>BMAV01010203.1:0-82373 GCA_019973955.1 Trichonephila inaurata madagascariensis
TTTTTCAAAAAATATTTTTAAAAAAACACTGTTTTTCAATATACTTTACTTTACTCATCATCTGAAAAACCAAATATAATCAATAAGTATTAAATGAAGTTAATATCAATTTTACTAAGCATTTCTGATTTATGAATGTCAACTGAAAATATAATATTGTTTTATGTCATAAAAAAAAGAATGTAATTACTTTACAGAAAGACCCTGAAAGTTTGACAAATAAATAAAATATTTTGAGCATTTATGCGCTCAAATATCAAATTTAATGCAATATGTTTAATATTTGTGATCAGCAAAGCATATTTACAAATCTCCATTAATGATAAAGCAAAAAATCTTAAAAACAATCAATTAAAAATTTCACATTCTAGGGTAACAAAAAATGATTTTCTATATCCCTTTGACATCATATTTTGATTTCAAAATTTGAAAGTTTAAATTTGTTACATTAGTATATAATCACTATGAGTAATGTTTTTCTATTTAACAAATATTAATGTTCATGGCAAAGTGTACATGTATTATGATTGATGTATTCTTAAAACATAAAAATGATCACTATAAAGGCGATTTTTAACTGTGACAAAAATGGGAGGACTGGATGAGCATATACAAAAAAAAAAAACATTTACAGCCTTAGAACAATTAGATGATTTATTCCACAGTTCCATCATAAGGCATTAGTTTATTTTTGGCTTGGATACAAAGTGTCTGATGTGGCACAGATTAGTATATTTCTTACATGGTATCCAGTAGGAATTTTCACTAAATCATTTCCAATGGCCGGGTTAAATTTAGAACGTTTTGATGAGGTAGCAAATGCTTTCCCATCTTGAAGGAAAATAGGTGGAAACATTCTAAGCCAAATGTTTTAAGAAGTAAATGTTCAAATCAGGAATTAACATGCACAGAAATTTTTTAAAAAAAAGACTGCAAAAAGTGCAAATTTTTGAATTTGGTATGAAAATTTTCGCAAACCTAAGGGATCCAAGAAATTTATTTATATTGAAATAAACTAAAATTACTGAAATTTCAGGAAAGGCAATAAATTTTAGACTATTTTATACATTCCTTGATTTTATTTCGAAAGAGGTGAGGACATAACATATTCTTTTGATTCAAGAATTATTAGTGAAACAATAATCAGTTTAACATTCAGGTATAAAGAGTAAAACAAGCAATACTAACTAATTATTAAAATATTTACAAAAGGATGTTGGCTAATGCAAAAATTACTTTAGATATCTGTACTCCTCCAGTGACAGCAGAACCCAGTATTATATACCGTAATCTTAAAGCTCCTCTTAATGCACGGAAAACAAAAGCTATGTTTCTCTGACCATTCACGGTAAAAGTTACACATTTTAGAAATTCGCCATTAGGTCCTTTACGTATAAATGTGGAATATCTTTTATTAAATTGTTTTAAACAAACAGAACTGTGTTTAATAAATCTACTTCCGGACATGTCTTTCAGATAAGAGAACAGAATGGATATCAAATTTATAATAAAATCCTTTGCACGTTACGGATTATTTCTTTATATTAATCATGAAAAGCAATAATAAAAAAGAAAAGAAAATTTCGAATTTCCGTAATGGAAGCAACAGATCTATCTAGAAATTTTAGAGCTTTTGCCGGCTCTCAAAAATACTTTAAAATATTTATGTACGGCAAAAAAATTTCTGCTCCTCTCAACGTACAAATGCAATAGATGAATAACATTTCATAGCTCATGTGTTTATAAAATGAAAGTCAAAAACATTGCCAGATTTAAAACCAAAGTTAAAACATTTTGATTCCTATGGTGAGTTGGCTATCGCAATAGCTTAGTGGTTATGATAAACTCATGGCTGGCGAATGATGATTTCGAGCCCTAGTGCAACTGAAGATCTTCCGTATAGAGGCTCAGAGTTCTCTCATTGTCCTGGTATGGTGTTTTGATTAAGGCTATTAGCTCAGGTGTTGTTCTCGTCACTTGACCAAGTTTCAAGATTACGAGGTCCGTCACCAAAGCCGTTGTGTTGCTTTATGTTGTAACGTTAACAAACGCGCTCATTCACTTCTAGGATGAGTAAGTGAGTGTTTATTATCGTCACACTTCGAAGTTACCCAAGGCGGTTTGGGGGGAAAAACCCCGGGTTTTTTTTGTCGGGCTAACACCATTTTGATAAAAGGGCAGGTGGTTGCACCGGGGAACCACCCAGGGGGGGCTGGACCTGACCACCAAGCAAGTTGAATTTTTGGATAATTTCTCCCAAATTTAAGATATAAATTTGGTTGGAAATTCTGGCTTCAGTTAAAAATTTTTTAACTTGTCCTCCTAATTTGAACTCTCCTAAATTCTTTCTGTTGCTTGTTTAGTCTTGCGAACTTTACTTATTGAAAAGTTTATATTATTCTCAATTTTTTATTTATTTTTATTTTTTTTTCTAAACTATTACTTGAAAGTTTTATGAAAAATCTTACCATATTTATTATTACATCTTAAAAAACCTACACAAGAGGTGATTCCTTCAGTTACATCGTATTTTTAATAATAATATGATTCATAGTAAGCTAGTTTCCTGCTTTCAATGTTTTGTAACCTTTATGGCGTGAAATGAGAATTTATTTAAGGTTTATTACACGCCATATAAATAGTAAAAATGTACGGGTTAAACATTTTTTTTAATTTACAGCTTTTAAAATATAAAAACAAATTACTTGGTTGAAACAGGGAAAATTAAAAAGGGGGGAAAACATCTTTCCTCGTGCGAGTCAGAGAGAAAGTTAGAGCAGTGTCCGTTCATATCAGTTCACTTCTCCGCTCACCGGTTGGTTCCAGAAAAGGGAATTAGGGGGGTGCCGGGTCCCCACAGTATTTTCCCCCCCAAACCAAAGGTACGAAAGTTTTAAAAGAGTTTTCATATGATGAAAAGTCCTTTGATTCACATTAAAAATTCCCAAAGTACTTCGGGTTGAATCTTCCCTTTTCTACCAGAGCGAGTTGTCGCTGGTATGGGCAATTTTTGATCAAATCGGGGAGGAAGTACAACCGGAGGGTTTACTTTTCTGTACTGGAAGGGCTCCTTTGTTGAGTCTGTGCATTCAAAGAAAATTGGCTTGTCGATCAATGCTGATCGTGGAGGTCCTGTCATTTATTTTGATTGTAAAGTGCTTGTCGGTCCTACTCAAAATTTAAATGGTCCTTGATAGGGTGCTGTCAATGGTGGTTTCAACCCTCGACCCTAACAAAGACATGAGAGCAGGTTTTGGGGGCTGTGTGCAAAAACATGAGGAGATGAATGACAGGAAGCAGGAGTTGGCTTAAATCCGGAATGTTTCTTCAGCCTTAAGAGAAACTCGGAGGGATCAGTCGGGGTCTGGCTTGAAGGTTCAAAGAATTCTCCAAAAAGAACAATGGTCTTTCCAAATACTATTTCAGTGCAGGATTCATTAAGGTCCTCCTTGATGCACGCTCGTGCCCCACAGGACCACGGTAGCGACTCTGTCCATTTTGTATCGTGACACCGAATAGCTTGTTGAGGGTACGATAAAACGTTCAACCATACCATTCAAAGGGGTGGTAGGGTGGTTCGAATTTTTTTTAAACATTTGTTTCGGCTGTAGAAAGACAGACTGGAACTGGCCCCCTTGGTCTGTGGTTATGATGGCAGGTAACCGAAGCGCGATATCCATTTAGCGATGGTTTTGCCACGGCTTCAGCGGGAATTCATGATGGAATGACCTCCGGCCATCGGGTGTAGCGATCAATGCATGTCAACAGGAAGGTGAAATGATGGTGGAAATGGTCCAACAGATCGATAGGAGGGCTGAAATCTCAACGGTTGGGGCAAAAATTGTATGGGGCCAGGTATGCCCTGACTTTTACGTTGGCATAAGCAGCATCATGTCCATTTTGCAATGTCCTTCAAAATGGACGGGCCCGACAAGGGTCTTGGATAGGGGCGGCACGAATACCTGAATGGGGAGATTATGGAGAGAGGAAATACTTTAAAGCGAATTCCTCTTAAAAAGGCCGTACTTTTTTTTACCGACATCACGAAGATTTCAAGGCATTTCCCCCTTTTAAAAAATTTTAATTTAATAGATAAGTCATTGGAAGAAATTAAGGGTTTTTAAATTCCTCATTTTTTTGATTATAGGCTAAGTGTTGGGGATCATGGTTGAAAGATTAAGGCAAATTTTTAGAGGGCATCTGTACGGGTTATCAGATCCGAAACATGTCTGATATCTTGCGAACTGCGATATGAAATCAATGCCTGGGGTTGACGGGGAGAACACGAGTCCGAGATTTTATTAAACGCAAAAGTTAAAGGGCGATGATCTGTGAATATTATAAAATTATGTCCTTCCAGCTGGTGCCTAAAATGTTTTATTGCTAAGTATATAGCAAGGTTCCCTGTCATACGTGCTGTATTTGTTTCTCTTGTACTCAGTTTACGTGAGAAAAACGCGATAGATTGAGGACCATTTTCCGTCTAGCAAAATGCACCTCCAACTGCGGAGTTGGACGCGTCAACCAGAAACAAGGTTTGATCGGGGTAGGATAATTTGGGGGTTTCCACGTTGCCAATGAGGATTTCATTTTTTAAATGCGGTTCGCTTCCTTGTTCCAAAGGGAAAGGACGTTTATCGTTTTTTTCAATTAGTAAAACTTGTTGGGTGCTTGTGATGTAGTTTTGTCTCCCCCCCTGCTCTTTTTAGAATATTTTTTTTTAAAAAAAATAATAATTTGTATTGTATTTTCTTGTTCATGCATAATTTTTGTATCATTTCCTGTCTATCTTGGAGGACCATTTTGTAGCTCTAAGCCCTCTGGTGGGTTAATTCGATTCTCCCAAATAAATAATAAGGGATTCTCCAACGATGTTTTGTAACGTAACATTACGTTTCTATTTCCTTTTAACGTCAGAAAGTACTCGAGCACATACAGAATGTATTGCATCAATTATAAAACTGAAATTAGGGATAAAAAGAAATAACCCAGCGGTGCGTTTAAGCGCAAGCAATGCCAAGAAAGAGATGAGAGTAAACAAAAATTGTAGCTTTGTATATTTAAAAATATTCATATATATTTTACTTGATAGAATCCAACAAAGATAAGGCCTTCATTTATTTTAGCACCAGGGCCTTTAGATACCTAGCTACGCCACTGGCAAACACCTCACTCTCAAAACTACTACACCATACCTACTCCAGAACTTCCCCGACAGATTTAATTGCTTTGCCCCGAACAAGGGGGGGCCCTGATCACTAAATTCAGCGGCTACTTGACATACCCCCTTACGGATTGTGGATCTTCGTGCACACCACTGCACCGGGATTTTCTTCTTCCTTTCATTCCTTTCCCAATCCACAAATCAATCTAAAAAATCATACTTCATTTTGTCATATTCTCAAACGAGAGTATAACTCAGTCAAGGCTGACATTTAAAGAAAATTTGACTGAGGAACTCATGTGAATTTTTTTTTTTCATGAGCTCAACTGAAGGACGTTATTTTAAACAGTGCTATAAGTGAATGGATTTGATTTAATTTTGCAAAATATCTGGGAAAACTGTTCTAACGAAGGTTGAAGATTCCCCCCCTTCCCGCCAAATCCTCTTTTATAGCATGATTGATCATCAAGGCACAGGCTTGAGAAAAATAGCTGATACATATATAGCATAGCTATGAACTAATTTGAGTTCCTTTCTCCAGTTTGAGAAATTTGTGATGAACTGAACTCTAACTTGCTCAAAAATGAATTTGAAATAAGGGGATAAAAAAATATTCAGTAAAATGTCAGGAAAATAGAAATTTACTTTCGAATAAAAAGTTTAAAAAAAAAAGAGAGAGAGATTGGAAAATTTCGAAATTAAAAACTTAGAAGCTTGTAATTTGTTAAAATTTTGAATTTGGTTTGTGCTAATGAAAAATGAGTCAATAAGAAGTCCAGAGAAACTTGGGAAAATTCCTGAGGGAAATGAGGAAATTGAAACCGAAATATTGACCTGATCTCTGGGAATCAAAAAGTCACATTTATTTTAGTCAATAGAAATATACTTATGTTACTTGCGTGGCCATCACGAACTCGAAGGCAGAATTTTCTAGTAGTCGGTTCAAACCTTGGTGCCACTGACTTACAGCACAGAGAGGCTGATGTATGTTAAATCTGTCAAGACTCAAAGCTCTCACTCAGGTGTGGTGGGAAAGTTAAGAGCGTGAAGACCCAACTCAGGTGTCATCAGGTCTTGATCAAGATTCTTAACTCTTTGCGAGTAAAACATCTAAGTTGGTGTGCATCTGAGAAAGATCTCAGTCAGTGGCGCAAATCAAGAGCTTTGAGGGATCCCGTCCGGACCCCCAAAGCCCTTTGATTTTTCCGATTGGTTATAATTCTAAGTATATAATACGTAAAATTTAATTAAATATTTGTTTTTAATGATTAATTTTTATTAATTAATGCTGATTATTTATTCAATAATTAGTTTTTTACTGTGTTTTGTTCCAGAAAATTGACAAAATCAAAAATAGCATGATACAAGAATGGTGAACTTTCAACCCCGGACCCCCCTTGAAAAATTCCTGTGTACGCTACTGTCTCAGATATTATAGAATTTCGAAAGAATGTGTTTCTGACTCTACGGGTATCGAAGGTGTAATCTTTTTGTAAAAAGTTCATTATATTACTAATATTTGCAAATAAATTTTATGCTACTTTTTGAATGAAGGCTCTAATTGTTAACATTTTAACCTCTGTTCTAAGTTCATCCTTTCTCATAAACCAGTGTGATGATAAAATTGTCTATTATATTTTGTGATCTTTGCGGAAGATAAATATTTATTTATCAAATGCCTGGCCATATTGACCATCATATATATATATATATATATATATATATATATAGGCAATGAGTTCTCCAATACTTGTTCACAATTCAGTCTAAATTCTTAAGTGTAGAGTACGTGTTCAAATGAGCCACGCGTCCATGACTTGTCCAAAATCACATAAGGGCGAGGTGGAAGATCAATATGATATTTATCTGTTTACCCCCTTTACATACACGCACTTAGTATTCAAAAGTTATAAAGCCTTTAGATCACAGTGTAGATAAGCAACATTTGATCTATTTAATAGGACCCTTAACTGTACTGAAAATGTAATGAACACTTCAGCACTAGGAAATCACATTACTTAGTTATTTGGCATTTTCTGTGAACATAAGTTACTCATATAAATCAACCCTAAAGTGTAGAAATATCAGAAATTACCTAGAAATTTTTGAAATTATGAAAAATACATATATCCTTGCTTCTAATCTATCATGCTATATTTAGAAAAGCTTAACACAGTATGTGTAAATGGTGGTACATGTACCCCTTCTACGTTTAAAATGAAATAACAGTTGGAAAATCAAGATTAAATATTCTTAAATGCATATTTGTAATATTTATTTTATGGAAAAGAATACGTTTCTGTGCGGATAACCACTTTAGCTATTTCATTGGCACTAATTATACTTTTTTTATTGAATAAAATAGGGGTGCCTCTATTAAGAAAAAAAGTCCCATATTTACGCACAAACTAATCAGTTCTGTTCACTTCCCGTAATATCCTAAAAGCAATCGCATTATAATTCTCGTTCCAAATTCCAGTTACTGTTTAAAGAAAAAAATTTTTTTTACCCTGAATTAATATCTTAATTTTTACGTAATAAAAAATTTCATTAAATAATATTCAGTTCTTATCAAAGATAGTGTTACGTAGATAGGAGTTGAGGATTTTATGCTTCAGTCTCAAAGAACAACACAGTTTTCTTCTCAGGAGCGATGAAAATTTATTGTCGAAAAAAAATCCTTGAAATACAGGATACAGAACTCAGATTCGCTTAAGGGAATATTCCTGCTAAGTATTGTCAGAGTATTCGTAAAAATGGTTATTCTATGTAATTTTAAACAGAGTGGTACTTATAAGTACCGCGCGTCGGTAGATAAAGGGTAAAAGAACGTTCTCCGTGTTGTAAATTTCATTATAAAAGATTTACTCTAATAAAATTGTTTTTATTTTTATTTACTCTGGTCCATAAAAACTGATCAGGTTCAATATAGTTCTTTTATTACCTATTAAAAACGAAGTAAAAAATGAAAAAAAATTAAAAAATATGAGAAGTAATAATATGATTATTTAAACTCATATGTCTTAAATGCAAATTGTATCCGAAATTACTGTAGAAAACTTAAGGAATCTAATCAGTAACTGTTTAGGTCTTTAAAAAGAAAACCTTATTTTTTTAAAGGAAATGGTCATTAGAGCACTTTCATAAATACTGTTTGATAATCTTTTTTAGTCACATTTCATTTTTCTTACTTTACATACTAATGTTATTATTTCAAATACTACGAAAATTTCACTGCCTTCAGTTATATTATTATACTCATCGAATTAATTTCCAAATTAACCTTTTATTTCCCAATACGCGTATTATTAACATTTCGACAAAATCCTGGAACGTTCAACGTTATCAATATATTTGATAATCAGCACCTGTGTTTATTTTCTAAGTTTGTCATTTTAGTACTATCATTTATCAGAGTTAGATAAAATTTAACATTCTATCTAACTCTGATTTGATTTCAATTTTTGTAATCGATTCCTTTCTTTCCTTATTACCTTGACTTCCTCTGCAAGTCACATCGTTGCGATGCTTAAAATCTACAATGGAGCGATATGGAAATCAGAAGTGCGTCCCAGAAATTTTCTGATATTTTTTTTAAACTTTTCAATAAAAGCAACATCATAGTTCTAAATTTTCACAAAGGGCTTTACAGTTAATCCACGAGCACGTTTATGTTGTCTTGAGTATAATAAACAAGACTTAGGGGCTAAAAAAGGAGTGGATACCGGTGAGAGTTTTAGTTTTTATGACGAATGTTAATTTTTTTTAATGATGTTACTCTACGTTTATTATCATTATTTTTTTTACAACATAGATTCTACTGCCCCAATATATCTTTTTGAAGAACGACGCAACTATTCTAGTAAACAATCAAATCCCGACTGAAATTAAATGGATAATCTAGAGCTAGCTGAAAAAACTCGAAAAGTAATGAAGTTGAGTTGAGTTTGGTGTTTTATGGCGCAAGAGCCAGTTTTGGCTATATGGCTCCAAACATTCATAGGTCTGTGGTCTGGACGGGAAAAGAAGGAAAGAAGAAATTGGGTGACAAGATGGAGGGTCGAAAATAGAGAAGGATCACTGGGGTACCCCGGGATCGTGACACCCGTGTTTACCAAAGATAGTAAATCCCTTGGGAAAAGGAAAAGATCACTAGGGTACCTCGGGATTGTGACACCTGTACTCACCTAAAGAAGGTGAGCCCCCAGAGGGGCGAAAAGTAATGAAAGAGATAGCGTACTGCAATCAACGTAGTACCATGGTTCAAAATTACGTGGTCCGTCGCCAAAAGCCCTCGTGTAGCTAAACAGTGCGACGTTAATATTCACTCACTCACTCACTCGCAATCAACGTAGACAAATGTAATGCAGTTGTTTTTCTTAACCCTCTAAGCAGTCTGCACGTAAAGTCTTGCCATTCTGGAGATGCTTCGAAAATTCACCGCACGTATTTTTTTGCCGTCAGGTGGGGTTCTCAAAAGTGGTTGAGCCGTATTTTTAAGAATGCGGCTCGGCCGCTTATGGGAATCTTGCTTGAAGGCAGAAAAAGCATCTCTGGAATGACGGGATTTTACGTGCAGACCGCTTGGAGAGTTAAATAATATTCTCGCATAACCCAGAGAGAGATCTTCAGTAGACCTATCAACTGGACATATGAAGCCAAATATATCGGATTTATTCTGAACAACAAGCTGAACTTTAAAACCCATACCAAAAAAACATCTGACGTACGCCGAATTTATTCGTAAAAAGTCGTTCTCACTTTATAATAAACTTCCAGAAGATTCTCCATCCCATCTTAATGTATGATTGTTTTGTATGGACTCCACAGAAAATACTTAAACCAGCAAAATTCAATTTATTCAAAATAAAACCTTCCGAACTTTAAAAACCAAGTACTCTCCCTCCTCTCACGAATATTACTTTATAAAAAACTGAAAATTGATCCCATCCATTCTTACATCGCTAAACTTTCTGAAGAAAAATTATGTTTACATCCTATCTTCTAAAAATCCTACTATTACTCCCCAAAATGAACAACACCCCACCTATCTACCGCTTCCTTTTTAAAGCAGCGACCTAATACGGCTTTTCTAAAACGTCACTTTTGCAATCATTTAAGCTACACTTTGAGTACAAAACTCTTCTCTTTTGTCTGTTCCCTTTTGGAATGTTAAACATTCCTCTCCTCCTTTTCGCAATCATCCTGAAAGTATAAATTTTAGGAAATTCTTTCTTTTGCTTTGCCCTGCTCTTTATTGCTTCATTATAGTAAAGTATAAACTGCCATTTTTTTTTTTGGATCAGTTTCCTTAAAAAGCGCATGCTATACAATACTTTGGTCAATAATTTCTAAACCACACCCCATTGCTACAGCACACAATGAATGATTACCACTTCAAAATTTTATCGTGCTTAGTTAAACCAAGAGGTAATCAACGCCATCTGTTGAGAAAAGGCAGATCTGCAAATGTTAGACAAACTTGCGCGCAGTAATTTGAAAGTTATTTCTTACCACTATAAAATGTTTAAGAGTGAAGGAGTTATCCAATATACCAGTATGATAGGTGCTCTGAGACAAAGATGTAATGTTATTTTGTAAGTAAATGTTCTGCATCTTTGTTTCCGGAGAAGAGGACAGCCTTTGTTTGTTACATTTAAAGCTAATTCTTCTATTTTGGAGCATCAATTCTTTAACGCTACTAAAAACATTTAATATTAGCGTTTAGTGAGCGAGCAACTAATCTTATCCAGTGCCGGTTTATCCATTGGATATTTGGGTAACGTAATGTACAGAAAGTTGAATACAGAACATTGAAGGAGAATATTTGAAATTTGATGTTAAAATATTTGCGAATTTGAACAGGGACCATTTTAAACTCGCGATTTCTTTGCCCTTTCTCCGAAGATCCCCAAAATGATTTAACTTTTACTTCAGCTAATTTTTTAGTTGACTCATCTTTAACATCTTTGCCGAAGCCCGATTCTAAGGAAATTCTTATGTGAATAGGCTCATATATAAATGGAAACTTGTTCAAAAAGTGACTATTTAAATAGTGTTCAATAGGTGCAAAGGAAATAAAGAGCTTAAGGAAAATGTTTGGTTAAAGTTGAAGATAATTCAAAATTACCGAGTTTGTGAATCTTGCTAAAAATAATAGAATTTTTCATAAGGAAAGGATAATAACTAGTTACCTTTACTCATTTTCATTGCATCTATAAACGACCTGTTCAAAATTGTTAAATTACCTTTTGATTCTAATTGAAATAGACTATCCTAATTTGTATGTGCAGCAATTTTATTTGTATTGTTTTATAACTTATTATTTTCTTCTTTGGAAATATTTAATTTAGTACCTTCTCAATGTTAATTCATTGTATGTTATGCTTTTCAGTATATTGTGAAGAGTATCAAGCATTTGAAATTTTTTGATCGATGTGTGAAAAATCTTTTTAAAAATTGTGAATGCGGGCACGATGCTGAAACGCTTCGCCTTAATTAAAAAATTGCCGTTGACGAAGGCGCAATTTTAACGTGTTGACATGAGACGAGAGCTGCGTTGGTTAGAGTGGAAAATGTAAGCACAGCTCCACAAAAGCTTACGTGAAAGCAAAATTCTCAGTCCATTTCTTTTTCTTGAGATATATTTTATAATTAGATGAATGCTGAACTCTATTGATAGACTAAAAACAAAAACAAAAAAAAAATATGAATTTATAAATAAGATACGAACTCTATTGTGAGGCAGAGATGTCCAACTTCTATAAATAAAAGTAGACAAAAGCCAAAGATTCGAAATCGATTATTTCGCCAAAGATCCGAAAGATTCAATTATTACAATACAATTTAAGATGAACCTAACCGACTTAAATAAGGCATTTCCAAAAAGTCTATTCCCCGAGTTAACTCAACTTGAAAACCCCAAAAATCGGAATTAATGGTTATTTTGTTTTGAATTTGAAGAACCTCCCCTTTTATTTAAGGGGATGCTGGACCATTAAAAATAATTTTTTAAATTGTTGGCTTAATCAGCTGAAAATGGAATCACACAGTATAGTTAATGATTATTATATGTCAGAATTTAAATATATTAAAAAAACTATTATAAACTGATTTTTTAAAAATTTTAAGAATGCTCCTTGCGCATTAGTTTTTAAGATATGCACATAATTTTTGTTTTATGTATAGATGAACTACAACAAAATATATCTGTACATGGATTTTAAATTCAGAATAAAATTTAATGAAAAAAGATATTTTCTATACTATATATATGAAATATTTCACCAGTTATCACCCATTCAAGGTATTCAAAACAAAACAAGATCCATTAAATATTTTAGAAAACTAATGCACAAATTTGTGAATATCATCTTTCATAAGTTGTAAAAATTTAAGTGATATGACGTAATTTGCACAACGCAAGGAGCATTTTACGTAACAATGAAGAACAATCCCCTTAAAGAGAACAAAAGTCGAAATAACGTGGACCGTTTGAAATTACCCGAATTTATCATTAATGTCCCCGATTGTCTTGCAAATTTTTAATTGGCAAGAGTAATTTAAGGCTCAAAATAGAGATGCACAGTTAATACAACTGCCAATAATATTAAACTTAGATTTCAAGATGGATACATTTGTTCAGCATACATGCGAGAACTTTTCATCTTGTGCTATAGCAGAATTCAAGAGGCAAGATAGCAACCGATCCTAGAAAGTGAAACTACCCAGAATTTGGTTAGTTGCATAGAAACAAAGCCTACTGAGAATGACTAACTATGGTAAAATAAATAAAACTCAAGTTTTCATTAGGAAGAAGATTAACAGCTGTATCATTTTCTTCACTTTGCGACTTCCAAGCCACCAATAGGCAACTTGGTCTGAATATAGATGTAATCCGAGAAACCTTGCATCTTTGAAAACATATCTTGAAACAATCCAACAACCGTCAGCCACTTATTCCCCGGAATTGCATGCTGATTGACAATTTCGTTTTGTGAAGTAGCCCCCCTTAGGGTGCCCTTCTCCTTGATTATCAGCGTGAGCTAGAGGTCTAGGAATAACGTAAGAACTGGAAGCCGCCAAGATTTTTTAATCTGACTTTATTAAGATCTTAAAACTTAAACATATAACAGATTAGATAATATATGCGAGAGAATCTACGATGACAAAACACACAATATAGATAATACCGAAATAACTTAACTCCGAACCACTATCCACAATAACTCGTCTAAACTCAATTCCAATACTATCACAGATCCTAATATTAAATAGTCAATCCTACCTTAATTTCGATCTACCGATCCAATCTTAATGGAGGTTGCGTTTTTACTTGAGTGCAACGGTATGCACCTTGACCAAATGGCTCTATGTCAGGAATAACTTCTGCGTTGGCTGTCACTTCACAATTGAGTTACAGACTATCTTAACATTCCCCAAATTGCCACTTCGCTTACTCTAACTTCCGATATTTAAAAGCTTCCTAATTTGCATCTTTCATTCACGCTTTACTTCTTGGTTTGGTTGGAAAAGAGTTGCCATTAATTCTGTCCCCAAAGGACATTTTAATGAAAAGACGCGTGAGCCCGTCACAGTTTAGGATTTAGATGCAAGAAAGTTTTTAGGTTTACTGAACTCTAAATTCATTTGGTGTTTTGAAAACACATAGTTTTTTTAAAATTAAACCAATAAATAATTGTACACATTTTAATCTAGTTCTAATAACTACCTAGTTGTGGCACATAAAAGTTAATACAGTTAAAATAACTCTTACAGTCCAGTTTAACTCTTTGTTATAATTCACCCTTAAACATAATGCACCTTCTGACTTCCCATCAGCCTTTAGCCTCTTTGGCTGATAATCTATCGAGCGCAACTCCAATGAGAATTTCCATCGTTGCTTTCCTTAAAGTACGTTGAAGCCTGTTCCTATTGGGATGCCATGTTTGGCATACCTTTGCCTCCAATACCGACCACAATTTATAGTCTAGCATATTTGAATCCGGACTGCTGGAAGGCAAATCCTTGTTCATTAAGTTTGGTCATCTTCGCCTTATAAGAAATAGAATCCTGTTGAAAGTTCTATCGTTGCCAATGAACAGTTTTACGCTTCCTCGTTGGTTCTATAACAGTTTCGATAAACTTTCACTTTTTGTCTCCACACGGCTCTAGTAGTTTTGCCGCCCCTCTGTCCAATGCAGCCCCATCTCTCTATATATTATTTTAAGTCTTAAAAAATTCAAAATAACTCGAAATTAAGGATGTAATTTTAAACGAATGAAATGCAAAATAAGGAATCGTCTATTTAAGACGTTCAATTTCTCCGAAAAATAGTGCACTAATGGTGGGGACCACAAACATTTGTTTTAATTTTAACTAACTCAAGACTAAAATAAAGCATCTCCTGTGGCTCTGTATCTACCCAAACCTCTTATTACCCTTGTCCTCTTTTGGATAACTGGAACCGATCATAAGGGTGAAAGGAATGTCACTTGTGACCTCACTCCGGAATGGGGAGAAAGTTACTAGTTAAAGATGTGTAAACACATATTAAACCTTATGCTTTAACATATACTCCCGCCTCAAACCCTTCAAGTTTCAACATAAAAGAAAACAGTCATTAAATATACAGAGTAAAAAGCAAAAAAATTAAGATGGGTCTGAATTTGATATTTTATTAACCTAATAACATTTCGGTACATATTTTTTGTAACAATAGAATATTTTTCAAATTTGATCCAAATGCCGCTCTTAAAATTTGCAAGGTCTGGCTCGTCCTGCCCTAGAGCCGCCCCTGATCTCCAAGAAGTCTTCACAGCCAACATCTTACTAAACCATTACGGAAGCCGGATGATGAACCGTTTGCGCGCATTTAGCTTCCTGGACAGTCAGCGCATATACGTGGTTGAAAGATTCTTCAGTGTCAGAAATTCTCGCTGGCAAGCAAAGTTAGACCGTGACGAGTGCCTTCGCAACTGGGCTTTTTCCTTTAAAGAAACGTTGGAGCTTTAATTTCTTTGTCAGAAATTACGAGTCAAAAGATGCCGCATTGTAAGTGATCACCTGTTGTCAAAATCCTTGCCGAAAGAATTCTTACTTTGTTCTCACACCGACTGTTTTAACGAGTTTCTCATCGAGCGCGCCGACCGCATTTACTTCGGTCTGCAATACCGTTGCTCTTGTAAAATCTTATTTGCTCGACAATTAAATAACTTTTCCAGTAAATATTTTGATGTATAAGCGTTTGAACCATAAAAATCCCAACTCCTTTGATGCAGAGAAATATCTGCTGCAGACTGAGCTTTAACGCTTTGAAAAGCAGAGTTATTTAGCACATGGGTGAAAGAAAATTATCCGAAAAATATTACCGACGAAATTTGAAATAGTCTGCATTCGAGTCTCAGCCGATGTCAAATTTGCATAAAAACTAGACTAGTAACAATAACTAATTTTATTCACACATGGGGATGAAGTTTGATGTTTAAATCATTTGGACAAATTACAATAATTTTCACGGGGGCGCATACGATCAACTCTTGTATGAATTTAACTGCCAGCTAAGTTGTCATTTAGTTTCAAGCAGAAATCCAATTAGTTAAAGCCGATTGACGCAGTAGAACTTATTTAATACAAGAATTATGTTCTTAAAGAAAGTTCAACATAAGCTTAAATAGAACCAGAATAAAGGGAGAAACCTCTACTTTATATAAATCAGCAATGGAACTCAAAACAATAAATCTTTTAAAATCTTTATTAAAAGTTACACATGTATAACAAAGCAAGAAACATTACAGATCAAAATAACAAATTTAAATACAATATCTAAATAACTGGACAATTTATTAGAGCTTTACAGAAACCAAAATCATTTTAGTGTGTGCCACCCAATACTTAACAAACATATCACATTGAGTTCACATTGGAACAATATCTACATTCAAAAATGGAAGCCCCACACACAAAATAAAAGTTACACATCAAGACATTTAAATTCTGAAAGATTATTCAATTTTACCGGACAAGATGTGCTACTTTTATGTGCCACTTGCATTCTTGTCAACATTCTATATGTAACACAGAAAATAGGAATCACAGACAGCATATACATAGTTGCTAAATAGATAAAATTGTATAATATATTTGGTGGGCTTCTACACAAGTTTAAAAATGTGACTAGTTAAGAAAGCATTTAATAAAAATTAATACAAAAGAAACACTTTCAATTATTTCCTACTTATAAAACAAGACAGACATTTCAAATTGATTTAATCACAAGATAATTTAATAGGATTATACAGACTACATTATGTACAAATTATATTAAAATTAAATGCACAAGTGTAAAATGATTTCCTTCCACATCCTCAAGTAAAGAATTTAATTGGAATGACAAAAATATTAAGGATTTATCAAGTGTTATAATCAAGAAGCATTTAAGGTTATTTCCAAATCCAGAAATCAGAATTTCCACATGCAAGAACTAGATTTGATTTACCCAAGAACTTCTTTAAAAAGAGCATTGCACTACAGACCATTTAAAAAAAAACTTTCAAGACCGATTTAAAAATCCAAGATTTCCCTTAAATAAATTTGAAAATCAGTTATTTCAACTATGAAGATTAACTTGTGCTTTAAGCAACTGATACAAAAAGCTCCTTCCTAAATTGAAATTACTTTCATAAGAATCTAGAATTGTATATGGATTACAGAAACAAGATACTTTTTACGAAGTGAAAATTCTTAAAGAGAATCTATAAAAAAAATGTTAGTTTAAATTCAACACTTAAATGAACTAGTTTAAAATATAACCCAAAATATTATAGTTTACAAAGGAAGATGGACGAGATACTAGCCTACTCCTTAAAAAGATAGCATTAGAAACAAGACTTTTCAAAATCTAAAAATTCAGTTATGAAAACTTATTGCATTTTTTAGAATATTGACAATATTCCTGTACTTGATCTATATTTTGTTTAAAAAATGTGACCTTATGTAAAAACCTTAGAACAGACTGAGAAATCAAGTAACTATTCAAAAGAATAAATAACAAATATTTGATAACATTACAAAACATTAAAGAGAAAGCTCATAAAGCTGTAGAAGTAACTGGACTTATACCATGGACTAATAAAGTTGGAGGCAGATTTGCAGTTAATAGATCTAAGTGTTTCAGATATTTCACTTGATCACCTGAGGTTGGTGGAGGAGGTGGTAAATACATAATCAATACAGAGGATTGAAGGCTTTGTTGTTTAACCATTGCATTGACTCCAGAAATGTAACCAATATTGATTTCAGTCTTTTCAGATTCTTCTATATTATCCAAAAGAGAAGTTACATGGTCCCAGAGAATGATACTAATGCTTGCATTTACTCTCAGCAATTTTAACATATTTTCCCATTGTTGTTGATGAAATGAAGAATTTTCGAGTGAGCACTGGAACACATAAAGACCCTTATAATAGTATTATTTTTCCATCCTGCAACCATATTCAGGATACAAGCCAACTGCATAATAAATTGCCAACAATTATCAATGCAAGGTATAGACTTGGGACTGAAGAAATTCATGGGCCATAAATCTATACACTTCTTTGATCCTTTTCTCATCAAGATCTTTTTGTCTAATTTATGGAAGTGTCTGGCAAGACATACATTCTTCTGTAGACAAAAGATGCCATCCCAAATTATCTGTACATATTCTTCAGGAGCAACTGATCTTTGCTCAGTCTGTTTCCTAAGCTCTAGAAAGACTTGATCTTTTAAGATCACCCTCTGTATGTCATTGAATGCAGCATCTCTTTCAAAGAAATCTTCAGGGTCAACATCATCATAGAATCCCAGAAGAACTGTATTTGGTTTCATGGCACCAAGACCAGATATTCGAGCCAAGTGATGAAATCCTTCTCTGACAGTTGGAGATAGAGTAACTTCTACAAATGCTTTTATCTATAAAATGATAAAATTAATATTTTTATACAAGATTCTTTCAATGACACCAAGAAAAAATTAAATACTTAAATGTAGTCAGTTGAATTTAAGAGTAAAATTAAGACCTATGAAACTAGTTCATTCCATTTTAAAATAGTTTCTATATGCATTTTATTCAAATTTTAAATTAATGCCAAATTTAATGTTATATTCATAAGAATGTACAATACATTACAGAATTAAATGAATATAAAAAATTCATTCAACCAAATCTGTTAAAGCACTCAATTTTAAAAAATCAGAACATGCACTTGGTATTAATAAACGTATTTTAATATATACTTACTTTTAGTTTATCTAAAAGAGTTAACCATAATGGATATTCTTCAGCTACAGGATCAGATACGAGATTATCAGAAATCCGTCCCAGTTTGACATGACCAATAACATATAAACCACTTTTTTTCAGATCATTAGCAAATCTAATTAAGGGAAGGCAGGAACGAGGATTTGCAACCAAGAGCAGAAACTGTGGCCTCCAGAACTTGACATGATCTTTACGGCTGTCCAATAACAGTAGATATTTGCGTACCTATAAAGAAAAAATTCATACAACAGTTAAATACATTTACATTTGAAGCAGTAGATATACATCCATTCACATGAACGAGTTAATTTTATTAAGATTGAAGGACTAAATTTTAAACAGGTGAAAGTCATAAGAGAATGGCAAATTAGATTCTATAGAAAGAACTTAGTAGATAAAATATAGTTCATTTTACTCTCTTAAATTCACATCACATCTTTTAATCTACCGTAGGAGACTTTTCTCACAATGTTGGTATATTCCTGTAATTCCTTTAATCTCATATTACAAGTCTATGTTTAATAGTTTGAGATTTCATAACAAGTCGTTTCTCTATAGAAATTTCACATATAGGACTTCCAGAATGGGAAGCAAAGTATTTTAATTTCTTTGCTTTCAGCAAAAAATTTTAGATTTAATGAATAAGATTCTTTAAACATATCCTTTTAATGCTAATATTTTAATTAAAATATTTAGAAATCCAAACCATTGAATGTTTAACCTTTTACAAGGTGAATTCAGATCTAGACTTCTCATGTTTTATCAAGAGTTCAGTAATATTTTTAAATGCAATAGAAGGGAAAATGAGAATTATGGCGTTTTCAATCGAAAACATTTAACACAATTTAAATTTGCTTAAATTCTTTATTGTCATTCAT
Source organism: Trichonephila inaurata madagascariensis (assembly GCA_019973955.1). Taxonomy (NCBI): domain Eukaryota; kingdom Metazoa; phylum Arthropoda; class Arachnida; order Araneae; family Nephilidae; genus Trichonephila; species Trichonephila inaurata. The sequence goes on from BMAV01010203.1 coordinate 19,343, forward strand.
GAACGGTATTCTGTACTAACATTCCAAGGTATTTCGATACAAGACTAATATACGAGAAGACAAAAATAGGCCCAACCTACATCCTAAATTAATAAACTGGTCATTTGTCCAGTACAGCGACAGACCAGTATCCAGCAAGTGAGAAAAACATGTCCAATATGGTGCATCACTACCTGCAACAGTTACAACATAGTCATTTCATACCATTACTAGGATCCTTATCAACCCTTGTGGCAACTGTCTCCATTTTTACACCAAGGCACTTTAACTAGTTGTGGTCATTGATCTGCAGTTTAATGTCCAAGGATGCCCCATATGTGATGGGATAAAGGTCAGGGGACATGGCAGGCCATTCCTATAGCTGAACATCCTCGAACTGGAGGTATTCGTTCACCAACCAAGCTTTGCGTGGGTGTGCTGTTGTTCATAGGGATGGAATTTGGTCCATATTATCCACAGAAAAATCCGATATAGGGTGCAAGGATCTAGCCCTTGTTCTACCGACCCATCAGTACACCATCTACAATGCCTACCCAGACCATCAGATCATTTTGACAACAGTGGTTCTTTTCGACAATGTTGGAGGGCCGATCAACTTCCAGATTACCTAGATGAGAACACATCAGCATCCAGACTAATTTGCAACTCATCACCAAAGAGAGCCTGCCTCTAATCCTATCCAAGACGAGCATTTTTAGCAATATTCTAGACCTTTGCGATTCACAGAATTTCTACAGAGTGGACACCACATTTCTTCAGACTGTCATCTAGTTAACTGATCATAACAATGTGTAAACAAAGTAATGCAAAAACTGATGGGGCCAAGCTATATTTTTCCCCAAAACGACCCTAATCAACAAGCAAGTCAATCACAGCAAGGCGAGTTGCCTGAAGAGCTTGGCTATCAACCGATACCTTATTTGTATATAGGCATTAATTTTGTTATAAAAAAATTTCCATACACACTCAATGTAAAAAGTGATGAATCAGATGAGCCTTTCTAAATGTTTACTTACTTGATGGAATATCAATGCTTGGCTAATAGATCCCCATCGAACAGGAATTGAACGCAGATGCAGTATTATAACTAGTAATAAACACATGATTATGGATATTGCAGCATATAGAGGACTAACAACAAACATCATAGTTACACAACCGAGAATTCCAATCATAGCCGTATGCCAGGAGAAGTACTTGAAGGATGGCCTGGAAAAAGTTAAGTGAAAAGTTCAACATTTACTTAATAACCAAATATTTATATACTCTTAAGATGAGACCAAATTAAAATGTTAGCTTTTAAATGAATTAAAAAAGGTAGAATAAAACTTGCTGGAAATATTTACTAATCAAGTAGTCTAACAGCCAATATTAAAGTATAGACAGACAAAAACTATACTTCCAGTATAAGTTACTATATTTACTGTTAACAATAGTTATCCATTTATATTCTAGAAACAGACAATAAAGTTGTTTTAGTCATAGTTTTATATTAAAAAATTTATACTTTAATTATTTGACTAAGTTTCAGAAGGATAAAAATGAAATAGTTATACATACTAGTTAGCAAATGCTTATTGAAGTTAAAAGAATGCATAAGTCAAATAAGAAAGTTCTCACCTAAAGTTAGGAGCTGAAGCCAATTCCAATCCTAAACAAGCAAGATTCGTGGAAAAATAAGACAGGAGGAAAAACACTGATGTTATTTGGGCTATAGTATTTAGAGATCCAATCAGAAGAATCAACTGAAAAACAAAACGAGTCTTATTCCACTTAACCAACAACCACATTTCTTTAACATGCAGTTAGGATAAATTTTAACACTTCAAAATATTATACCTGTACAAGAAACCATGCTGTTACAACAGCTGCAATTGGATTATTTCCAGATGAAAAACGTACAATAGGGGCCAAGAGGGACCTAAAAATAGAAGCCAGTTGAAAAATATTCACTTCCCTCCAAATTATACCAATAGTCTTCAATACAAAACTCAAGATTAATATGCATGCATACGTATGAAAATTTTGGATCAGAAGAAAAAATAAAAAGTTGAATATCCAGTTGTCCTTAGCATGGAATATTTTTACTTAAAAGCTTTGTATTGCTTAAATATTAGAGAGTCTTACTTGATCACAAGTTTAATATCAAAGTATAAAAGTTAGTCTTATTCAAAGGCTTTTAATATATGAAGATCAAATATTTAATTCTTAATGTGAAGGTATAGATAAACATCTTGGCTATTGATTAAATTTGATGTCCATCTTTTATTATATAAATTTCAAACTGGCTCTAAAAATGAGTCTTTTATAAATAAAATAGAATTTCAGTTATGCTCTTTAATGTATTGAAAGATTTGAAGTCTTACTAATCAGAACTAAACCTTTTAATGGGAGAATAGATAAATATAATTGCATCACAATTGATTAGACTTAAGATATTATTTGAATTAAATTATAAAAAGTACCCTTTTTAAAGACTTTAAAAATAGAATCACTTTATTTTTGGATTAATTAAAAAGGTATTGTAAAGCAACTCAACTTTAGAAGCAACATAATTAGGAAAACTAAAATCAAAATGGTAAATTTAAATTTTTGCTATAACTAGTTCTTACCAAATATTTCATCCTTTGCCAATGCTTCCAAAACTCTAGAAGATCCAATGAGATTACTCAGAGAAGCCGAAAGAGTAGCACAAAATAAACCCAGAGCAACTAATGGTGGGTATAAATTGATATATTGCATATAAAGGAAGTTATTTTTGATGAGGACACTAAAAATAAAATACAGATATATTCAGATGGGTTAAAGCCCCTCTTAATATTAAATTATATTCAACAATTGTAAAAACCCTTAGATTTAACTATGTATAAACAAAGGAAATGAGTAGTTTAAGATTAATTTCAAACTTTTACTAGAAATTCTAATCTAGAAAACCAAGATCTCAGAAGAAAAACTTACCATTCTCTTACAGAATAGTTAAATTATTCTAGATAGCGGATTCTACATCGTTATAGCAAGATTGAAATTTATAAGTATCCCCAATACTTTTATTTAAATTTGAGTACTTAAATAATTACTCTTATGTAAAAGTGTATACAACTTTTAAAAATTCCTTTAAAAAAATATTTTTGGTTTAAGTTCTTATTCTTTGATCACGCTATGATGCAAGTTGAATAGTCTAACATAGAAAATTTAAATTACTTAACTAAAATATCAAATCTTAAGACAGACTTTCATTAGTATTAAATGCAATTGAAATACCAAGACTTTCATTAAATAAATAAATTATTTAAAAACCAAGTAAGTAGATGACAAATTCTTACTCTGAACAAGTTGCAGCAGTCAAGAAAAATAACATCAAGTATGTAACAAATGTAAAAGCCATTGCTGACAATGTTCCTTTAGGGATTGAACGTCCAGGCTCTTTTAAATCACCTAAAAATATTCTAAGTTAAAAACACATTCTACATGATCTATAATGTATTAAACTTCACACTCCCAGGCCTTTCAGAGTATGCTAGAATTTCTAGTCATTATATAAGATATACCAAGTAAAGGGTTTAGTAAATCAACTTTAGTCGTATTCTTTAGATTCCTGTACATAGCCACGACTAATTTGACAACCGATTTTGTACATTTGTTTTCCCCAAGACGTCAGTCAAGAAGCCAATGATTAAATATTTACATACACACTTCAATTTAATATTTCCATTTAAAGAACTCATAATAAGCAACTTTTAGAAGCCAAGGCATAATATCTTTGAAGACCAATTGTAAGAAAATAGCAACATAAACCATTAATGTATAATTAAACCTTAAAGAAAAAGCCATTCGTTTTAAAGAAATCTTAAAAGGAGGAAATTCCTAAAAACCAAGATTTCATGCAATTTATACATGACCAGGAGAAGTAATAACGATTCTTTAAGTTAAGGTGGTTAATTGCACGAAACAGCTGTCACAAGTCAATGCAGTTTGATATTTTAACAAGTCTCAATGTGTTCCCAAGGAAACAAGATTGGTTCAAGTTTGAAGATTCCATCTCTAGAAAATATATTACGAATTAACCATGAAATATAACACCTGTAAACTAATCTTCTAGCTCTTTCATAGATAGCCATCTTTCTAATCAAAATTGACCTATATACCTTCCTTGGAGGAATTCTGACTAGTAAGACACACATCAGGACAAAACTCTACTTTATCTTGTCTATTCTTATACTACCATTGTAATGCATTCATTCAAATGGATAACATGCAATATCCCTCCCTCCCGAGCTGCGCTTATCGAGGACTACCTTGAATAACAATTTGCGTAAATAAAATGGCCACCTCAACCTCCAGACTTAGAACAGCAATATGTCCAAGATAGCCTTGAGTATGTTCTATAGGAGTCTCTTTCAAGTTAGTTATACAAGCTAGAAAGATTAAATATCTGTTTAACCCTTAATTAGCAGAATGGAGAAATGTTATTAATGTATAGTATTTCGACACACGCACATTCTATACATTAAAAGCCATTTTTACATTTCCATGAAACCCTTTTATTACATAACTGATGAAGGTCTTTCCTTCAAGAAAGACTTTTGACAAGTTGTAAATTACATATACAGTAACCTATATAAACTTCTGTATTACATTCAATAATAACTGGAACACATTTCCCTGTTAATTCTTTCGAGTTAGACAAATTTCTCTTAATTTTGTGGAAGCTAGTTTATGTACTTTTAAAGATCAATATACAAATCCCCTCCCCCATCAACAGCTACTTTTTACAGAGTAATTAAAAAAGATTATTAAAGTTAAATATTCTATATATTTAGTTATCAAAAATATACAAGGGTATGGAGAGTATGAAAATTTGAATGTCTAGGAATAATCATTTTAAATTGAAGATAATTGAATACTGGAAGGATGTATTTACCGGACATGTTTGCTCCAGCCATGATTCCAGTAACGCCACTAAATAAAACTGCAAATACAGTAGCAAAATTAGTCATTTTCCCAGTTGTATAATCATATCCATAGTTACCTGAAAGGTTTACGAGACTTGTAAATTCAAAGCAATAAACTCGTCAAGATTTGCATTTGAAAGTCAATGGTTGAAAACTTAAGTAAAAATGTCCAATTAAAACTTACTCCAGATATTGTTTGTGAAAGTATGCCAGCTAAAACTAGTATATTCAGCAGTTGAAATATTCACGACAGTATTTGTTGAAGGAATTGCAACAAAGAAAGGTCCCACAGCAATAAAACTGATTATAACAGATAGGGTGCTCAAGATCACAACAACAAATATAACGACGGATGTTCTAGCAAACATAGATGCTCCAACAAGGCATACAATCAGATTGAAGAAGTTGAGAATAGACCCATATAAAAAGTTATACCATTTTCCACTTAGCAAAAAAGACCCCAAGCTTCCTAAAAAAAAAGCAAACAGAAAAATCAATTTAGGAATGTTACAGAACAGATATAACTTTAAATTTATCTTAGAAGATAAAATAACAAGCTTTCCCTTACATATTATATAGTATAAAAATTGAAATACTGTTGTACAACTAGTTATATGGAAAAGGGTTCATGATTACTATAGTCAATTTTAGAAGGCAAAAAGAAATCTTTATAAGAGATTTATCATAACTAGTTTATATATAGTCTAATTTTGTTATAAAATTAGCCTTTTAATGTCTTTAATATATTTCCTAAATCATAGACTATTAGTTCTTATAATGTTCAAGACATTTGTTGAAAATAAAAAGCCGAAAAATAAGCTGCGTTATTAATTTTAGAATAAGTTTTTAATCGAGCTAGATAATACATTTAGTTAGAATTCATAATATATTGAGAGAGTATATATTACCAGATACCAAATATAAACAAAACCCCACAAAGTTATATACAAAAAGAGAAAAGATGTTAAAAACAAAGTTCAACCCCCCTTTTTGGGTCCTAAAATTTAATCATAACACAGGAGTGTTATAAAATAAATAAAAAACAGTGTAAAATTTTTCCTTTTTATTTATATCCAATTAATATTTCCCAAAGTTTTTAACAATTTTTTTCGTTCGGGGCCCCGCCCCCAGAGAATGTGCATAAATGGGATTGACCCAAGGCTCTAAAAATTTTAAGGTTTGTGGTCTTTATTTGGAACAATTATAAACTATGGATTTTAGTGTATTTTATTCTAGTTACGATTTTATAATTTAAAATAAAGCAAGGTTTAACAAGAATCGCCTGTCCCCCCCCCAAAAAAAGGTTAATTTTTTAAATAAATTTTCTATTTTATTAACTTTTTTTCTTATAAAAAATTTTTATTAAAATTAAAATTCTAATTTTTAAATCTAAAAAGGTTTTTAAATATTTTTTATTTAAAAAACGATTTGCAATAAAAATTTTTTTAAAAACCAACAAAGGGTTTTTCGCAATTATATTTTAGTCTTCAAAATAACCGAGTGCATTTTTTTTTTTTAAACATACCTTACAAAGTTTTTTTTTTAAATCTTTTTTTAAAAAATTTTTTATAAATTGGGGCCCGGGGAATTTTCAAGTTTTAAATTTTAAAAAAAGAATTTGTTTTTTTTAATTTTTTTTTTCAGTATAGCGAAATTTTTTTTCTTAATTAAAAAGGGTACAGTATTTCCCCCCTCCCCAACACCCCCTTATCGAAAGACAAACGATAATACAGTAGATACAAGAATTACATACGATAATATAGTTCCAGCAAGAGTCTCCAATAGCCCAGAATGGCCAACGATAAACCCTGAAGAAATACATAAATATTAGAATTTCATTAGAAATACTCAAGTATTTAAAAACTCTTTCTAGTAAGATTTTATATACTTGCTTATTTAATATAGCATGAAGTTAATTTTTTTTATATATGCTAGTTTATAAAAACTAGCAAATTCATTTATGCTTTATAATATACAAGAGAAACTTAAAAACCTTTAAAAACGGGGAGAATACCTCTTTTTTATTCTTGATTATCTTTTTCTTTTTCCCAAAAAAATTTAAAATTTTTATTTTAAGGGTTTAAAAAACTAAATTTTTGTATTCCCCCTTTCCCCCGGGTTAGGGAAAAAAAAGCAAAATTTTTTTTCATTTAAATTTCCCACGGGTAAAAAGTAAACAGTAGTTCCGGGGAAAGAGCCATTCTCCCCCGCCACTTTAAAAAAAATACAAAACCCCAGTATAACAAAAGGGGGGAGGGTTTAAAATGCCCAAAACAGATGCGTATTTTTTTTAGCCCAAAAGGGAATTTAAGCAAGTTATATACACTTTTTTTTTAAAAACATTCTTTTTAAATTTTTTTTTAAACCCTTAAGCTTCAAGAAATTTTCAGAATTATAAAATTTTTTAAAAAAATAAAAACCTTCATCAAAGGTTTATATATAAAAAATTATTTTTTTAATTTTTTAAAACAAAACTAGACTTTTTCCCAAAAAGATTTAATTTTAACAAAAAAATTACTTAGATCCAAAGTTTTGTTTAAAAAAATATTTAAAACCCTTTTTTAAAAAAAAAGATAAAAAAGTGAAATCTTTTTAGGACAAAATAAAATACCTTTAGAATTTATATACTAAAAACATCCTTATATTAAAAGGATTCTTCAAGTATTAGCCTATATTAATATATAGAAATTAGTGAACACAATACTTATTCTAAGTTTTTAAAATTTGTACTTAACAGAAACCTTTTTAAAAATCCCAAAATTAAAAAATTAAAGAGCCAAATTCAACACAACTTACCAACTCTCAGAAATAAGACAGCACTGAACATTGACAAACAAACGGGAACAAAGACTCCAGGGAAAGTCGTAAGGCTTCTAAGGCTACCACCATTACTTGCACTAGTAGTACTTTGGGATTCTGAATCTCTGTCACTATTGAAGCTACACAATAGACCAACATTTCTAAGCAATGGAGTTTTATCATCAAATCTCTTCTTTGGTGCTATGCTGATTTGCGATCCATCTCCTATATCCGATTGTATAGTTGAATTTACAGATTCCATGTTGAAGGTAGAGCCTAAAATAAATTTCAGTTTAATTTGATTATCTATTCAAAATCTTTATTTCCAAACCCTAGCCAAGATACTCTTTTTTAACAAAATCTAGATTAAACTTGCCTAAAGTTGGTTTTATTAAAATAAGAGGATGACATATCTTTCAAAGTATTAAAAACGAAAATGATTTCTAGAAAGAAACTAAACAAGACCAAGGTTGTTTAGAAGCAAGAAAATACCATAAAAACAAAAGATAAAATACTAGTCTAGCAATTCAAGAACACTTCAATAAATAACATACGACAAATATGCTTAATGAAAAAACTAGCCAGAAATCTACAATGCATTATTAAACACAAGAATTGTGAAGAATAAAATCTAGAATGATATCCTATTACAATTTAACTAGCTTAAATGCATCTAACTTGCATATATTTCCTTTAGTTACATCTTCAATTTTAATAGGCTGGTCCAAAATCCTAGCAATCAAGAAGATTAAAACAGAAGTATAAATAATCTTTTCTATAAAAAAGTTAATATACAAGATTCAAAGACAAGTCTTTATAATCAATATACAAGACAGACATTTTATAATCTGTTATATTAATAAATTAAAGAGAATTCAGTTAACAGAAAACATAAAAATTTATATAATTTTTTTTAAGAAAATGAGCACAGAGCCATTGTTCAATTCAATTTACAAACACAATATAAACACAAGAGCTACATGCAATGGATCTCATTTAGAACCCTTGTTAAAGTTCGAAGACAACATCCTAGCCAACCCTCTCCTTTCAACACCCTAAATCCTACCAATTAGAGAACTTTGATCAGAAAAAGAGGACTTTTATATACATTAGTTCTTCTATATAGCACGTCTTCAACAACATTAGGATTATATACAAATTTATTGAAACATTATTGGTTTACGAACTCTGCTATTATGATTATGTAATTAAGTATAATTATACTTATTGTCACAAATGATATATAATCTTCAGAATAAAGTTAAACAAGCAAAACTTCCTTTAGTTTTAAAAGGAGAACATGCAAGACGACAAGAAAATATGGTTTTACAAGATTTCTTAATTTCATTTTATTAAAATTATATCAATGGATAAATTTGTAATCGGCTAGAATACAGACAATTTTAATACAATAGGAAGTAAAAATTCCATATTTAAATAAATCAATGTTTCACTTTTAAATTGCGATTAAACAAGCAAGTTCAATTTACATGTCATTTAAAAATATATACAATAATTTATTCTCATATTTCAATAAAATAACTGCAAATTGACCAATTTTTCCTACAACTCGAGAATAAACTGTATATACAGAAATTTCACCAATATCCCTGTTCAGATCTTACAGTATATATATATACACACACACACACACAAGAAATTTAGTCCCAGATTAACTCTTCTTTCCCGACATCCTTCTTAACCTAGAAGGAATATTATAATACATGGGAGACAACCCATCTTTAAATATAATTCCAAGTTTGCATATTCTATTCAATCCAGGAATCATGACAAAAATACATCTAATCATTTTAATACAAGAAGCACACAAAACCCGAGACTTCAAACAGCCTACAAATCTAATAGTCTACAAAGTGAAGATACGAAGTAGACACTAGATTTATTACCAAGACAAGACTCGTCAACAGAAGTTTGTTACACTAGCATTATATAAAATAAACAAACTTTATATTTATAAAGAGAAAATAAAAAGGACATTTTAGATTTAAAGATAAATTCGCGTCTCTACTTTAAAGAAAAAGTATTTTCTTTTTAGACACTGCAATAAAAAGTTATACGAAGAAACAATACTAGTCTTCTTAGAATTAAATCTATCCTCATTAAATATTTCAAAATTCTTTTTAGAAACGACTTTAAAAGAACCCCTTCAATTCAAGGAAGTTAAGTAAATAGAAAAAAATCTCACGTAATTTTCTCATTTTATTCTATCAAAGAGAGTTGACAATCCGATGAGTTTACCTCCTCGTAAATACGAGAAACGTAGGCAACTAAATAGATTTCGTTCTCATGAGAAAAGTTCAGGTGTCCGCGACGTAATGATTCGCATTGTATTGACACCTGCCAAACACAGGAGCATTTGTAAACATTACATATCAAAATAAACAAAACCACCGCCTGTTAATAAACACTATTTAACACAGAACCACACATTTTATAATATAAAAATTCAACAATACATACACCTTCAAACTATTCTTAGTCGGTTCACGTTGTGGAATCCAGGTATTACTATTTCAATCGTATAATAAGGAGTATAAATAATCAGTTGCAATGAGTAAAAAAAGCGAAAGTTATGATCAATAGGTTGTTGCCATACTAATTTGCATAATTTCTGATGAATTATTTTTCTCAGGGGAAAAAAAATTCCACCCCCTAAGAAATTAAGTCAAATGTAGAGATGAGTACAAAAGTAGATAGACATAAACAAGTATAAATTTCATACTTGAAGAAATCGGAGCTCAATAAAAATCGCTTCGGATCATATAATTCCTATGTAGTCAAATACGACTTTTATACAAGGATGACCTCAATGGATTCGAAAGAATTGAAACCTAATTTTATGTCAAACTTAAAGAGCTTGCCGTTTAAGTGTCACTTAAAACCAGAATTTTAATGAACATGTATTTAGTTTTACAATAGATAAAAGCTATCAAAACTGAAAATCAGTTGTTAAGCTCTTATAAACACAAAATCAATTTTATCTTTTAGAAACCAAAGTGGCCACGATAGTCGAGACATTATGGTCGCAAACTCGTGGCCACCATTGTTTCTGTTGTATCATGGGATAGAGTCTTAATTCCGCAGAAGAGCTGTTGAGTATAGGAACTGATGCATGTTCATTTTGAATGTGAGGCTCGAAATCCTTAACTTAGGAGACTGCTAGCTCAGATGTTCTCCGTTCAAGATGCCAAGGGTCGTCATCTATATTCCAGATGTTGTTTTGAATTATAATCATTGCTCGAACTCGTTAATAAACAATCAATCAGTTTAAAATCAAATGGTGCAATATAATCAACTATTATATTCTGATTATCTCTTTAGTTAGGAGAAATTATATCATATTTTCGCATTGATAAGAGATGGCAACAGTAACTTGATCTGGAAATGCTCTATTCCATTAAAATATAATGTCAGAGATTTGGGGATAATAGCATTTGTTACTCCAATATCCCATAAAGGAATAAAACTATTAATGTCGGATTCATATGCGTTAATTTTGTTAATTAATTCATATGAATGCCACTTTTGTAAATGTAATTGTGTTAGTAATCAATTTAATACGGTCACCTCGTTAGAGCTAGAATGTTATGCAAACCGAACACAAAATCTACCCGATCAATTGTAAAATTATGTACAGATTTTAACAATACGTATATAAATGTGTGTGTGTGCAGTGCCGGTTTAAGCTCATTTTGGGCCCTCGACGCAGAAGATCTATAGGTCCCCTTGACACTGACGGTTCCAAGGAAAATCTAGTTGTCCAGCTTATCTGGGCACTTCGGGCCTTTGGGCGCCAAATGGATAAACCTGCACTGGGTGTGCGTGTAGAAGTAAAACAACTCATTCACTAACTCATCAAGAGATATATGAACTACTAGACTTACAAACTTGAAGTTTGGCGAGTATACTTCTCTTGTTTTGAAGAAATCTGTTAAGAACGAGTTTTAGGGAAGTAGACTCTTTGGGAGGGGGTAGAGGGAAATTATAAATGAAAATTGCCGTTCCATTAGTTTTCTTAATGCAATTTTAAAAATATTTAAACGTATCCTTTACAAAATAGTCTTTGAAGAAACTAAGAATATTTTACATACGTCCAGTTTGGTTTCAGGCACAATACAGTCCATCAATTGTATAAAGTTTTCAGCATTATAACGGAAGAATACATATCCAGACAAATTACAGTTAGTGTGCTCCTCGACAATCATAACGCTTTCGATCCTTTCTGATACGATGTTCTCATCTCCGTAATCATATTAGTCTTAACTTCTTCCTTACGATATAATTCATATTTATAACGCTTACTTTTATTCATATTTGTAGCACTGTTTGTACTTTCTGTCACTATATGGTAGCACCATTCAATGTGGTGTGTATCTAAAAATGTAGCTATTTTCCCGCTAGGTTCACAGGATTTTACGGTCATGCTCATGAAAGTTCAACTGTGTGTGATATCTCTTATCGGTAGTCAGCACTCAGACGATTTAAGTACGTGTGCTTAATAAAATAAAGTTTTTATCTAAAGGCATCACATATCTGAACCTTAATCAAACAACTCCTACACGTTAAGAAGTACCTTAAAAATTGCCCCTTATTAACAAACTTTCTGGAATTTCTCAATTCAGATAATAACGCCATAAAGGAGTGTAATCAGTTTCATTTTATCTCTATAAATCCTTAAGCGTATGATTTCCCTCGAAGTCCATGTTCTAGTTTATGCCTCCTCCCACATAATGTAGCCATCCTCTCATAAGCGCAAACAAGGGAAAAGTTCCAAAACCCTTTTAACCCTTTATCTACCGACGGTACTTATCAGTATCACTCATTTTAAAATTATATAGAATACAAATTTTTATGAATACTCTGACGATACTCAGCAGGAATATTCTTTTAAATCCACTCTTCCAAGATATATGGCAACACGGGTTCTATGACGAGTTTTTTAACGGGGAGGCGAATAGTTTAAGAGCAGAAATTGCGTTTTCAGCGGATTGTGAAGATAGTCATTTTTGTTCCGAAAAAATAGTTAATGTCAAATAACAAGTATTTCACTTTTTTTTGTATGTTAATGAAGACCTTAGAAAAAGATTTGACTCTTTATTTTAAGTCACACAACAGTGTATATATTTAATTTTACAGTTGAATATCTTTAATTAATTAATTAGCTGTAACGGATTAAATTTCCCAAAGTTGAGTATTTTGTTTGTGTATATCCCTTTACTTTTCAATGTAGCAGTGTTTCAACCAAAGGTGACCTCCCAAGTGCGAGCATATCGAAAATAAAAGATTAAAAAAAATTATCTACTGGAATGAAGTAAAAAAAAAAAAAAATACTTTCTGACATAATAAAACACATACTTACACTGATATATAATTTATATATATCATCTGGCGATATTTACGTCGTATAAAAAATAAAAAGCTTCTACTTCAAAACCTCATTATCTATCTTTGAGATACTATAACCAAATAAAAACATTTAATTTGATTTGTGCAATTCCATGATGAGAGATTTTTTTATTACGTGTTCCCTTTTCAAATTTAAAAATACTACTCTTTCAGAGAAAACAAACCCAGACCCATAATCAAAAAATTTTAAGGAGATAAAAAATTAATCACTGTTATATTATTGAAATATTGTACATTAGCTGTAGGCAGCAGAATGTATTTGCTGGTGGTTTGACCTTCGAACTTACTTGTATGGTTAGTTACGTCCCTGCTCTTATGTATTTGTTTTTTCATTTGGGAAGTTGTAAATAAACTATTTCTGCTTTTCTTCCTTTGTAAATATAAGTGTTTATGGATTTCTGAAAGCACAGAGAGCACTTTGAAGGATTACTTGGCCAAGATTTATTTTTTTTTATGAGTATTCCCAAACATATAAAGCATAACGAAAAACGTTTTTACACAATTTTTAGAACATCCATATTGTATTAAATACACTTTTTATTCCGGGGAGCGGTCACACCGAGCACTTGAGTACACGTGAAATCGGTAATTCTGACAAAACTGTTTAATTGTTACCAATGGCCCCTGACACTATCATCATCCTGTTTTGACAGTTTTAACGTGAAGTAAAAATATATTTGTCACATATCTCCTCTTTTTGGGAGTGACAAAACGTTTTTTTACAATCTTAAGGTACTGTTTTTGACTGAGTTCCTCTGGAAAAGGATCACTTTTTTTCCAAAAATATAAAGCTTGTGTTCATGCTACATCCCCCCAATCTCTATGAATAACAACTTAGAAGTGACTTCTGGACTGCCTTGTTGTACTGACTCTATTGGTGTGCTTTGTAAATGGTTATGACGATGAACAGGTAAATGTTTGGTAAATGATCAGAATATATGCTACTGTAAAAATCCGGAGTTATACCTGAGCAACTTCACAGTGTATAACGCACCTACACTTTCTAAGCTAAATTTTTAATTTTTAGGTATGTTCGCCGTATAACGCGCACCACCTTAACGAAGTTGAAATCTGAAATATTAATATACATCATTTTTTATGTTTTGAAGTAATTTATTCAAGGTACATACCCAGACATGAAAAAATAGCATACTCTCTAGAACTACAACTATTCTTGTTCACAAGGCAAAGTTGTTTCCTTTAAATAAACAGTGTATCGATACATCTAGAAGTAAATTTTTTTTTATGTCCAATCTTTTGTTATTTTTAAAGCTATTGTTGGTACCCAGCGTATAACGCGCACCCTGAATTTTCGATCTTATTTTTGTGGCCCAAAGTGCTCGTTATACACCGGATTTTACGGTATTTAAAAAAAGAAATGGGCATCTTTGATCTCTATTGAAAGATGTTAAAACTGATAAAAAAAAAAGGGATGAACCTTAAGCCGAAAGTTAATGCATAAAAAGTAAATTTGAGAAAAGCGATGAACATGAAGCGAAGAAAAAATTTTCAAATGCTACCAAAGAATCCCATCAACTAAAGTGCGAAGCTGCTAACTATCAGAAGACACACTTCTTTGCTTCTATTGTCAAAACACACGCGCGTCAACATATATTTGTCGAACATCAAAGGACTGTAAAATTACAATAACTTGAACAAATATGACAGCTTTTGTCTGCAAATAATATTCCTGTAATGTTAGATGGTGCGTCCGTGGATTTGTGCCTTTCTAAGGTCACGCACAGTTGAAACATTTTAGTTCAGTTTTCTTGATTTTTTCCTAGAATTAGCAAAGAAAAAATTGAAAAAGTCTTTGAAAAGAAGGTAAGTATATTTTCTTAAGTAAAATTATTCACTAGGAATTGCATGATTTTTATTGTGTACTATAAAAATAATTATGAAAAAAGGATTGGGGGTGACTCAATAACCCCGCTTGACCATTAGTATCGAGAGTGATCGCCTGCTCCAGGTTGTCATGTTAGAAGACTTTTCGCTTTTAAATATTAAAATAATACAATTATTTTTCATCGGAATTGTATGTTATTGTTCCTTATTCAACATCAATTCTAAATGCTAATTCTGTGAGGCTTAAAATTACAGTTCCTTAAAACTACTATAATTGAGCAATCATTTTAAAAATCATTTTACATTTTTGTAAACATTGTCTCGCACTTGGCTTTACTTTCCTTAAATTGGGGATTATATCAATAATGTTTTATTTTCTTATAAATGAACCTGAAAAGAGGGGGGACTTCAGCCGGTATACTTTTAATGTATCAGGGGCCACGAGTATTTTATAACAAAATTAATACTAAATTAAGAACAAGTTTAATAAGTATTAGTGATTTTATGGGCTTTTTCAGAGAAAAAGTTTTTCAAAGGTCCCGTTTTAAAAACGACCCCTTGAGTTCTTTTCTATATTTAGCTGATATCTATATTTTGTTTTCTCCCCGCCCTTTTTGAAACCCAATTTAAAATTAAAAAAGGGAAAAAAAACAAAAGATTATCCTATTTTTTTTTTTTTTTTTAAAAAGTAACATATCAAAATTTAATATTTTATTTATTAATTTTGGTTTATAATAAAAAGTTGTATTTTTAGCGTCGGCATTATTATTGCATTCAGTACATTTTTAAATAAAAAAGGGGGAGATAAAAGGTATTGAAAAGGGGGCCAGTACTGAAAGTTTGAGAAGCACTGATGTAGTGATTAAAAAAAAAGTATTGCATGAAAAAAACTGTAGTAAATCATAATGCGGTAGATAAAGGATTAAGAGAATAGAACCCTAGTTAATATTCTGGCATATTGCAATCAATACATTTAAAACTAAAGTCCTATTTTTAGGAAAGGTCATGCCCAACTCAAACTATTCAACATATCATAAAGTTGGAATTCTGGAGTCAATTACTTAAGAATCATCCTGAATTTCAAATTGGTATTTAGAAACATATTACATACCCGTGATAAATGCTGGATAGAAATTAAAAACTGCATTCCTTATTAGGTCGTTTCTCTTGTATTTTAGTCACAAAAATCTATCATTAAAACAGACCTATGGTTTTATACACCTCACATGTTTAGGTTAAGGTAGCCAAATGCATGCTAATAAAACTTAAACACTAGAAAATAAACTTTTGAGAATTACAACCAAGTAGCCATAGTTTATCAGAAGATTGCATAAAGATCTCAAAATATCGCTCATAAAAACCCAAGCAAGAAAGTTTAACAATAGTCTGTCTGACCATGAAAACCTCCTTACAGCCCAATTAGCTTCTGCACATGACACAACTGCACATATACCAAACCATATACAACTTGCAAATATATTACATTTGACTACATTTCTACCATGATATATCCTTTTCATCTTTCTCATGTTTAGAGACGCACGATGAACTTTCAGCAGGAACAATGAATTTTCAACTAGGACATAAAAAAAAAAGGAAATTGAATGTATTCAAACTCTGCTGAAAAGTCAATTCAAACTCGAGAATAACTTTCCTGGTCCGTTTCTACCTTTCTTACCTGCGAAGTGTGACGACGAAGAATGTGTGATTGAAATAACTTTGCCCCTTTCAGCTGGAATATTCTGATTCAACGGTTTCACGCTCCATCTTCTCCTTTTTCTCTTAAAAAAGCAAACTTTCCATTTAGCATAATGAGGGTCATTGACTTATCCAGTTCAATAAATACAATTGCTTTTTTACAATTTTCTTTAAATCACTAAGATTCTATCTTTCTTTGAATTCGAATCCATATATATATATATGATTAAATAAAAAAGAGAAGTATAGTAAAATACCTTATATTAATTCTATATAATGAAATTAAATACAAATTTAAGAGATTTTATGTGCACGTACTTTTTAAAATAATTTATGCAATTACGCAATATACTTAGTTTTTTATGACTTCAGAGATTGCCAACTTATCTTGAGCCATTTCGAACATATTAATGACATTTCTCCAGAGAATAAGTAGTTCAATATTTGGTTCATATTTCTGTGTCAAGTTAACGGGCCTGGGAAAATAACTGAAATTTTCTTCTTTGCAGGTCCAAATTCCATTAATGCCGGAAACCTGGCCATATTTTGGGAGAATGAACTTTTACTAGAAGTACACACTTTTGTGGATTTTTAAAATTAATAAAATATTGGTGCAAACGAAAAGAAAGTTTTTTTTTTCCTGAACTTCTCTGTACGTCAAGCTAAAGTCATATTTCTGAGTATTTAAAACATTAGGAATTACAAAAAAAAAAATTATATTTCAAGTTTTCTCGGGAGTTTTTCTCTGAAATACAAGCAACTCATTCCATTTTCAAATGATCAACAAGACCGATTGAAAAGGTTTGTGATTTTTCTCAAAATACAGCGCTAATTTAATCATACTTCTGCTGTATTAGGGAGGGAGTGGTAGGAGAGACTAAGGTGTGCAATCTGTTATATGCATTCTAAAATGATCACTGAGAAAAGCACAATTGAAGTTCGAAGAGATCTTGTCAGTGTTATGTGACATGGAAACATTATCAATGGACAACCCCTGGCAACTTTCACTGAAGAAAACTTATTTCCCCTGATTCCTTTGATGTTTATACATGTAATGTCATTGATGAAATTAGCCAACCTGATCGTGTGTATCAGAGTAATTGGAGGAAATATCTACAAAGATTAAGAGAACTTCAAAAAGGGTTCAAAAACGAAAATTTAACTCTCACACAGAAAAAAAGAGAAAACAGAATTTTAGGAACTTGAAAGAAAAGTGATTTTTATGATCCTCAGCGAATTCAATAAAAAAAAAATCAATTGGCTTATCGGAAATATTAGAGCTATGCACGTTGATGTCAGTAACAATGTTTGGATATTTGAGTGAGAACAAAATTGAATAAAATAAGGTCTATTCAGCACTTATACGACTAAGAAGTATAATAATGATGACTTTCCAAGGGAAAGTCAAAGGCCAAGATATTCTTAAAAAGGATATTTCAATGGGTTTCAGATCCAGTGGCGTAAGTACACCTCCGCATCGCGGGGGGCCCTGGGTTCTAGAGGGCCCAAAGTCGGACTGACGTTAAGAACGTATCCTTTGTAAGATCTGGCTTGGGGCCCAAAACATGGCTTTGCAGGGGGTGCCCTAATATTCTCTGTTACGTTACTGTTCAGATCCTGAACCTATAAAAGAAGCAAATAATAACTTACACAATGGGTTGAGGGTTCACCCTCCCTCCCCACACACAGATCAACAAACTTTTGCTTTACCTCCGAGAATTATCCTGGGCTTTTTCGTCAACGCCTCCTTTTTTCACAGCGTGCCAAAAACAATTAAAAGGGGTAGAACAGTGAAAGTTCCTGCTAGGTACGATTTGAGCCATTTGGAAAAGAACTTTCCTTATTAATACCTGTGTATTTTTATTTTGATTTAACTATACATCCATTGTGTAATTTCTATTTAGAATGTATGCAGCGTTTTGTATTACAACGAATAATTTTTAGTTTGATTTTACTTTAAAGTTGGAAGATATGAAGGGCACCGGACTTTTTTAATCTATATTTCGATTTCTTCCCATTAACTCGTAATAGTTTCAATTTTTGTTAATATGTGATGACAGTGGTAGTTTTAACCGGAAATACTTTGTTTCATAAAAACAATGACGGACTGGCATGCGTTAATTATTTTTGTAATATAATTGTGCAAATGTACAGAGTCAGTTTAAAGTAGTTCCCTTTATTGAAGTATTAGTAATGTTGTTTTATTTTAAGAAAATTCAATTTTTTTTTTAAAAAAATTCAACTATGTTTTGACAATTACAATTCCAGCTGCTTGCTCCAAGTCTAGTAAATCTTAGAAAATATGTTTCTATCGATAACAAATGTTTAATTCTAATAGGATCTTGACATTTTCTGCATTGAAACTATGAATTCTAATCAAGTGCAGGTAATAAATAAATACGATTTTTACGATTGCTTATCAGATATTTAAATTTCAGTTTTTTTATAGTATGAAAGTCACTATTAAAGATCATTGTAGATTTTAAAATTAAAATCACTTATATATTGTTAGATGTATATATATAAATCAACTAAATATATCTAAGTCTTACAGTTCCTGTATTTCAGCTAAATGAAATTAATTTTGGAGTAGAATTGAGTAATGGATTTATGTAAAATGAATCCAGTAAAGTTAAATATTTATCAAATGACGAGAGTGGTACTTGATATAGAGCTTAACCTTTTTATCCGGACTCTGAGAGGATTTAAGTTCAATGTTAGAGAATATTGCACTTCAATTTTTTTTATTAATCTATTCGTTTAGGGAACCCTATCTAGAAATCAGATCTATTCAAGAAACTGGGAACTAGTATAGTAAAAAATAATTTGATATTAATCCTAAAAATCGTTAAAAGTAAACTATTTGTTACCACACAGTAGTAATATTGAAATATTCTGAAGACTCTTTAACACTAGTGTGAAAGATACATGGCTACCGATACTGAATTATTTCTTCGAATTTAAAATGCTTCATAATAATTATCCAGGTGTGGCTGATATTTTTAGTTAATCAAAGAAATTATTTTTGATGTTGGCATAGGTACGATATTTTATATACAAGAAAAAGTTATTTACATTATATTAGTATTTATATACAAATTAAAAATATTGAGATTTAATTTTTTTCCTTGTATAACCTGTTTTGATGAGACTAAAATCCTTTTAAGCAATAAACTGATTATTCGTTTCAATATTTATATTAAGATTATCAATTTAACTAATTTGAAATTCTAGGTAATTTAACGTATAAGGGAAGATAATCTTTGTTTAAAAGCCCCTGCAAAAAAATGGAAAGTTCTTTTTCAGTTCCCTTTCTCTAAATTATCTGTAAATGTTTCGATTATAAATTATATCAGGAGGTCACAAAAGATCTTTTGAAAACCGTTTATAATCTATGAAAAATATAATTAATTATCATAATTACATAACAACACAACCCTGTATCAATTATTGACTCTTAAATTTCCGTAACAATCCATGAGATATCAAGTTATGCCCTGCAATAGTTTATTTCTAAATCCTTTTCTTCATTTAAATTCTTGAATTAGTTTTTATAGTTCTTCTTTTCTATTTATCTTATCTATTTTTGCAACATATTATTTTTTCCCCTTTCTGTTTAACTAACGTTAGCAATATGAGCAATAATAAATTATATCACCTGCTTTCCCTTATTATTTATCAATTATTCATCCGCAAAAGAGATAAAATGTATTTTTCGAGAGATTTTAGCTATTTATGATCAATTAATTTATAAAATATATTTGAAATTGTTTATTTTTCACTTTAACGGTCTTTACTTAATTATTTCATGGAATACCTAGTTATTTCATAGAATACCTGGTTGTTTCATGAAATACCTAGTTATTCTAGGAAATAACTGAATTACACACTTTAACGATAACACACACACACACACACACACACACACACACACACACACACACACACACACACACACACACACACACACACACACACACACACACACACACACACACACACACACACACACACACACACACACACATATATATATATATACACACACACAGTGCGTTAAATAAGTTTTAAGACTATGTCTGTAAAAAGAAATTGAAACAAGAAATTAATTCCCCATTTTGATCCTTTATTCAAAAATAGACCCTACGCTTCAATGCACCGCAGGTTATAGAGATTTATTAAGGAATTGAACGCCTGTTGTAAATCACTTTGTGGAATGACCAGCAAAGCATGCGTCGAAGCTACTTGTAAGGTCGAAATATCCTCAAATTAACACCCTTTTAATTTCATTTTAAATTTTGGGAACAAGGAGTAGTCACAGGGTGCTAAATCAAGTGAATACAGTGGATGGTTTAACACACAAAACTTCGTTTTTGCTAAAAATCGACGAACAAGAAGGGAGGTGTGACTGGGTGCATTGTCGTGAAACAAACACCAACTGCTTTTAGTCCGATATTCCGAAGAAATGCGACGAATTCTGGCCATCAAACGGTTTAAAAAACAGCTAAGTAGTATTGACCTGTAATGTCGTCCCAGTTGGAACAAATTATTTGTGGATAATACCCCTAGCATTGAAGAATGTAATAAGCATTGTGTTTTGCAATTTTGGATGGAATTTTCCTTGTTTTTGGCTTAAGCGGTGAATTTTTCTGACTTCTGTACCGCACTTCCGTCGTTTGGATTCAGGATCATATTGAAACACTAGGTTTCATCACCCGTAACAATGAGCTCAAGAAGTTTGATCATTTTCTAGCCGCTGAAATGATGTTCTTTGCAATGCGCACTTCACGCTTTTGTTCAGGGATAAAGTGGAACAAATTTAAAGTACTACACTTTTTGTTTTGCCCAAATCTTTATGTGCAGGATGGTTCGAATTGCTTTGTTGATGTTTTAAAGAGCATGTACCATCATTCTTAATGACGCACAGCGATCGTTTGCTACAGTAAATTTTGTACCTTCTCAATAATTCCAGGTGTTCTAGAGGAAATTATCCTCCACTACGCCTTCATCATCTTCTACCACATCTCTTCCATAAAAAAAACGTTTGTGCCACATGTTCCGTTTGATCTACTTTTAAACAACAGTCACCGCAAAACCTGTTTCATGATCTGGTATGCTCTAAAGCACTTTAGTTCTGTAGTTCTATGTAAAATTTGATTACAGCTCTTTTCCACCTTTTAAAAATCAACATGAAAATATTCACTTCTGCAAAGAACGCTCGTCTTCTCTCAGCTACTTACCAAATACCATCAACTTCTTCACAGTGTGTCAGCGGACCATGTTGGCGCGGTTTGCCCAGGGTTTTCAGTTCGGGAATCTCTTTTTGCAGATTGGCAGTAGCCACAAAGGGACCCCGTGAGGGCCGGGGTTTAAAAATCCCACTGAACCCCTCCCTTGGTTTTGTGGTTTTAGGAACCAAACCAGAAAGCCAGTATTGAATAAATTAGTGGTTTCCCAAAAAAATTTAAACAAATACTTAAAAAATTTTCAATTAAATTAAACAATCCAATCGGAACCAGGGCTTATGAGGGTTTTCGGCCCCTTAAGACCCCTTGTAGGGCCAAATATTGGGACTGTGTATATATATACGTAAAATCTGCTCTTAATTTTTAAAATTCCAATTGAATTGTTGCCCTTTAATTAAAATGCTTTAAAAAAATTTATTACTGAGCTTTACCCTTGAAAATGTATTACCCTTATTAAGAAGCTGAGCTTAAATTATATATATATGATAGTAATACTTATATTTTACTTCTGAAAGATCTTAATTTAGAAATTTTTTTTCTAATGTTCTGTTGTCAACCAATTTGAAGCAAATAATCAATTATGTCTTATCGTAGTTTAAAAAATAAACTCCAGCTTTATATTTATCCTTGTTTAACATTGCGAGAAAAAATTCAATATTTTTATCTGTGCGGCTTTTGACAATGTACTTACTTAAAGATATAAATTCTCACCGATCACAAATACTGTCTCGTGATCGAAAGATAATGCTGTAATAGTTACGACAGAAACAGCTCATCGCATCCGTATGTTTGAAAGTTGAACTTTTGCGACTAGATTGAAACAGATTTTTTGGAAAAATTATAAATCTAGGAATAAAATTAATTTAAACAAGTAATACAATTTTTTTAAAGTCTATTCCCCCTTACTTAGGTCAACAAAGAAAATTTTTATTTTAGTTACTTTTTATTAAACAGTTAAAATGAATATAAATATGTTTATACATATGACAAAATCCCAATTTTAAGTGACAAAATAGAGAGCGATGTTCCTTGCAATTTTCCAATTTCCTTTCTATATAGGGTGTTGGGATTATTTTTTGTTTGTTTGTTACTACTTTTTCATTAATTAAATTTAATTATTCTAATAAACTAGTATAGTAAAATAGAAATCACATTTTCAGAAAGTAGGACAACACAGGTGGGATTCTAACCGACGACTATTGGATTAGAAGTCCAACGCGTTATCCATTGCGCTACATTGACACAATGAACGTTTTTCCTTTCTATATATGCTGTAGGATTATTATTTTTGTTTATTTCTATTTATTCATTTTTTAATTTAATTAATGAATTAATATTAGAAAAAAACTATATTAACATCAAGTGTAATCCACTTCAAGTTCAAAAAATGTATTTGAAAATGAATGGATGAATAGAAAGTATTTTATTAACGATTGAAAATTTGAACAAGATATATATATATATATATATAGGCCAATTCTCTACTAACAAGAGATAACATCCAAGCAATAACATTCGACAAACACATAGACAGCAGGAAAATCACACAATGAAGGACAAAAGAGTAATCGAGATAATAAATATAAAATGGATGCTGCAGTGTTATGAACATTACTGACTTAGGACAGCTATTATATAAAAAATAATTTATATAAAAGTGGGGTTGAACATGTTTTTTGGCCAGCCAACCTTCCCCCTTTTTTTGTAAATAACACTGAGCAAAAACCAATAGGAAATAATGGATAGAAATATCTAAATCCATTACAAGATAGAGGTAACTTACCTAAAAATTGCACTTACAAATGCAAAGCCCCGCTAAATCTGAGTGGAAACATTAATTTGTTGCCAGATTCTATACCCTAATACAGATTTAAATCAAAAGAATGGCTGAAATGTAGCACTTAACAAAAGATTAAAAAGAATGGAAATAAAAATTAATAAGAGTTGCATATTATAGCATAACTATAATAACACCAGAGTAAATATGAATAAAATAATAGTAAGTAATTTCTAATCTAATATTAGATTATGGAGATAACTATAACAAAATATTTGTTTATAGTAATAAGCTATTATTTAAAAGCTATTATTTAAAGCTTAATTTTAAACCTAACTATTTTGAATAGCTTTATTTATATAACTATTAATAAAATTAATTGGGTATTTCTGATTTAAGCACAATATATATATATATATATATATATATATATGTGTGTGTGTGTAGGGAAAGAGTAAACTCTAATAGTAGAAATTGAAAAAGGAATAATTTCAAATTAAGATTTACTCAGAAAACATACAAATATAGAGAATGGATTTAATTAAGAATAAATAATAATGATAATAATAAAAACTATATTCCGATAAAAACAAAATAAAACAGAAGGAAAATAAATTCAAGTAGAATAACTAACAAGATTTTAAGATTTACGAGTGCGATTATAGTTTTATTAATTAATCGAAAAATCTTTGTTTTGTTCTTACTTTAAAAATACTACATCAAGATGTAATTTTCAGAATATTACACCCACAATATATTTTACCCTTTAAAAGTGAATTTTGAAAATTTTAATCTGATCTCATTTCTATTCATTATTATGGTTTATTGTAAGATTGCTAAAAATCTTTTTTTCCGAGATAAATTTCAGCTTAAATGATTTCGTAGATCTTTATAGCCTTTTTTTCTTTCTTTAGTTTATGTTGCTTTTATCAAACATTTCTTTTGATACCGCTTTTCTTTCTTTAAATAAAGTCTTTTACTTGTAAAAATAATTTGTGACTCTTATTCATGCTTGAAAACCCTTCAGGAATTGGCTAATTCCCAAGTAAACATAGTTTCTCCCAAAGAAAAATTTTAAACTTATTTCTTGACACTGGGATCGCGTTGATTCAATTTCAGAGTTGGTTGTTATTAAACTCCATTTCAGCAAAAGGCTTTCTCGGGATACTTTCTAATAGACTCACTTACCATGTTCATAAAAATAATCGATCTTTCAATAGTATTTTTTTTCATTGGAAATTATAAATTTGAGTTCGAAAATAAATATGTTTGTCAACAAACATCAATATAAACAAGTAACACACACACATACACACAAAAAATCAAGCTTATTCTTACTTAGTTTAACAAAGAAAAACTTTTAGTTACTTTTTATTACCGTAAAATCCGGCGTATAAGGCGCACTTTTAACACAAAAAATGTGGCCGTGGTAGCCGAGTGGTATAGGTATCGGATCGTGGCTTGCCTTGTCACGAGTTCGAGCCCTGTACCACTAAAGACCCGCCTTGTAGAGCAACGATACACGGTAAATCTGTCGAGAGCTGAAACGTCCTCCCGTTGGTTTGGTGTGGTAGTTAGGAGAGAAGGGTGCCAGCTCAGGTGTCATCCACGTCACTTGACCATGGTTCAAAATTATGTGGTCCGTCGCCAAAAGCCCTCGTGTAGCTGAACAGTGCGACGCTAATATTCAATCAATTAACACAAAAAATGAGGTCGAAATTTAGGGGTGTGCGTTATACGCCGGATATAAAAAATGAAATTTTCAAAAATGAAAAAAAAACCAGATAAGCATAAGAAAAATTAGATTTCTACATAGATCAGACTATTGTTTACTTGAAAGAAACTACATACCTAATGAAATTAAAGAATTCTGATTCTAAAAATATACTATTTTTCAAACTTCTGGGATAATACCTCGAATAAAATAAAAATGGCTTAAAAGAGCATACCAGCATTGTATACGCACATTTCGCGTTCTTTCGTAAAAATAGGTGCGCGCTATACGCCGGATTTTACGGTAAATAATTATAATTTTTAATATCTATATACATATGACAGAATCACAATAATAAACGACAAAATAGAAAGAGATTTTCCTTGCAATTTCACATTTTACTTTCTATATATGCTGTTGGACTATTATTTTGTTTGTAATTATTTATTCATTAATTTAATCTAATTAATGAATTAATATTTGAAGAAAACTGTATTAACATCAAGTGTCATCCACTACAAGTTTAAAAAAATATATTTGAACTTGAATGAAAGAATAGAAAGTATTTTATTAACGACTGAAAATTTGAACAAGATATATATATATATATGTAATAGATTGAAGTAGTGTTGGCCGGTGTAGAGTAAGTATCAATTTTGATTTAGTAATGACGTCTTCAAAATAGCTTTACCTCCTTTATTATGAGCACACATCAACAGATTAAAGCACAATTACGTTACGTTAACATTGCATAGACCGCGGTGTTTTGGAGGACACAACACAAAGACAAAAAAAGCAGCAAGTATTTACAATCTTACGTGCTGGCGGCAAGCAGAGAAAGAACGCGCGATTACATCAGCTTTTGGTGTTTATATACCAACAGTGCACAAGCGCGTGACTATTACGTAATAGTGGTTCTGATTAACTAGAATGCACGGGGTACGGAAAACGGTTTAGCCGATTACGATAAAGATTACAATGCTTATTTTTAAACCTAAGAATTAAAAAAAGATTATTTATAGATCATTAAAGAGTTAATTAAAAGTATGTTAGAGGGAATTATTACACACACACACACACACACACACACACACACACACACACACACACACACACACACACACACACACACAACACACACACACACACACATATATATATATATATATAGGGAGAGAGTGAACAAATAGTAGGAATTGGAAAAAAAAACTTACTGTTTATTGATAAATAACTTCAAAACTTATTATGTAATATTCAAGCAGCAGCAAAGCAATAAATAGAAATATAACAAGACATTAGTGGTCAAAAATAAGATGGCCTCAGTAATATAGTAGCAAACTCTTAGCCTTAGGAACTAAGATTGTGGGGTTAAACATCATTTTAAGGACAGCAAACCTTCGCCTGTATTTGTCTGTATCAGTGGTCCTCAAAATTTTTCAACTCGTGGAACCCCTAGAACAAGAAAGTATTTTCGTGGAATCCTATTATTCTACACACTCACTTAGAAGAATATATATGAAAATAATAGTTAGAGTAGATCACCAATAGATCAATATAAAGGCAATTACAAAAATATTACATTTACTATTTAAAAAAAATTAAATAATCTACTTTTAATATAATTTACTCTTTAATAATATTAGTCTTTGATCCAAGTGTCACCGACCCATGCATTATGTTTAGTAACTGAGATATGTGCTTGCATTTTTTCACATAAACTCTCGAAGTCTAGGTCTATGGAGAATAACTGCAATCGCATTACATATTCTGAGTTTCATTTGTTTCTATAATTTGTTTTTGTAACCACTCACGTTGAGAAATATTTTTCACTTATACACATTGTTCTGAATGACATTATAATGTTTACAGCTGTGTGGGAAATACTGTGTATTTTGCATGAATTTGTAACATAAAATTTAGGATCTGTTCTTGCCTAAATTTAGGTTTTTAACATCGGATCTATTGATATGTTGTAGATGTTTTTCCACAAATATAAAAAGGTGCATTTTCCATTAGTAGGACATTTGTTTCCATTTCTCATTAATACAAGACATTGTACAAACTACCGTAAAATCCGGCGTATAAGGCGCACCGATGCATAACGCGCACCTATACTTTCAAGCTAAATTTTTTAATTTTTAGGTGTATTCGCCGTATAACGCGCACCCCCTTTTTAAAGAAGAAATCTGAAATATTAATATACATTGTTTTTATGTTTTGAAGTAATTTATTCGAGGTATTACCCCAGACTTTTAAAAAAATAGTATACATATAGAACTATAACTGTTATTATTCATAAAGCAAGTCGTTTCTTTTAAATAAACTGTGTTTCGATAATCTAGAAGTAATTTTTTTTTGTGCCCATCTTTTTTGTTATTTTTGAAGCTACCGCTTTTATACCCGGCGTATAACGCGCACCCGTAATTTTCGATCTTATTTTTTGTGTTCAAAGTGCGCGTTTTACGCCGGATTTTACGGTAGTATAAAATTACCTCGTGGAACTCAGGGTAGTAAACAATAAAATATTTTCACAATCTAGAAGTAATATATATATACTATATAAAGATAAAACGTTTTAATATTCTTTTATGATATTTATTATAATAAAAGTTAAAAAAGTATTGCCACAAAATAAAGTTATTATGTATGAGTAAAATTTTCAGTTTCTTAATGACAGGGATGAGCTTTAAAAATTCTGGTGTGTATACAAACATTTTAGAGAACATGAATCTATTTTGCATACACATTTTTAAGTTTCTTTTCGATCTTTTAATTGTGACTCGTGGAACCCCTGGGTATGCCTCGGGAAATATCAGGGTTCCGTGGAACACAGTTTGAAGACCCCTGGTCTATATTGCTGGGCTGCAAAAAAAAAAATATAGCGAAAATCAACTCTCAAAGAGGGGGAAGGGCAGAAGTATTTTAAAAAAATTTTTTTATTGAAATATTAGGCCTACAGACTTGAAATTTCGCAAGCATATTTTCTTTGTGTGTGTGTTGAGTAGATATTCCCTAAGATCAGGTCTTGCGAATATTGACTCTGAAAGAGGTTGTGGAGATTACGAGGACGTTACAAAAAAAAATCCCGTTTTGAACAGTCAGGAATTCAGTAAGCATGTTTCTTTTGTTGAGTAATGATCCGTCTGTTAAAGATGAGGTTTGAGAAAATTGACTCCAAGGTTGGTGCTACAGGAATGTAAATGATAAATATACTTTTTGTGTCAGAAGTTCAAGTCCTGTCCTTTTTAATTCAAGAGTTGAGTGCGATAATAATACTTTTCATTGCAGTCGAAAACACTATGCTAGTACTTAATAAAAATAGTTTGAAAAGAACGTGTAGCCTAGCAGTGGCAAGAAATACCCAGCACAGTGGGAGCGAAGCAGCTAATATAATTACAAAAATTTCTAATCAATTTTAAGGAATTAAAACAGAAACTGAATTGCCTCTTCCGAACTGAGTGTGATCTTCATTTTTAAATTGATTTATTTCACAATCGTTAAGCAATTAAAAACAAGTTTTCATTTTCAAAGCACATTTTGCCACTTAAAATAGGATAAAAAAAACTTATAATAAATTATTTTATATCAGAACTAAGCCTCAATTAAGTATGAAGCTCCGGATATTACATTTTGAATATGACTTCTAATTGATAACTTATTTTTATGAACCTTATATTCCCTTTTAACGTTTGGAATAGTTTCATAAATAACACAACCTCAGCTCTTTAAAAAAACGTATTTTACAATCTTTTCTGAGGTTTCCTTTCAAAGATTTATTCTGGATTACAAAGGATTCTTTTCCTTCTTTTCTCTTCCTGACATTTTAATATTTTTTAAACTTATTGTGTTATTGTGGGTCATTGTTAAATCTTGCATGCAATTTAAACACCATCTGGTTGTTTCAACACAGACAACTCTATCCCTTTCTGAGTAAACTTCTTGTACTGCTCTTTTTCGTTAAAAAAACATAAAATTTAACTTAAAGAGCTAATTATTTAAACGTAAAACTACCACTGCTTTTAAATTTATTATTTGACACAAATTTTTCAATGCTCAACTAATATCACCTGATAAAGCCAGCAATATATCTCAATTAACGACTGAAAATACTTTGTGTTCATCATAAAGAGCATTGTAAATTCCTTATTGACAATATAAAATACTAAAAAATTAACCAAATATCTTTAATTGCCATTAATGAGGAATTAATGAAGTTTTTTGTTTAGGGTATTATGAACATTTACCTTTATTCAATTCCTACTATTAGTTCTCTCTCTCTCTTTCTATATGTATATATATATATATAAAACGTTCGTTGTATCCCTGCAGTGCAATGGATAGCGCGGTTGAACTTCTTAACCAAAGATCGTGGTTTCGATCGTGGGATGGCCTAATTTCTGAGAATGTGATTTCTTTTTTACTCTACTATTTTATTAGAGAATAATTAAATTTAACTAATAAATAAATAGTAACAAAAAGTAGTCCAACACCATATATAGAAAGGAAAATGGAAAATTGCAAGGAAAATCGCTTTCCATTTTGACACTTAATGTTGTGATTCAGTCATATGTATATACATATTTATATCATTTGTAACTATTTCATAAAAAGTAATTAAAATAAAATTTTTCTTTGTTGACATAAGTAGGAATTGAATTAATTTTTTTTAATGTTAGTTGTGTTTTATAGTAAATTTTGCACAGAGTTATATATGATACAAACATTTAGACTGGAATGGATTTTCAATCTTAAATAAAAGAATATATTTAATCAGATTTTCATTAAAATGAAAATGAATACTTTTGAGAAAAAGAAAAATGAATACATATCGTATATAGTGTGAAATATTGGACAAAATATGAATGAAATTTTCTTGTTTAGTACATACAGGGGGCCACAAAAGTGTTCGTCCCTTCAATTTCTTATAAAATTTAATTTTTTTCGACTAAAAAAAATTAATATATTGTAATTGTAATTTTTATGATATCTCCTTGTTCTTAATGGAATGACAAATTTTTTTTTAAAATATATAACTTTTTTTTTAAAAATTAATTATAAAAAATCAAAAAAATTACCCCAAAAGTCTTGAAACCTTAAAAAAAATCTCAACTAAGCTTTAAATATTTTATTTTTTTTTTATTTGGTACTTTGGATATTTTTTAGTGTCCCCGCTTTTAAGTGTCTTGGTATAGATTTAATCAGTTTTGTAATTTCTGCATCGATTTTCCACAATTCTTCTGTGATAGTTTTGCTTTTACTTAACATTTGTGTTTATTTGTCATTTTTTTTTTTTTTTCATCAATATCTCATTAAATATGTTCTACTGGGATAAATAAAGTGATTGAGGGGGTTTTTCATAATTTGGGAACAGTTATAGAGACACCAGTGGCGTACATTGAGAGCAGTGCACTTGGGCGTCATTATCCTTTTAAAAAAAATAAATCGTTTCCAATACCCAAATTTTGGGCGGAAAATTTTAAAAAATTTATCTCTAAAATATTTAAATAGAACTCATGTTTCCCAAATTAAAAAAAAAATATCAAATTACCTAATTCTGTGGGGTTTACACCCCCCAAGAACACTTCCCCCATTTTTTATTGATCCAACTAGATTCTTGAACTAATTTTCCCAGAAAATTAAAAATTGACAAAATTGATTGGGATGGGAGGCGATTCAACAATTTTGGGTTCCATGGCCCTATAATAGCTTGTAAATAAAAATAAGGAGTTTAACCCCATGAATTTATGTGGAACAAGAACTCCTTCATTTCCACTTCAGCATGGAATGAAGAGTTTGGGGGTAATTGGTCTCAGAATTAGGAATTTTTTTTTTCATGGTTTTTATAATCTGAGCTCTTTTTAATTTTTTTTAAAAAAAATTTTTTAAATTATCCTACAAAAAGGTTTTAATTTTTTAAGGGGTAATGACGCCAAGTACTTTTTCTCATTGTCCCAACGTTGTCTCTATAACTGTCAAATTAAAACACCTCCTCAACCCCTTTTTTACCTAGTAGAACATATTTGGGGGATTCTGGTAAAAAAAAGAAAATGTGACAAATAAAACAAAATGTTAAGTAAAAACAATAGTCCGAAAATTTGGGAAAAATAATGCAGAAATTACAAAAAACTGATTAAATCTATCCCCAGACATTTAAAAAAACTTTTGTGGACACTAAAAAGATATCACTAAGTACTAAATTAAGAAAAAATACAATATTTAAACTTAGTTGAGTTTTTTGTTAATTACGAAGACTTTTAATTTTTAATACCTTTTGATAATTAATTTTTTAAAAATAGTTATACTATTTTAAAAAATTAATTATTTATTATTAAATAAGTTGCAGATATCATAAAAAAAATTTCAGTTACAATATATTAATTTTTATTAGTCGAAAACATTGTTTTTTAAGAAAAACAAAAATTTTTACCTTTTTTGGCCCACTGTATATCTTCAATCTTTCTATTTTTTTTTGAAATAGTAATTTTTCTTTATAAAAATCAAATAATTTAAGAAGAACTTATTTAATAATAATCGTTTTCACAGCGTAATTAAAAATATGGTAATGAAATCAGAGCGTGTTAAAAGATCTTTCATGAGCTTGATGTTTCAAAAACTTTTCATGTGGTCACTTTAGTTTTTTATCAATATCTTTTTAAAGAAAATTCTCAATAGATCCTATAAATTCAAATACAATATAAACACATTTTATTTTGTGATTTTATCATTCATCAATAAAATACTACAAAATTTATACTTACTTGAAAATTCATAAAATCGGTCATAAAATCTGTCATTAGCATAGAGGTCAAGGTCAAGGTCACCGACTTGTGGCTGGAGTGTCATGAGTTCTAACCTAATGCCGCTGAAGACTAGCTGTATAGAGGAGGCCGATGCATGTTAAATATGTTGAGGGCCAAAGTTCTCGCGTTGTTTGGCGTGGTGTTGGGAGTTAAAAAGGGGGGGGCATCTCGTTCATCCTCTCCCTTACATGGTTCAAAAACAAATAATGCCAAAACCCTTGTGCAGCTTTATAGAGCGACGTTAATCTAAAACACATTCAGTCACTCGATGAAATGCAGGCAAATGCGCTTGTTGAAAAATAGAATAATAATAATACGATGGATACCAGCTGTAAATTTCGAAACAACCAAAAACATGGTTTTAAAACTAATTTAAACATATATTTCCCAAGCATGTATCATGGAATTAATTTTCTTTAAATAAATTTTTATATTGGCGCATGAAATTATATTTACTCAAATGGAAAATTTTTAAAGACTTAACTGGAACGACACATTTTAATTTTAAATAATTTCATTTCAGGAAACATAGCCGAAACGTTTCATAAGGCAATTTAGAAAATAAAGTAGATTACTATAACGATATTCTATAGGAAATTTATTTTACTCAATAACATTGAAGTCACGAATTTTAATAATCTACTATATTGTTCAATTTTTTCAGTTTGCTTTAGAAAATTAATATTTACTTAGAAAATATTTTTTGAAACTCAATTCGTCTTCACATCAAGGTGAGCAAGCGAAGTTTTAAAAAAGGAATAAATTTATTATCGGGTCTTGTGTTCAAGCAAATTCAATTTTTGTAAGATTAATTTTCTTTTCAAAGTTGTCCCAATAAGTTTTTATTATTAAAAAGCAGATTGAAAATTAAGAAATGCAAGCGCATTTAAAAAAATTAAATTATTTCGGGTATTTTCGATATTGATACAAAATTTTTCGAATTTAATTAATAACATATGCGTTTAGACGGAAAAAAACCAAATTCTTTAAAGTAATTTCAATAGTTACTAGAATTAAAATTTAATCAGTTTCGATAAACATGAGAAATTTTGTTCTAGGAATATAAAAATAAATATCACATTAAATCATCAGACAAGAAGGCAGACCGAAATATTCTTCAAGTTAATGCAGTTTAAATTCTGTAAATAATTATTAAAATGATGATTACTGTAATGAAGAGTGTTGTTAACACCTAAATAAATTCTAATTTTTGTCTTTTCATATATCCTTCATCTTCCATATGCAAAACAGGACTACAATAAATATTTATAAGAGGAATCTAAACCAATTTTTTCGTTTCTAGAACATTTCATGCATTGATTTAAGTTAAAAGCATTAAGGTATCCGACTATGTTCGGAACCTTGAAAAATTCATATTATTTTCAGAGTTACAACCCATTAAAATATATATAATTATCGGCGTTTTTTTCTTAAAATTTATCCCTCTTTTGTCGTAAGACATGGATAAACCCACTTCTAAGTTATATATTTCAAAACTCTAGTTGAGCCTCTGTACAGAAGTCTGACTATATACAGGCAAAAATATTATTATATAATAGAAGCATTTTTCCCAAAAAAATTTTTGAAAATGGGGCATTCTAGTTCATTTTGTCAAAATATATATAATTTTTTTTTTAATATATTCTTAAAAAAATTTTTTATACATTTTCTAATGTAAGTGACCAAATATCATAAATATTATCCATTTACACGCTTTTGCAAAATCACGGTTCTGAACGTAGTCGGATACCTTAAGCTGATGATTGGCGATATTCTTATTTAAAAAGCAGTACAATATTCACAACACAAATATTCTGTCAGTTGTGTCCAATAATGCAACTATATATCCTAAGCTACTCACTTCAGCTCCTTTTATATTTATGTAAATAACCGGCAAAAAAAAATGTGGGCTTGCAAGATGTGTAGAATTGATAGCACAGAATAAAATCATATATAAAAAATAAAATAATTGAAAATAGGACGACATCTCATACATTAGTCGCTTAAATGAATAGAAATTTTTACTTCTATATATACCCTAAGCAATTGATAAAGTAAATTGCCATTAATGAAGTTCTTTGATACTAATACGATATTTAAATAGAGATTTCCTGTTATAGAGATTAAAATAAGCTTCAGGTTTCTGTGTTTTCTGTCTACAACAATTGTTCAACTTTTTAAACACACACACTGAAAAAAATGCGATACCATTTCATTTATTATTTACAAATTTTTATCTTGTTATTTAATCCTCTTTTACATCGATACTTTTATCAAGTCAGATATTTAGCTGCTAGTGTATGTTACATTTTTTTTGTGAAAGTTTAAAAGTGGTAAGTTTAAATACTTTTAATAAAAACAATGCAGTGGATGAGAAGAGGATAGGAACAATGCAAAATGATTAGTTTTATTGAAAAGACAAATGTATTTGACTTCAAATCACTTGCAGTCAAAATAAATAGTTATGGAGACATTTCAAAAATGAAATTATAACTTGGAATCTCAACTTTGCAAAGTAATAAAGAAAGGAACAATCGTGTTTTAATACTCGTGTTAAATGTCAAAAAAATTTAGAAATAATTATAAATTCTAGAATATACGTAACTAGTCCTGAGTGGGCCCGATTTCGAAGATTTCTGGGGAGGGGGGGCTTTCTTTTGGGCCTCTTAATAGTCTACGACTTTTTGCTTACACATGTGGGAGCCCTGAAATTTGGAAGCCCCGTATCATTGATACGGTTGATACGGGGGTAGCTACACCCGTGATACGTAAATTTCATAGCGTAAAACACATTTTCAAGCATATTTTAGACAAAATTTTTGGAGAAATAAAATAAATTACATCAAAATTGTAACTATCTTTTTAAAAAAAAAATATGTTAATATCTTTGTTTTAGGAGTTAATAGAATATCTGAATTGCAAATATAAACGATTTAATATTATTATTTCTGTATATTTGGGAGCATCACAAACAAAGTTCAGCGCAATGAAAAAATCCGATTTTTCTTATTTTGCACGAACTAAATTAACTAGTCTTCTAGATACTTTTTTGGAATGAAAAAGAAAGCGACACTTTTGTAGGGCAATTCCGATTTCAAGGTTGTAACAGCTCCAATTTCAAACAACCGAATTTTTTCTCAAATTAAAACAAACTATGGGGCAATAGTTAATTAGGATATAAACTCTTTAAGAGAGAATAGCAGTAAAAATTTGGTTCATACTTTATTTAGTGAAAATTAAAAGTATACAAAACGAAAAATTGAATGAATATTAAATAGAGGAGAAAATACTTAAAATTCTCGCCTAAAAATACGTTGAATTAAACATAGGATAAGAAAAATATCGACACGTGCCGCCATCTAGTAAGGAAAAGGTAATTTTAAATTAGGAATTTCAAGTGAAAGAATTATTTGACTTTTATATATGAATTCATTAGATCAGTGGTTCTCAAACTTTCTATACTTGCGACCCAATTTTCAATCCTAATTTCCTCCATACAATAACAATGTATTGAATTTGATTAAATATACTTTGACGTAAAGCTACAATACGACTTTAATTTTAACCTTACAAGTTACCCTGATAAGTATTAAATTTTGTATACAGTTTTATGACATGCCCATACGGCCACTGATAATTATAAAACTTGTTCTTAACTTAGTACTCTTAAATTAATTATGAAGCACATTGTGCAGTACTGATACATTTATAAGTGTATTATGTTAGTGTAAATGTGCATTTTATTTTTTATTATGTCAGAATGTATTTTATTTAGCTTCCTTTCAGTAAATAAATATTTTTTAAAATCTTTTTACTTCGTCTCTTTGATATACTCGCGCCCTACAGTTTGAGAAACACTGCATTAGATACAAACTAAGCATTTTTTTTAATCGGCATTTCTCAATTTTTCATAGATAATATCTAATGACTTTTTGCAAATATTAATACTGTATAATTTTTTATAGTATACACCTTTATGAAGCCCAGGGGCGTAGCTACCGCCGTATCAATGGTAAGAGGCCCCAACACACGGGAGGAAAATTTTTAATATATTAAGGGGATCCACAAAGGGTATGCAATGAATTTTGATACGGCGCCCACTCAGAACTAGCTACGCCAGTGATGAAACCCCAAGAGAAGTTAATTTGTTAGGATGCAGATATTTTGAGAGTACACAATATTTTTTTTTCTTTTGTTATTTAGTTTGCCGTGCTTAAGATTGAAATATTTATTAATTTTTTGAGACGAAGACGTGGATGGTGAGACTCCACACACACATAATCGTACTCATACATTTGCTTTTTCTTTTAATGTAGCAATATTTGAGCTATTATCGCTATACTTATTCCACTGTGTTCATCTTCATTTTCCGTTCAAGTGAAAATAATTGAAAAAAAAATACTGCTGTATTTCTATCTTTTTTTTTTATCCGAGTACAAATATTTCGATGAAGGTATTGATGAAAATATTTGCCGATTGTTCATTATTGATGATTTCTGTTCAGAGAGAGAAAAAGAATTAAAATTGACGTCGACTCTTGTTGACTTCTTTTCTATTCACTGATTCTTAAACATTCCAAATTGGACCATTCTACATGTTATCCAATAATGAAAGTTTATTAGATTATTAGATACGTCATTTCTTTCAAATAAACAACTCAACCTTTCATCTCTTTAATGGGTCGATAAAATGAGTACCAAGCTTGCTTGGGAACTTAGCCCTGGAGGTTTTCGCGTCAGACTGAGAACATCTGCTCATGCACCTCAGGGCCCAAGGTCGCTAATACTGAGTTGGGCACAGTAGGCCTTGTCCCTCATGGGATGTTGCGCCACTGAGCTAAGTCAATACATATATGTAGAAATCTTATCTTTTATACTCATCTTTCCTGTACTTTTTAGGCAGTAATTTTTATATCGGGAGTACAACGCGCACTTGTAAATTTAGATCTTATATTATTATGTTAAGAGTGCGCGTTATACGTCGAAATATATGGTACTTAAAAAGCAGCCAGTCCGAAGCAGCTGTGATGTTTGAGAAAAATAATGGTAGCGTGATATATTTATCAATTTAAATAATTGGTATATTTATATGTCACAGTTACTAATTACAGTATATGCATTGAAGTTGTTAAAAGGTTGGTTAGTTCATTATATTCCAAATTCTGTTGTTTGTGAGGGAGAAGGTTACATCTGTCCTGTTCAAAAGTTTCCAACGGGCTTCTTTTTGCCCGCTCTAGGGTCTCGGGATGGCAGCGGACGGTCTCTTTATCCTCGAGTTACATCCGGCTCGTGGGTGAGTAGAGGGTTCTCATGGTGTCAAAGGTTGCCGGGACGATGACCAAAGACAAGATCTCACAATATTTTAAGGGTGCATGTATGCATAGGAACGCGCAGTGGCGTAACGTACACCCCCGCAGCCCCAGTATTGCAGGGGCGCCAGGGACTGTAGGGGCCCAAAGCCTGGCTGACGCTAAGGACATATTTGGGCTTTGGGGCCCAAAATCTGAGTTTGTAGGGGGCCCAAATATTCTCCGTTACACCACTGGGAAAGCGGTTATCCTATCCACAAAAAGAAGCCGACTTTTCAGTGGTGTGACGGGAAAACGTTACTCTGCATATTTTGTAAAAGTTCCTTCCCGTGGTACTTGTGACCGTCATAAGAAATTATGGAGTTAGATATTTGTGTTTGTACTATATCTCTAGAGAACGTGGCTCTGTTTCGCATAAACACATAATTTTCTTTTTCATCTTTTTAATTCGCGGAATCCCCGGGTTTGATTAGTGGAGGGGTGGGAATTCTTTTTAAGTCGAGAACCACATTGGGCAAGCGGAGGATACCAGAGAGCCACACCTTTTTAAAAATGTTTGCGTTCATTAGTCAACCTTGCATCTAGTGGCGTAACGGAGAACATTAGGGCCCCTTACAAATTCAGGATTTGGGGCCCTATAGTCCCTAGGCCCCCACAATGCAGGGATTGTGGGGGTGTACGTTACGCCACTGCTTGTATCTCAGAAGAGGTATAAATTGCACCATAAAAATTGATTAATATAAGTTAAATAAAATAGTGACAGTTTTATTCGATTTATTTACTGTGCCCATATCTATAGCTAAAAGCACATTCAATTTTAGAAAATGAGACAAACTTAGTTTTGAGAGACAGTTTAAGGTATCCGACTACTTTCGCAATGGGATTTTAAAAAAGCACATAAATGGATAATTTTCATAATATTTAGTGTCACTCAGATTAGAATACATTAGAATACATACATAAAATTGTTTTATAAGGACAATTTGACAAAAAAAATTTATTTAAATACATATTTGGCAAAAATTAACTTTTGAATAATCTTTTTCAAAATGTTTCCTTTTGTGAAAAATGCTTCTATTATAATAATATTTTGCCTGTATATAGCTCAGACCACTTTACAGAGGCTCAACTAGAATTTTGGAAAAATTCATATTATTTTCAGAGTTACCACCCATTGAAATAATTATTGGCGTTTTTTTCTTAAAATTGCTCCCTCTGTTGTCGTAAAATATGAATAAACCCACTTCTAAGTTATATATTTCAAAAATTCTAGTTGAGCCTCTATAGAGAGGTCTGAGCTATATAAAGGCAAAATATTATTATAATAGAAGCATTTTTCACAAAAGGAGAACATTTTGAAAAAAGATTATTCAAAGTTAATTTTTTGCCAAAATATTGCGTTTAAATAATTTTTTGTCAAATTGTCCTTAAAATAATTTTATGCATGTATTCTAATCTGAGTGACACTAAATATCATGAAAATTATCCATTTATGCGCTTTTTTAAAATCACGGTTCCGAACGTAGTCGGATACCTTAATGAGACAAATACGATACGATACGATTTTCTATAATTTTTTTTTTTTTTTAAATCAGGAGTCAAATTGTTTGTTGAAATACTCATCACAGCCTGCAAGATAGTATCAGTCAACTTGTATCTATATTTATTCTTGCTGATTTTCATGCAAGAAAAACTTCGCTCACAAACATATGTTGACCTAAATATAGAGAACATTATCTGTGTATTTCGTTTTCGCCGCGAAAAAACAAACAAACTTTTTGCGGGGAGCTACTTGCATTCGCTTGGATTAGAGGGATCCCAGGGTTACGAAGAACACAGTTTGCCGATCACTACTGCAGCTATGAATCCTTTTTGTATGAGTTCCCAAGCTACTGTAAAATTATTTGTATTTGTAAGACACTCTGGCTGATAAGCGGTAGTATTGTAAGTGTCTTAAGACTTTTTGAGGCCCTGGGCCCCTCTGCAAAAGTAAGCCCCACCTGTGATCATTAAAAGTAGTCAATATATAGCATGCATTCTCAAATACTCGTACAAACGGTAATTTGAAACAAATAAATGTGCACGACTCACAATCTCACAAACCTTGACACAGACCGGCTCGACCTTTGGCCACGTTTGGACAAAATGATTGTTTATGGTATTAGGCCTAGGCCTAGACATAGACAACGGTCTTTACATTTTTTTTCATCACATAATAATATGTATTGTTATCATTACATAATAGTGGTCATTACCACTTTTGCCAGTTGGCATGCAGTTTGAAATTTCCTGTTTTTCGGAGAATATGCACGGGAAAAATATCTGAATATAAAAGTATCTGGATCATGATAATATCAGACAGAGTCGAAAACGGAACGAGGCTCCCACCGAGGGCGTGGCCCTGGCCCGAGCACAGTTGGCTCATGCTATCTGACGTCCTTGATTGTAAGGTTTGGATTGTACTAGTAAATAAGATTCGTAGAAATTGAGAGTATGAGTGTTTTGATCCGCATAATTCTGTATATAATTAAATGATTCATTAATAAGAAATATCTTACAATGAGAAAAAGCTAAAAATGGATTATTTTGTATATAATGTAAATAAGAATCGCTCTCCCACTACTTTCGCTTTAGTTGATTGTACCACATTCGTTGATTTCCAAAGTATTTCAGGCATTAACCTTCAACGTATAAATTTTTTTTTATCTTAATGTTTTAGAATTTGTCTCCTGATTACATTTTTAAATCTTTATTCTTGAAAATTCATTTTATATAAGTTCCCAACTATTATGATCGACTTTTCTTCTCAATACCTGAAATGAATGTTTTTCCCATTTAAAAATAAAAAAAAGGAAATTTAAGGATTTTAAAAAAGCATACATGGGTAATTTTCATGATATTTAGGGCATTGGGTTGAATACATGCATAAAGTTATCTTAAAAAGGGCAAAAAAATTTTTAAATAAAAATTTTGGGAAAAATTCCCCGTAATTTTTTTTCAAAAAAGTTTTTCCCTTTTTTTTGAAAAAAGTTTATTTTAAAAATTTTTCCGTATATTTCGACCTCTATACAGAGGCTCAACAAAAAATTTTTGAAAATTCACAATAGTTTCAGAGTTACCCCCCCGAAAAATTTTTTGGGGTTTTTCTTAAAATTACCCCCCCTTTGTCAAAAAATGGATAAACCCCCTTCTAAGTTTTATATTTCAAAAATTCTAGTTGAGCCTCTGTAGAGAAGTCTGAGCTATATACAGGCAAAATATTATTCTAATAGAAGCATTTTTCACAAAAGGAGAACATTTTGGAAAAAGATTATTCTAAGTTAGTTTTTTGTCAAAATATTGTATTTAAATAATTTTTTTTGTCAAAATGTCCTTTAAACAATTTTATACATATATTCTAATCTAAGTGATACTAAATATTATGAAAATTATCCATTCATGCGCTTTTGCAAAATCACGGTTCCGAACGTAGTCGGATACCTTAAAAGTAGGAAACACCTATTTATATTTAATTGAATTAAATTGTAACTTAATCTTTTAGTGGCCAAATCTGAAAATGGGATCTGGAATTAGTCGTCAGATGCGGGATGGGATCTGAAAGTGGGAAATCGTTAGTCCTGATGATCCTAATCAGGACAATGGAACAAAATTATTGAATTACTGTATTGTCATCGGCCCAGGGAAAGTGAGCAAAATTTCGAATTAATCTGACCTTTTTAAAGTGGATAAAAATTGAGTTTAAGATTCTGTTACATACAAGTGAAGTTTTTAAAAGGGGTTGCGCATTATACAGCGAATATACTTCCTTTTGACCCTTTTTCCTTTCCTTACTTGAATGGTTAAATACAGAACCTATAAATCATTCAGAGGGCCGATCAGAAAAACAACTGGTTGGCTGTGAGAAACTTACATTGGCTCATTTTGAAGTTTTGAATAATCTATAGCTCAAGATGATAGAAATTGCTGAGATATACCCATTCTAGCTATACCTATTTCATATTTCTGCTTATATAAATTCAGATTCAGTTTCAAAAGTTTGACAGCTCGTGATCCTGACACACACTTTTCCACTTCCGAAAATCGAATTCTCAGAGTTCGCAAAAGCTTAGTAAAATCTACTGATGAAATTAGACAGTTGATATATTTTATTTTGAAATGTTATCTGTCTATGAGGTTCAATATGAAAACCAGCAAAAATTTCACATACGGACAAAAACAGTTTTTGCAGTTATCAAAACATAGCCGTATCTGTTGTAAGATTTAATGTAAGTCATCAACCCTGTAATTGAGCGAATTACTGCTTTGTACACCACGAGAATTTAAACCTGGCATTAACTGTGGATAAAAGAAGACATTTTAAAGAACTGAGGCTTCATCACGAGTGTTGGAAGCTCATTTATTTATTTTTTTTAATGAAAAAAGATTTATTGTTGTGTTACTGAAACTTCACCACATGACACAACTAAGCTCCAAAATTGCAGACTACATCAATATGGTTGCAGATTTGCGCGTGTGTGTGTGGAGCAGCCAACGACTCCATTCATTTGAATAATAACAGATTTATTACTAGACAAGGATGAACACATAACTATACTAAGCCAAATAGACGTATATACACAAATAAATACTAAAAAAAAAAAGATTACTTACAATAGTTCAAAAGCCATTCGTTATAAACAAGCCTTATCACGTTCCAGAAATGGCTTCTTAGAACAGTTCCGCTGGCAAGAACTGAGACAGATAAAGTTTCTCTCTCTTATCGCAGTCAAAGCATAGATACTGATCTGGATCGCACTCTCTTTTGAACTTCTTTGTTGAAAGGTCCTCGAAAAATCATCATTGTAATTTCTAGAAAGGTCAATCTTGGAGACTTCTCGATGATTCCTTAGCGATATCTTTTTTTTTTTCGTCCAATTTGTCACCAAGGACGATACAATCACCAATCTGGTAACTC
Source organism: Trichonephila inaurata madagascariensis (assembly GCA_019973955.1). Classification (NCBI taxonomy): domain Eukaryota; kingdom Metazoa; phylum Arthropoda; class Arachnida; order Araneae; family Nephilidae; genus Trichonephila; species Trichonephila inaurata. The sequence goes on from BMAV01010203.1 coordinate 61,863, forward strand.
TGGCAACATCCTTTATCATTTCCAAAATCTTATTCAAGTTCACACAGGGAAGCAAACTTGGTCGGTAAAATTCAATTTCCCTGAAAGAATAGCGTTGCTGCAGGGAAAATAACATACGTGTCATGTTTTAATAAGAATTGGAAGGAGATAGTGGCAGATTATCTTCTTCTCCTATTAAAAACATCACAGATGAGGATATTAAGAGAATTCGGCACATGAATTTTTGAAAAATTATCGATTTTGATTTTTTTACATTTTTTAAAAGTTCAAAAATTTCTGCTTAAAATGATATATGATATATAGAAATGCGATAATTGGAAGTGTTTTTATTTACTTTTTAAAAGTATGCCACCCTCATTGACAAATTACAAATTTTTACTTTAAAGCCTGTTTTCTCAAAATGCAATATTTTTATCTTTATGGACCTTTTTCTCAAAAACTAATTAATGTAGAATCCTCAAAATTTCAGTGAGCATATTTTCAACATGTTTACACATTTTAATGGAGGGAATAAGATATATCTAGCTAAATGTTTTAGATAATGTATTTTTAACCTAAATTTTAAGGAAAAAAAATTGACATTTCTTAAAAAATTCATAATTATTTTAATTTTTAACAAAAAGACAAAACTTACCATTAAAGTCTTATTGATAGTACATATAACCTACTGTGAAAAAATCATCTATTAGTAACTAGAAGTTTCTGAGAAAAAGGTACATAAACTTACGTAATTTAACATGGGCTCCTATGGAAGTGCCGGACCCCTTAAAGATCTTATGCACACCGGTACATCGCTGCCACCAGATTTACAAAGTTTTCCCTACACTCAAGCGGTGTCAAATCTGTTAAGACATAGTAGTGTTATAGTAAAAGATGGAATCACCAGGACAACACACACACATACACACACACACACACACACACACACACACACACACACACACACACACACACACACACACACACACACACACACACACACACACACCACACACACACACACACACACACACACACACACACACACACACACATATATATATATGAATAAATTATGTTTAAACTGTATTATTTTATAAACTGTATTTAATAATATGTCAACTTATTGTGTTAAAAATACTCGAAGTGAAAATATGCTTTTATTGATATACAATTGTGCTACAATACACTATTTATTAAGTTCTTTCATCTTTTTTTGTTAAAAGTGAAAAAGTAAAGTTCAATAGAATCTAGAATTATTGCTAATTATAGAAAAATATGTTTTATATCAGCCTTTTGCTCAAACACAATAAATATTTTGAATTTACAGACTAATTTTTTCCTCCCTGCTCATGTCCTCATGTCCCAAACTTAACATTTCGAACAATAGTGTTGCAACACTGATTAATTAAATGCTTGTAAAAATATAGACTCAGTTTCTTTCCTATTCTTATCTTAATAAGCAATTTAATTAAAATAATTATTTTCTATGTTAGCTACTGGCAATATTTAAAAATTTTCTGTCAATTAGTGGCAAAAGAATTGACGCATGCGCTTGCTCCGTTAAAATTTTTTTTCCATACAATAAATCTCGCTTGATAATTTGTTTAAGCAGCATCTAGGCAAAATAATTACACGGCAGTAAAATGAAAATAGAGAGCTGCTCTCAAAGAAAATAAACTCTAACTTTATCCACGATTATCGTGACGTTGTTGCGATTAAAAGATAACGTAAAGTTACAGAATATGCCCCTCTTTGATCATATTCAATAAAAAAATTTCAGAGGCACAATTTACGATGGTAAATTTCATTGAAAACGATCTATTATAATTTAATAATATTGATAATAATCTGGAATCAATATTAATAAAACATAAAATAAAAAAGAAATCATTTGTTTTTTTATTACAGCCAAACCTGAGATGCCTGATCAGTTCTGGCAATCTACCGTTTCTAATTCTAATTTAGATTGTATTCAGCTTGTATGAAATAACATTATTCAAATTTTTAACCTAGTTTCTGATAAAGATTTATATATAAGTAATATAAAAAAAAATTAAGTCAATTCCTACTTAGATCAACAAAGAAAATTTTTATTTTAGCTACTTTTTATTAAATAGTTACAGTTAATATATAAATATGTATATACCTATGACAGAATCACAACATTAAATGGTAATTAATTTTTATTAATTATCATTAAAGTATCGTATTGTAATCCAAAACAATCGTGTTAATAAAATTTCAGTTCAACCGAATGCCTTAAAACGTGAGCAAAAAAAACCTTTTCAAGTTTTGACACAAGTCGCCAAAAATGATGCCAACGTGGCTGTATTTGTAATTCTATAGTATTGTCATCCAAAATAATCACGTATATAAAATTTCAGCTCAATTGAGCGCTTTAAAATGTATTTTTTTAACGATTGAAAATTCCACCGAGATAAATAAATATATAGTGAATGTGAGCTAATAGCAGGAATTGAAAAAAAATACCCATTCATCTTATAAATTATTTTGCAAACAGCGTGTTTTCAGTCTTTAGTGAAACCGCGTATAATCCGGCATATAACGAGTACTTTTGACTCAAAAATAAGATCGAAATTTATGTGTTCGGGTTATACAATGGGTTTGATAGCTTTCTGTATGTAAAAATAAGCATATAAAAATTAGATTTCTGCATATGCATTTGGCTTCCTTTTGTGTAAATGTTTTTCACCTTCTAACAAATGCACATTAAAAAATGCTGTTTGAAAGAATAGGAGCGCGTTATACGCAGGAATATATGGTACTTATATAACGTTAAAAGCACATTTTGATGAATTAGCATCTGATAATCGATTTCCAAACCGGGAAGAAATGCTTAAAATTACTGTGTTCAATAAGGTATATATATACTAAGAACAATATTAGATCAATTAAATAACTTTTACTGGCATGCGGCCAGTCTGTCAAATATTCAATTTTCTAAGACCAACATTTTTACTAGATGTAGATGAAAAAACTTTGCTATAAAAGTGTGAAGAATTCCAAAATAAGTATTCTGATATAATAGGCCCAAACCTTTCTCTTCAGTTTCTTAATATTTACACCTAGTTCTCTCTAAAATAACCAGGCATGGACTGTTCACCAATCATATAAGGAAATAACGAGCAAATATGGAGTGCTAGAATAAGACTTAGCAGAAGTATTTACAGCAACGTTTTATTATTCTATACAATTCCTGTGTCACTTATTCAGCGGCTGAAAAATCATTTAGCAAATTAAAAATAATTAAACATTATTTAAGAAACAGTGTGGAGTCAAGCACGACTGAAATACTTGCCGCAAAAGTTATTGAAAATAAAGTCACATCAAGCCTGGATTTAACAGAGTTGTTGATATTTTTGCGAAAACTAATACTAGTAAAAGATTGTAAACTAAATTGTTAATTTGTCGTTAGTAGGTGGATTTAACCTTCATATATAATAAACCCTTTTTACTTTATCTACTTAGTTTTATTTCCTAATATCAATGTTATTATATGCAATCCTGTTCGGTAATGCTTAATTTTTTATTATTTATTACTTTACTTTTCGTCTTCCAGTTCAGTTCCCGCAGTTCCCGCACTCTTCACAGCTCTTTTCTGGAAGAAGTTTGTCATGTTGTCAAATCGAATCTGGGCGATTACTAAAGCTCACACAAGAAAACTCATACACATACATATAGGTAACATGTAGCTTTGCTTTCTGTGTTCTGCTGGGCACGATAAAGAGAGCTGATGATAATGTAACTTCGTATATACAAAATGTTTATATATTTTTACTCAAGAAAACCTAACCAAAATAGGGCTCTCATTTTTTTTCTTTTGCACCAGGGCTTTTGGACTCTGAATTTGTATTATTAAGTTGATGAATCAGAGTGCAAAGCACATCTGAATAAAGGGTGTTTAGAATTCCCCAATGTATTTTCTAACTGTAAACACCATAGGGCGTCCGAACGCTTATATAAGTAGAAACTTCGCCTTTTTCTGTTTGTACTAATTACCGAATGTAAAGCTACTCATTTTAAAGGTTTCTAGGTCTTATTATTGTAATGCTTAGAATAAATGCTAAGCCTTTCGTTTTAATGAACTCGCCTTCATCCTTTATGTTAACTGCTCAAAAGATGAAGTGAACAGAGTTAAGTTTGTGGGTTCGAAGAGATAAACTTCAACCGATAACATATAAATTTAGCAGGTGATAAATAAAACCCTTACTTTAGGGTTAAATTACATGAATGTATACCATTTAAAATTTCACGACCGAAAACTTGACAACAAATACATGCTAGCATTATCTGTCATACAATATCATTAGGCGATTCAAAATAGATCTTTTTCGAAAGATTAGGAGGACTTAGCACCCTTTGAGCTACTTTGTTTCTTTATGTACTTAAAAATTATATGTTAACTTTTTATATAGTGTTTCTATTCGAGAAAATGATACGAGATGAAATTTTTCACATATTATTCACACAATTTTAAAAATTAAAATTTTTTGAAGAAAATTTGGAAATTTTTTAAAATTCTACTCCTTCAGTAATTATTAATTTTTTGACCTGAAATTTTTTTTGTAATATTCTTATAGATGATACATTTGGTTCTTTATAAAATGCTCTAACGGAACGCTGTGAGAATAAATAGTTGCTAATTGTTCGCATGTACTCGAAATTCCATTACCAACGAAATTCAATTGCGTAAAGTATTAAAACTAGCAAAGGTATAAAGTGTTGACTATATCATATGAAATTTAAGAGCATTAAAACTACAAGATCAAAAACAAAACAATTTATCAAATGCAATATTAAGGCAATTCTTCGAAATATTGAAAATAAATCAATAAAGCAATCTGAGACAACAATAAAGTCAAATTAAATTCTTATGAATTTGAAAAATTAATTTCATTCTTTGAAAAACGTAATTCAGCTTTCTTTTCTATTAACCGTCATCCAATTTCACAGTACTGACTACTAAAGATTGGTTACAACCAAAGGTAAGTTAAAAAACATTTTGATGAATTAGCTTCTGATCACCGATTTCTAAAACTGGAAAGAAATATTTAAAATTATTATTTTCAATAAGGTACCAGACACAATATTAGCTAAATTAAATACAAGTTGTACTAGTATGAGTGTAGTCTGTCAAATTTTCAAATTTCTAAGGTCATCATTTTTACTAAATGTAGATGAAATAACCTTGTTACAAAAGTGTGACGAATACCAAAATAAGTATTATTATAGAATAAGCTCAAATTTTCCCTTCAGTTTCTTAATATTTATCACCTATTTCTCCCTGAATTAACTCAGGCATGGATTGTTCACCAATTATGTAAGGAAAAAATGAGCAAATATGGAGTGCTAGAATGCAACCTGACAGAAGCCTTTACCCAGCAACGTTGTAATTCTATACCATTCCTGCTACTTCTGCAGCCACAAAAAGGAATATTTAGCAAATCAAAAACAATTAAAAATTATTTAAGAAACGGTGTGGGTCAAGCTTGACTCCACATTTATCGTAAATAGCAACTGAAAACAAAGTCGCATCCAACCTGGATTTAACCGAAGTTATTGAAATTTTTGCGAAAACTAAAGCTAAGAAAAGATTGTAAACCAAATTGTTAATTTGCTGTTGGTAGATAAGTCTAACCTTCTTTTAATAAACCTTTCATTCTCTTTATCTCCTATTCTTTATTTCCTAATACCTATGCAATTGTTTGTAATCTTGTTCGTTATTGTTTAATTTTTTATTATTGTTTAATTTATTTCTCGTCTTCCAGTTCCAGCAGTTTCTTGACTCATCACAGCTGTTCTGGAAGAGATCTGTCGTGGTGTCAAATCGAATTTGGGCGATCACTAAAGCTCACACAAGAAACTACCTCACACTACATACTACCTCATGCGCATACATGTAGGTAGTATGCAGTTTTTTTTCCCAATGTTTTTCGCAGCACGATAAAGAGCTGATGTTATATAATTGCTTTGTATGTATAAAATATTCATATATGTTCTAACTTTTTTACTTGATAAAACCCATCCAAGATAGAGGTCCTTATTTTTTTTTTTGTTGCACTAGGGCCTTTGGATACCTAGCTAAGCTGCCTTAGGCGGTATGTAGGCTCCTGAACGCTTATTATACAGAGTTAGCACAAATGAATGACCGGGTTTTAAAGATTTAAATTTTCGAAACTATAAAACGTAGTACGATAGATGAAACACGAAATTGAAGAAAATTAGAAACGTTTTTCTATTTTAATAATGCCACAAAAACTTAAAGAGGACTTCCAATTGCACTGAAAATGTAATGAACACTTCAGCACAAAGAAATTTTATTATTTAGAAACGAATCTTTTGCTGAGAACATAAATTTCTCATATCAATTTTTAAATTACGAAAAATTTATCTATAATTGCTTTCATAATTTGTTGATGCCATGTTTGGCGAGCCTTAGCATAGTACTTGTAAAAGAGGCCACATGTATACATTCTACTTAAAAAAATTATTATAAACAGTTGTTAAAGAAAATCTTAATGAAATACGCAAAAATACAGATTTCAAAATGCTTTATTTTAAGTAAAAAATATTTTGCTGTACTAATATAAGGACTTTACTTATTTCATAAACACTAATCCTGCTTTTTTCATTAATAAAAATGAGAAAAATTGCAGCAACCATTCATTTTTGCACGATGCTGATGTACGGTCTCTCTCTCTCTGTCTGTGTTTACACTCCTCAAGATATCCTTTAAAAACAACGGAATCACATAATTATTGTTATGGAGAGAATTGCAATGAAATTTTTTTTCGTATTTCTTTTTAAAAAATAATTTAAACAATGGAAAGTGATATATTATTTAAATAAGAGTTTTCTTTTCTTGATTTAAAATGACAGTTAACCCCTAATTCATATTTCAGTAATAAAAAAAAATTAGAAAACTATAATTCCATTTTTACATTTCATTTTATTATATAGTATAGATTGTAGTTAGTAACACCAATCATAAAATAAAAAATATAAAATTATTCAAATGTGAATATTGCATTCTGAACTTCATAACAGTAAGTAAAATTTAATTTTATATCACAGTGACAGCTGCTCACATTTTTTATATTTTTTTTATTTTATTCTTAGAATTATTTTTCTGTTGTAATAAATCTAGTGCTTCGTATGAAAAAAATTCTTTTCCCCCTTTTAAATTAAAATTTTGTTGAAAGTAATTATTTTATCATTTACCGTAGGGAGAATCTAAATTATTCATATATGCCACATTTCTAAAAGGATATCCACGTCCCCAATCCATTGATCGTTTAAAATAAGTAATTTTTTTTATATTTCTAATGGTCTACGGATTGGTGTTTTGTCATTGTAGACCTAGTACATTCCCCGGAAGTTGGTATCTCTTTTTAGTGCGGCAACATTAGGGCGCCGCAGGTAATTTTGACGCCCAGTTTCCTCCCAGAGAGAGACACCTGAGCTCAGCGATGCGAAACCGTACTTAAGATTTTAATTTTGCACTCAAGCCAAACAGGCCCTCAAGCAGTCTTTCACATGTCACATAATCATGCTATATGGCCGCTGTCGATTTTCTGCTTCATGAAAATCCACCGAAATGGGCCGAAGTCGAACCCGCAACCTTAGGCGTACAAGGCCAGCCACAAACCAACTACGTCACCAAGCCGGCAGTATAAAAAAAATATTTTGCATAAAAATAACAATAAAGCATAAAATATATGTGCACAAAAATAAATCTTTAAAATTCTTAAATCTAGAGGGAATATCAGAAATCTGGGAATGAGTAATTTAGTAAATAATTTGAAAATTTAGAAATTAAAAGACTATTCAGAGACTGCAAGAAAATTCTATTTTAATGGCATTTGAAGACCATTCTTTAACTGAATTATATTCTGAATACCATAGAAAGGAAAAAGCACATCACTTCAAGAATCATTGCTTTTCGGAAAAAATATTAGTTCAAAGAAACGAAGTTAGAACATTTTTCGGTATAGGTTACTTCGATAACCTTATTTTCAGTCGCAATAACTTATAAATAAAGCCATAAGCCATACTTCATCAACCTTTATGATAAGCTTCTATCAACAACTACACACATGATCTTCATAAGGCTTGGCTGAAACATTTTTTAAAAAATTTATATCATCATGAATATTTTTATTTACAATCTGAGATAGCTGTTTTAGGCAGAAGAATTTTCTTTCAAAATTTGACTAAAATTCTTGATGTCTGAATTTGCAATAACTTTTGTGAAGATCTTTAATATTTTTCTGATTCAATTTTTGTTCTCCCTTTTTTTAAAATATTGCTGAAAAAATTTCAGGTTATTCCCTTTTTAACACATTTTATGGTGCTCATAAATCTTGAACTGGTTTTATTAGATCCTAATTCGCGTCGAGAGCAATAGTGTTCTGGACGTTTCATCCAAGAAGTGCAACCTTTCACCGCCATTGCCCAGTTCACTAGAAATATCTTCGATATCCTCTTTCACCCTCAGTTCAGTTGTCTCGTATCCCCATGTTCTAATTATAAAATAATGTATGTTTAACATTACTTGTAGGTTTTAAATTATAAAATGTCCTTATAAAATTCATTAATTTTAGTACAAAATTATTTTCTTAGTATTGAAAATACAGTGAATTCTTCGGCATTATTTTTCCTTGTTTTCCTTGCAATTTTTCTTTCTTTCTTTTTTGATGGGTAAGATATATAAAATAAACACGTATTAATTCCAAAAGTGTGAATAATTACTTTTTTTAATATATAGTGTTTATGAATTTATAAAAAATTTGTTTTATGAAGTACATTAAAAGATAAACCTCTATATTACGAATTTTCCATATAACGAACTTTATTCTGGGATTTAGCGGCTTCGTTATATAGATGTCCGACTGATTTATATATATATATGTGAATTATTGTAGTAGCGTTGGCCGGTGTTGGCTTGTTGTCATATCTGATTTATTGAAGACATCTTGAGGATTGAATTTCATCTTTTATTTTGAAGCACACACAGTGTAACTGGTCAGTCACTTTATATTTTACATCTATTTGTTAAAACCACGTAAGCAGACACATATAATAGAAGCGACATCTTGACGGATACTACACAAACACAAAAGAGCTGCAGTTATTTACATTCTTACATGATGACGGCAAGCAGACAAAAAGCGCGATTACACAAGATTTTTGCTTTTATACCAGCAGTGCAAGCGCGTGACTATTACGCAACAGTAGTTCTGATTGGATAGAATGGGCGGGACAGGGATTTCGGTTTAGCCGATTACAATTAAGATTACAATGTTATTTTTAGACCAAAAGAATTAGGATTTGTTTTTAAATATTAGTACAAAAGTTAAGTAAAAAGGATACTAGAGGGAATTATTACATTTATATATATATATATATATATATATATATATATATATATATATATATATATATATATATATATATAGTCTACAAACGAGTGATGAACATCCATCAATCACCCCCGAAAAACACAAAGACAGTAAGAAAACCACACAAATATATTACTTGATAACAAGCGTTCACGTTAATTACGAACTGGATCGAGAAAATACTATCATCAGTAGACGTAAGATACGTCTAGCACAACTGTTTGTTTTGATTCAAATGAATTTTGTTCGTCATTAACGGCCTTTTTTTGTTGCTACAAAGTCTTAATAGCGGCCGTCTTTTTGGTTTTTCAAGCTGATTATATAATTCTTGATACCTTGCTACTGAACATTACATAAAAATTTTAATGCACGCTCTATTTCAGGATCACGAGTAATAAATTGTTCTATACTTGTAGCAAATTTCAAGACCTCGCATATTAAATCAGCTGTTAATAGCTGAACTTCAAAGTTCAAATAATGCGCATCTCACCAAGGAATTTATTCAGCCCCTATTCAGAGGCTCGTTTAAAAGGCTAAGCACTTTTAAACCCTAATTTTAAACTTACCCGGTTCTAACTGGGCATGGAAACTTTAAATCCTATTTAAGCGCTTCAATTTGTCGCCTACTGATCAGTGTTCTTGCTCCAATGACGCAGTCCAGAATGTAAGCATCTGATATTCTTGCTTACAATACTAACTTCGCTTCGGAAAGACGTAAACTCATGAATTGCCTACAAAGAACAATATAGTGTGGCCTCCTCCTTTCTCTGCCTTTGTTCAAGGCAAATCATCTTTCACATCGTTTTGTGCATACATTAATAGCATTTATTACTGTATTATTTAGATTGTAAATTTTGTGTGTTTGTTAACATTTTCTGTACATGAATATATATGTGTGTATGTATATATATATATATATATATATATATATATATATATATATATATATATATATATGCCTAGCCTCAATGGTATGTATGCTTTATGTATTTGTATTTTGAAAATTTTTTGTGATCATGTTTTTTCTTATCTTCCTCATTGTATAATTTTAATTTTGATTATCTCCGTTCGCATGTGAGCAATCTTGTATTTTTTTCTGTATTTGTTGTATTTGTATTCACTTTACCCCCTCTTTCCCCCCCTTTTGGTTCCCATTTGTGAATATTTCCTTCTGCATGTAACTTCCTATCACTATTGTTGAGTATTGACTTACGTTTGTAAGCTTTGTGTTATACTTGTCGGCACACAAGGAGTCTAACTAGTCTCAAAAAAAAAAAGCTGAACTTCACCTTCTATTTTACCAGTATCAGCTTCTTTATAATAAAAAACTGGAATAAAATCGTTCAAATCGTCTTCATCCAAAGAGCACAAGTCCCTAACTTTTTTTTAAAATTCGTGTTAGAATAAAAATTTGTGTAAAAATAAATCATTTAATTCGTGTACCTTGTCTTTTCAAAATCATATAAGAGTTAGGTGTATATTATATTAATTATAGAATAATATAAAATCTGAGTAATCAAAATTAGCTTTGGTTTGTTGCTTGAAATCAGTTGTTTAAAATAATACTGTTTTTAGCTAAATATAGTGCCAGAATTATTCGCTTAGCAACACCCTGTTGATGATTTGTGTTTCCAATTAAGGTTAGGGTTTTCTGCTGTCACTTTAATTCTTCCATTACATTTAGCAAATAATGTTAAATATTCCTAATTATTGACTATGACCTATCGTATTCTTATGTTATTGAATAATTAATTATAAATATTGCTAATAATAATGAAATTTTCTATCTGATAGAAAAAGAGGCTATCACTTTGTTTTCAGAAGAACTTGGTTAACTAAAAATCATCATACATTTTGCTGATTCCAGATTTTTATCGGGAATGTTATTTATATGCTTCAGTAGTAACATATAATTCACATCTGGTCAAAAGCATTAAGGTCGTGCATATATTTACTTGTCACTATCATGAAACTAACACAATTTGGCATTCTAATGACGGAAGTGACACGCCCATCTAAAAGATTAATGTCAGATTAGATGTGCTCTCGAATTTTAAAACAATTTCAATTCATTCATTTGACAAATACTCAACATAAATGTCCATTTTTATTGTAAATTTCAATTCATTCATTTCAAAGCATGACGTTTGTGAAATCATTCACAAACTCACAAAGCACGTCTAGTGTCTGGTTCATCAACAAATTTCTTTAAAACAAAAGTAGCTTTCAAAATTTGATTTGAAAACGTTCAAACTTGATTGAATAAGGAAGTAACCTTTAAGTATTCTGCGTTACTCTTCATGAGAGATATTTTGACATTTATGCGATATTTGAGCAGAGTGGAAGTAATTTTTTATTTTCTTTTTTGATAGTTTATTTTAACAACATATTCTATGAATCGAAAAAGTCATTAGCGTAAAATTTAATAGTAATAAGGTGACCAGTTTTCTTACAATGAAAAGGAGGACAAAAAATTAAAAAAATTACAACGTAAATATAAGAAAATTTTATTAACCAACCAAAAATACCCTATAATTACGCTTACATTCCTTTTAATTATTTACTTAAACGAGTATTTTTCCAAGTCGTCCAGCCAGTATGGTGGCTATGACTCGATTTGTAATCGAGTGGGTTCACTTGACCTCGAGTAGACATGGTTGTCTTCGGGAAAGAAGTTATCTTTCCGAAATGATTCCCGTCACGAAAGGAAAGCAGTGCACCCCTTCTTGTTATTTGCTGGGATCATCATTTGTAATAAATGTATATATTCTTTTGTTTTATTGTATGCTTTCTGTTCTTGTTCACTTGTATTTCATATGTTCTCAGGATAAAAAAAAACACACGTCAACAACAACAGTATTTTTCCATTGAATTAATTTTTTTTGGGTCAATATATCATTTTTTAATATATCGGAAATTACTGAGCAAAAAAATTTTCTTTATGTTATCCTAGAATTTTAAAAATTGCAGCTTGAAAGTATAGGTGAGTTGCTACACGGCAGTAATGCGTTATGTTGGACTTATGGTACCTACTTATACCCAATAAGTGTCCCGGGTCCGAACTTCCAGTCCCCTGATTTTTTCCCGATTGATTATAATCCTATGTATATAGTACGTAAAATTGAATTAAGTATTTGTTATTAATAATTAATTTTATTAATTAATGCTACTTATTTATTAAACAATTAATTTTGTACAGTTTTCTGTTCCCGAAAATCGATAAAATCAAAAGAATATGTTGGATTCCGTATTGGAGCATGATACGAGAATGGTGGATTTCCAATCCTAGATCCCTCCCCCTCCCCACTCCTTGAAAGATTCCTGTGTGCGCCACTCTGATATTATATATATATATATATATATATATATATATATATTTGTAATAAGCCAGAGATAGGCAAACTTGTAGTTGTGATGTGCTAAAATTGATTCACAGTGCCGCAGAGAAGGAAATATTTGAAACAATTTGATTTCTACGGCAATGCATACAGAGTCAGAGATTAGAGGTCAAGAATACAGTTTAAGAGTTTTATTATGTACTAATTAAGCATCATTTAAAGGTATTTATTAACATATAAATGATCAACATAAAAAATATAACTACATAAATAAAAAAAAATTTAATTGTACATGTTTTTTGTATCTTTCAGATATATTTATTATAAAAGGAATAAACCACTTTACTTCACATCGCATTCTCAGGGGTATAACTTGTAATTTTCAATTTGACACGACTGTGAATGTTCAGTTGTAAAAACTTCTTTGATGACTCAAAACAGTTTTCATATGAGAAAAAAATTTGTTCTAACAGATATGTAGAACCAAAATCGGAAAACAGAGTACACGCAATTTTTAAAACAATTAAATCGCTCCAGCAGTGATATTTAACAATTTAAAACAGCTATCGACTTATCATTAGAGTTATTTTTCGGATTTCTTCATCATTCCGTAAAGGGCGGCTTTTGTTTTCTGAGGGTTTAATAAAATATAAACTCTATTTTAAAATTATCATTCTCCATCCATTCAAAAATTGACAAATTTATTGAGTGGAATAGAATACTAGTGAGAATTGTAGCGCGGTGCATAGGTTGCCTACGCCCAGCAATAAACAATTTGAATTCTGTACAAAATATTATACTGATGATGCTCATTCATGTTAAACAGGAAGACAAATCGAGATCCTCGGTATGTAAATTTTTAACAAGATGTGTTTCAAACTGCTTATATTTTTTAGTTAATTAATTTTAATCTATATGTCAAGCAAAATTTCGACCGCAGATAGATAGAATTTTAATGAAAACGGAAGAAATAAATCTTTTCGTTCATATACAGTGAAAATCGCTTAACACGAAACTGAAGGGACTGAAATATTTTTATCGTTTAAAATATTTGTCTTAAAGAATATTACAAAAATGAAATATATATTCACAATAAAATTATGTTTATTAGAGTACATTACATTTACATACATATGTATATATGCATGTATTTAGTAAAAGTCAATGAAGCAAAACACATTCACAGGAACTTATTGAAGTTTAATACAAAATTTTCAAGTATCTTGAAAAACAAAGATTTATTGAGTTTTTGGAAAATATTCTGGTATTTTCTTTTCTCATTGTCTTTTTTAGCATCAAATTGTTTTATTCATTTGTTTAAAAATGAGGTAAATTTACATATTTTTTAAATGTTCCTTTTTTTGATGATGGGGGGCCGCATTATTCATCTTTTTTTTCGTTGTCGGAATCTGCATAAAGATTTTTTTTGATTTTTGAACAAACTCCAAAATGTCTTTGTTCCATAATTGAGCTGAAAATCATCTAAATTCAACGAGTTCTTCCAATGATACAGTAGGACACAATCCGTTTTTAAAAAAAGCCAAAAACATTTCATTAAGTGTCGGCTCGGCCAACACTACCCCTTCCCAGAAGGAAAATATTTTCGTTTTAAAGGATTTTGATTTCGGTTAAAAAAAAACAAAGTGCATGGAACATAGTAGTTTGTCGGGAGCGTTGGTTATTTTGTTAACCGATTTTTGTCTTGGTTTTTGCAAACTTTTTACTATAAATAGAATGTCACTTTAATCCCCACTTTCATGCAACAAATAAATCAAAAAACTTCAATGGAATTTTAAAAAAAATCTTAATTCAAGGTAATTTTATTAATTTTTATCAGGTTCTGGTGATTTAAAAATTTAAAAAAATCAAATTGAAGAAGGGAGAGCTCTTTTGGAAATGATTTTGCCTTTCATTGTATTTTGAAATTCATGTTCAAAACACTTGTCTTAATGACTAGAATAGCTTATACTCGAAGAAGAAATTAACGTATGATGCTATATTTAATTAATATTCATTAACAAATACGTAGTAAAGTTTTTAACTAACCATGAATCTTTTCCTTTTTCTTAAATCAGTTAAAAAAAAAAGACAAAAACAATTCCTGATTCTTTTTATGTTACTTTTAGAAATTTTTTCTCTATGCTTACGGTTATAAAAAACCCGCACGAAAACCTTAATGTTACTAAAAAGTAAATATTCATAAAAAATCCGAGATAAAAAGACCGACTCATCCTTTCATTCCTTCAGCGGGTCGATAAATGGAAATTTGTGGGGGAACAAAAATTGGGGGTTTCGCCCCAAAACCGGAACATCTGCTCATGCCCCCATTCCCAAGATCACGTAAAAAAGATGACCAGTTGCCCTTTGGGCCTCGGGCTGTTGCGCCACTGAGTTTAGTTAGATATACATAATATAGATCTAAATTATACTATACGGATGTTCTGTGTAAATTTCAAGTAATAAAACAAAATATCACAGAAAAAATACATTCGAATGCTGTGCAAATTTTTGTCAGTTGAGCAAATTGTTAATCTTTTTCATAAAAACATTAAAACTATTAGCAATCTATATATGTATCGGAGAAAAGGGACTAACTCTCTCATCACGGGATCTCCAGAATTATTAGAAATACAAACATGAAATTTGGCAGGCATGTTTCTTTCGTCGAGTAGAGATACGCTAAGAACGGATTTTGCTAAAATCGACTCCCAAGTGGGGTCGCGGGAACTTTTTAACCAAAATTCCTTTATTTAAACTATTACACCCACTAACTTGGAATTCTCTCTCATAAGCATTTCTTTCATTAAATAGAGACTCACTGAGAATGGGTTTTACGGAAATCTATACCCAAGGAGAGGTGATTCAGGGATACGGGAAATAAAAGATGAAAAAAAAATTCGGTTTTTGAACTATTAGACTAACAGACTTGAAATTTGGAAAATATATATATATTTTTTTTTCTGTTAAGTAGAGATCTGCTAAAAACAGGTTTTGTAAAATCGATACCCAAAGGAGGTTGTATAATGGGGGTTACGGGGAATTATGATAAAACCCCCCTTTTTTTTAAAAAGACCTACTGACTTGGTATGGGAAACATTTTCTTTTTTTAACCCCTTTTTCTACCACAAAATTTCTGCAGTTTTTCCATGCAAAATTTTTTTTAGAATCACTGCAATGAAAATTAAGGGATATACATAAAAAATACTTAACTTTGGGAAATTTAATCGTTACATTTAATTAATTAATTAAAGATATTCAACTGTAAAATTAATTAAGTACACTGTTCGCTTAAAATAAATAGTCAAATCGTTTTCTAAGGTCTTCATTAACTTATAAAAAAATAAGACACTCATCTTTTGACATTACCTACTTTTTCGGAACAAAAATGACAATCTTCGCAGTCAGCTGAAAACGTGTCATCTGAAAAAGCAATTTCTGCTATAAAACTATTTGTCTTCTCCGCTAAAATTCTCATCATGAAACCCGTGCTGCCATATACCTTGTAAGAGTGGATTTAAAAGAATATTCCTGATAAGTATCGTCAGAGTATTCGTAAAAATTGTTATTCTATGTAATTTTAAAGTGAGTGGTACTTACGCAATTTGCCAAATCGGCAGAAAGGGTTAAAGTAGAGATCCGCTAAGAGCAGGATTTGAACAATTGGGCTTCAGACTTAAAAGATTCTCACAAGGATGTTTTTTTTTTGTTTTTTTGTTAAATTAAAATACGCTTAAAATGGAGTTTGAGGAAATCACTCCCGAAAGGGGGTCTACAGTGGCGTAAATGACAAATGTAATTCTATTTTTGAGACTTAAGTGCTTTTTTTAAAATTAAGAGGAGAGGGCGATAAGAATATTTTTCAATACAATCGAAAGCTTAATGCTGGAACTTATGTAGCAATAAATAACAAAAATGTGTAGTCTTGTGATGTCATGAAATACCGAAAGAAGCGTGCGGCTAACAACAACTAGTGTGTGTGTGTGTGTGTGTGTGTTTATTTATTTATTATTTTTTTTGGAAAACATTTCCCCATACTTAGACGTAAATGCCATGTTAAGCCTTTTCGTCAAAGTTACCAGGTTATCAAAAAAAATAACGATTTTTTTAAAAAAAAACACAAAAAAAAGAAAACTGTTTTATTTCTTTTTTCCCCAAAATAATATCCATCGCTAGCTACACTTTTTCCCCCATCTTTTCGGGAAATTTGTGAATACCACCCCAAAAAAAATTATCGGTTTTTTGAGGCCAGCCAGTCACGCCAAGATTTGACTTTTTCGGAAGTAAACCCTGGTCAGCCAATGCGTGTCCCACTGATGCAAATGGTGGTAATGGGAAAGGGGCCCAATCTGGCGAATAAGCCGCATGCGCTAAGGGCTCCCACCGAGCGCCTTAACAATTCCTTGGTCGTTTGCACGGTGGCTAGGGTGTGTCGTCATCAAGGAAAATCACTTTGTGCTGCCGTTTCTTGTATTGCTACGTTTTCGGAAAACTTTGTTCAAATTAAGTAATTGTTCCTTGTAGCGATCAGTTTAATGGTTTCGCCGGGTTTGAAAACCCATAATAGATTGGTCCCTCTGATCCCAGGAAATACACAGCATTGTCTTTGCGGCCGGCTTCGGCCTTGCGTCGTTGGACGGTGGTCCGGGGGTCAACATATGATCGATTACGCTTGGGATTCTCAAAAAAAAAACCTTTTTCATCGCCAGTCGCAATACGATGGAGATATGACTTGCGTTTGTAGCGGGCAAGCGCATTTCGCACACGTTTTTTCAGTTTTCCTGTTGACAGTCCGTTAGCTCTTGGTACCCATTAAACCTTTATTATCTTGCCCTTGCTTTGAGACGACGGGGAAAAAGTGCTCGGGCAACATTCAATTGTTCTTCAAGATGTTCTTGAGTTTGGGCCCTCATCTTCATCGGTAATGCTTGCAATTCAGCATCTTCAAATTTTTTTTCTGGTCTGCCACGCCTGTTTCTCACAGAAATCACCATTTTAAACTTTTCAACCACCTGTAGCACTGCGCACGGCTCAGAGTACTGCCACCGTATGCTTCTACAAGATTTGATGCGATTCGGGGCTTTTTTTTCTTCAGATGGTAACAAAAATTGATGCTGTCCGCAAATCTGGTCGGAAGGCATAAAATTCGACATTTTCAACACGAAAAAAATACAATGCACGCTGAAACTCGTCCAAATGTAACAAACATGAGTATCAAGGTCAAACTATAAAAAATACGTGTCATGGTTTCGTATTGTTTGCATATTCGTCGCGCACCCGTTAGAACGCCATCTCCGTGAAATCTCCGAAGATTTCATGTTTTTCGAAAGTTTGGAAGGAGCGGGAAGGGGTAATTGAAGAAATATAAAATTAGGAAACTGCTTAGCAGCAGAATATGGAAATAAATAAATGAAATAACGGAGAGATAGTTTGCACGTCTCAACACACAAATATGATACATTTAAAATAATTTGTATAATTTGATTCAGTTTTCGATCATTTCCTGAATTTGTGATTTTATACAAATGACAGTAATTTTTTTTCACTCAGTAAGTAATAAAGTTCTAATTCTATTGTGTGTGAGGTTTTACTTCAAAACACACACAATAAGAATTTTCACAGAAAACGAGCATTATTATAAGGTAATTTTGAAAATTAAGCTCATTATTGATAAAAGAGAATATGCTTAGAGACAAACATACATATATGCACAAATAGAAGCAAAGGTGCAAAACAGAAATAATGGCGAGATATTTTTTTTCTTTCCCCCAAAAGGTAATTAACTCAAAACGAATAACATTTAAGATTCTGAAGGATTATCAAAGCGATTACATCCTGTTTTTAGTGATAATCATGAGATAACTTATTATAGTACCTAAATATTCTACTGTAATCGGATGTAATCATTTTGATACCATTCAGATTCTTAAATGTTATGTTGTTGTTACTAATGCCACCTGTTTGACGATGTAAGATCGAGACCCATGAAATTCATCGAGGCAAAGGGCTAGGTGTACGCCTATCGTTAGTCGTAGCTTTGGCGCCATGCAGGTGGCAGTACATTTTGGCTCGGTTCCATATCAATTTTGAAGTAAAACACCTTAGGGATGGTTAGGGGCCTCCCTCCTCTCTTCCCCTTCCACCAACCTCACGAGAGGACTTGCGGCTCGATGGCTATTTAGAGCACCCCAATGCCGCAATGACACTATACGTTTACAAACATCCATGCCTTCTCCGGGATTCAAGCCAGACCCTACAGCACAGCAGTCAACGTCGCTAACCACTATACCGGATGGGCGACATGTTATTCAGAGATAACTTAATACAGTGCCTGCGTATTTTCCTTCCGGTTGAGTAGCGTAGTTGGTTAGGTTCTAGCCTTATATGCCCAAGTTTGCGGGTTCTACTCTGGCCGAAGTCGGTGGATTTTCATGATGAAGAAAATTAACAGCGTTCATTCCGTATGATTAAGTAGCGTGTTAAAGCTCCCTAAAGTGCCTGTTTGGCTAAGGTGCTTTCGGTAAAATTAAATTCTTAATACAATTGCGTATTTTCAGAGCCCAGGTCCCATGGGAAGGAAACTGGGCGTCAAAATTGCTTTTCGGCAATTGGTATCCACCCAAATGGTGCCGCTCAAAAAAGTGATATCTGCTCTCGGGGAATGTATTTAGTCTCCGATGGTAATTACCAATTCGCAGCCTCGTTTTAAATTGAAATTAGTATTCTCCTGAATTCAAGAAAATAAATACCACACATTGTAAATCTTTTAGCTATTTTCGACTCAACTAAAAATTTTATTTTCTTTAGATGACTACTCCTAAAATTTTATCTCAGTGAGATTATGTGGTCATTTATAAGTAGGAAAAAATCACTATCTTCGTATTTTAATTCTTTTCTTTCAAATACTGGTAAGAACGAAAAGGAATATAATTATATAGAAGGAGATTTACTTTATGACATTCTTTTATAATATAAAATTGAGAAAATTTAAAATGGACTGTAAAAGTCTTCGTTTAATAAAATGCTTAGCTTTTACCAAATTGAACAAAGAATGTATTTTTAAGTGTTTTGTAATCTGAAACTCTGTTTTACCGACTTACTACTTTTGTTATTAAATTTTTTCGTCTTTTTAATGTAATGAATTTATAACAGTTGACGAAATAAATTTTGGCTGAAGTAAAGCTTTAATATCTTCAAGAGATTAATTTTTGCAACACAGATATTAAATAAAGTTGTTATATATTAGAAAATTGTATGGACAATTTTCTTTTGTATTTGACTTTATTGTCAGCCACAGCATATTAAATTCGATGAATGTTCGAAAAATATTTTACGTGCAATTTATAAATGTAATTTTTAGTGTGCAATTAAAATAACTAAATAACAATGTTTTATGTACGAAGTTACATATCAAAATAAATACTCTCAAAAACACACGTCAATAAAATAAAAAATTCCAAAAGTACATAATTTCACAATAAGACTATAAATTTATTAAATTCTTCCAAGTTTTCATGTAATCCTTCTTTTTACCTTTGCTATTTTACCCCCACGTAAGATTTTACTCAAGTTTCTAATCTAATGCGCAACTGTTTTTGACATTTTTTTATTGCGAACAATAGACACTTCATTGACTGCGTTTCTAGTAAAATAAAAATAAAAAAATTCTTCATCGGTGTTGAATAAAATTTTATTTCGAAAACTGACAATGACGTTTGACAGCATATATTTTGAATTTAATTAAATCCTTTAAAACTTTCGACATGGAATAC
>BMAV01010204.1:0-36250 GCA_019973955.1 Trichonephila inaurata madagascariensis
CTATATGTAAGTATAATTTCTTTTAAATATAAACAGTATTTCCCTTGATATGTGTTAAAAGGTAAATTTTTTATTCTCATCCTATTTTTATTTTTAAAGCTATTGTTTTGATACCTATGCATAACGTGCACCCCTTATATTTTGACCCCATTTTTATGTCTTTTCAAAGTGTGCGCTGCTATACGCTGGATTTTATTTTGTATATATTTTTGATCATATCTGTATATGATGTTTTTATAAATGATGATAAAATGGATTTGTAGGCTAAAGCACACCTTTGATAAAAAGAACTTCATTGTTTCTAATATAATTTCTTTTGTATAAGAAATTGCTGTCAGTGGGCTAAAAGTAAATTCATATTGTTACAAAATTGAACGGTTTTAGTAATATTAGAGCAATTTGATAAATGTACATTTTAATAATGAATATCACAAGCAAAACGCCGATTATTTGATAAAAATAGCTGATAAATAATGTAAAAAAGTTAATGCATATATTTTACTGATAAATTTTTAATATCTATATTTGATTTCAAAATCACATTTAAAGGGGAAAAACAAAGCATGTTAAAAATAAATAAACGAATACATATTGCTAAATACAAATATAAGTTACTTTATAAACTGGCTGGGTGGCGGTTAAGTTATTTGTCCTGGCCTTCTGCACTCTAAGGTTACAGGTTCCACCTCAGCCTATGTCGCAGGATTTCATGACGCAGAAAAATCGATTTGCGCTAAGTGTCGTATGATTATACTTCATGTAAAAGATAATTTAGAGGTCTGTTTCATTTTGTGCTCCAGCAAAAGGTTCGCATCGTTGAGCCTCAGGTGTATCCCTCTGTATAGAAACTGGCGGCCGTAAAAAAAGTACTCTGCGGCGGATTGCATCACCTATAGGGTGCCTACTAAAAAAAGAATTACTAGCCCTGGGAATGTACTAGGTCTGCAATGGTAAAACATAAACTGAAGCCCATTATAGGAATAAAAAAATTATAGTGTTCTTATTAAGAAGCAAAATGAATAAAACATAATTCAGATATACAGTAATTTCAGTAGTTTTAAAGATATATGAGTAGGAAAAAAATGAAATAAAGCATTTTAAGCCTGAATTAGTATTTCTACTACTAAAAGCAAATATGTGTAGCAGCAGTCTGAATAGGTGTAGAATTTTGTTTAATACTCGTATACATTTTATATTGTAGTTATATATTTTATAAACTTTCCTAACTTTTAAATAATTTACCTAAATCTGGCTAGGAGGCAAAATCAATAGAGAAAATTGTCATCTTACTTATATAACGGTTAATATACATATAATTCTAGCCACAATATAAAGTTTTGGTGGATTGAGGATATCAAGTCAGTTTTTCTATCAGCGCTTAATAAAACTGGATCTAGGTATACTTTGTTTTATCTACAGGGCACTGACCCCCCAAAACAAAAATCCTACCAAAGGAAAAGATTGTCAACCCTATTGGATGGCTTTCTCGTGACATTAGAATACAATTAAATCCATAGGATTGAAATTAATACGATCTTAGAGTTTAAATCAAATAGATATTCGACACCTTAAAATGAATATTGGAACTGAATAATCAGCCAAGATGGGGACTGGCGAAGCTAAGATAGAAATTTTCTAGGAAGCTCTGCCAAACAAGAAAAGTTCCTGTGTTGGAAAATACGAATGAAAAAGCATGCTTGCTAAGCAGTTCCTGCAACTTTTATTTCTTACTCTCAAATTTACATGTCTATAAAACTACTGTACGGGTTTCGGTTTCTATGTAGGTGATTAAAAGGCCTGAACTCGAAACCTGCGAGGATCCTGATGAACACATCTGTCTGACATGATATTTCTTGATGTTTAAATATCACGTTATTTGCTTAGATGTGTATCTAAGCTCTGGCACACCTGGCCATGAACCTTTGTTTAAAGAATGTTGCATTTATTTTATGTTAAAGCCAATGTCTGGTAAGCAACGTCTTTCCTTACATTATAATGGTGATTCAATGGGAACTTGGTGAAATCTTGGCAATAGAGCCTAATTGGCATTATTTTTGGTGACCATTTTGGCGGCATGAAGACCATGTTGGTGACTTGATGACTATGTTGATAACTCTTGATTTATCTACCTTGTCGACTACTTTTGCGAGCCCCGTGACACTGTGGGTTATTTCTTCCGGAAATCTAGTGAGGAAATCTACTAATATTGGGATGTAAGGACGCAAAGTGGATTTATTTATAGTTGAATCTGGTGAGGCCTATAAATAGAGCATCCTACCGGAAACTGAGTTACTTTCATTGTTTCTTGACAGCTGTAATAGTGGTCCGACTTTGGCTGGTTGAGTAGGATGAGCGGTGCTTCTGTGAATAACTTTTAAGTATCTGAACTTATGCTTTAGACTCTGATAGTTGTGTCTGTAATTATAAAAAGGTGTGTGGAATACCTTCTGAGATTTATTCTGCAAATTTAAGTAATTTATTCTGTATTTTTAAAGACTGTTTTTCGAAAATAAATTTCATCACTATGAAGAATTGCCCCTTGCTATTTGCGACTGTTTTCTTATAAATCTCAACCTAGATTCATATAAAAATATGTAAAATTCTCGCTGAAGTATATCACATATAAACATTTTTTTCGTCTCAATTCCCTGTTTTAGAAATACACATGGAGCATTTTGTTTGATACTCCTTTATGCATATATATAATCCTTTAGTCATAACTTCTAGCCGTAACTTACAATTACATATTTTGTGACACTAGAATACCTATTAAGATAGCACTAATATACAAATTTCTGGTAAATCTCTGTTGATATCTAATATTTTAAAATAATATTATACAACTGCATTCTATTAACATTTCTAGATTAATGTCATACTAATCCTCATCAGTTTAACACGGCCCTTTTCTAGAATATTAGATATTAGGATATTACCTTTGAATCAGATCATTCAATATTCCGGCTTGCTTGGGAATGTGCTTCAGTATTGATTTCTAAGTTTCATCAATGAACCAATTTATTTTTCAGCATAAGGCCATAAAACGTTCATTACAAGTGGCGCCATAGCTACAGAGGAGTGGCAAACAGGAATTTCAAAGCTGGGGTGGAGGTGGCGTCCGGGGTCGAAAGTCTACCTAATATCGTAATCAGCGCCAAACACCGCCAAATATATTCTTTTGATTTCTTCGTTTTTCGGGAACGAAAAAACGTTAAAAAATTAGTTATTGAGTAAATAATTAGCATTAATTGTCGAAATTAATTATTAATAACAAATGCTTAGTTAAACTTTACGCACGCAACTATAGCTCAATTGAAAATCAAGGCTATGATGGGGCGTGATGGTTCGGACTCGGAACCTCTACTCCCCTTTGTGCACCTTTGACTAGAAATAAAAAGACCTGTAATAGTTACTTAAAAACTTTTAAATTACTATCTTGTGATGGGTTTTGTAATTTTGATGCAGACAGGATATGTGCTTAGCTTACAATTAAAAGTTATACAAAGCATAAAATTGTAAAACCAAAGAGTAAAACGGACAAATAAGTAATTGAAAAGAAAAATTTAAGAAAAGGAGGGAAAGCAAATAAAAGCTTATATGCGCAGAACTTTAAGTAAATAAGCTCTTAGTAAATCCAATGATTTATTCATGTGTATATATATATATATGTGTGTGTGTATGTATGTGCATATGTATATATATATATATATATGTGTGTGTGTGTGTGTATGTATGTTATATATATATATATATATATATATATATGTGTGTATATATGTGCATATGTATATATATATATATATATATAAATGCATCACCTCTGTGCATCCTTTTAAAATTAATTTTAATACATTTAAATGTTTGGGCCTAAAACTAATGATTGGGAAACACACATATATATATTAGTGTATATGTATGTACCTATGAGTATATATATGTGTGCGTGTGTTTACAGCATTAGGAATGAAAGGAAATATCAAAACTTTTCTTATTGCATCTATAGAAGAAAAGGAAAAGCATTAAAAGTAGTAGTGAAAGATTTTGAAATAATAAGAAATTTGGTGGATATTTTGTTTCCAAATTAGTACACAGGAGCTGCTCCAGCCAGCAGCTGAAAATGATTCAAACTCTCAGTATGCTACTGAAACTCTACTTTAGGCTAGATGATATCTATGTAAGCTTTGGCTCATGCTGATTCAAGCTTATATTTCTTTAATTGTGCTGTTCCATTTTAAGCATCTCATGGGCTAAATGTTTTAATGATAGAAATGGGTCATAGGAGGGATATTTTTTGCATGCTGTGGGATAGTTCCATAGTGCTTTTACCTTTTATACCATGTAGCAGACTAGGCAATTTTAATGCTAAATGTACTCTCTTATTTTATCTCTTTGGTTGAAAAATAATGAAACCAAAAGTCTGAGAATTGGTATAGTCACAAATCTTACTTTCCTTAAAAATATGAAAATGTGAAGCAGGCTACTTAGATAAACTGAGGATTCGGAATAAGAAGTGGCCGTATTTCCAATTTAATGCTGTATATACTATAAATACTCCAGGTGTAAATTGTGATGATGAATGTAATCAAAATAATAATGCATTCCTCTTTTGATGCCCAAAGAGTCAGTATACGTCTATCATCCTGTACACCTTAATGTAATTATTCTTGCCTGTACTGCGCTCACGCTGCAGCAACTACTACTGATCGCCCTTGCGCTGCAGGACAAATAAAGTTGCTATAATGATCTGGCATGCAGACAGCCCTGCTGCCGCATACGTCACACGTGAAAAGGTTGTACTCGCAAAATGCTTCCATTTCTTCTTACCCAGATCCGCATTGTTGCATGTTTATGTAATGAGAATCCACAACATTTCCCATTTCTAAAAGTTATATAGTAGCC
Source organism: Trichonephila inaurata madagascariensis (assembly GCA_019973955.1). Classification (NCBI taxonomy): domain Eukaryota; kingdom Metazoa; phylum Arthropoda; class Arachnida; order Araneae; family Nephilidae; genus Trichonephila; species Trichonephila inaurata. The sequence goes on from BMAV01010204.1 coordinate 4,900, forward strand.
TGAGGTTGCCAGAACTCAAATATGCCCCCTGTGCGAACCATCTGAACTTATATCGCTTCCATTGGCAGCCGTTGGATTGCGACCAATTTGACGGAACTAGATACCACTCTCTCAATAGGCTACGATTCTGCATATATCTGCAACTTCTTTTCGTGCGATTTTAAATTTCTGTCTTTCCTCCTTCACGGTGTTGCAATTTGAATTCTTATAAAAAAAAATATGTTTAAGGAGAACAGTAGCTAAGACATGTCATATTTGTGGTATGGAAATAGCAATGAAGATTATGATACACATGAAAAAAATAATTGATCTGTATTCGAAAGAAACAAGTATTTAAATATTTTGATAATAATTATAGCATCCCATAACTTGTATGGTATGCGATGATCCACATTTTCCATTCTGTAAAGTTGAGGAATGAATGCTGCCTCTACCTCATTAATAATTTTAACAGATTGATATTTCTCAAATAACGATTAACATATTTTCTCTCGAAGCAAGCTATAAGCTTAAAATAAATCGTATTATTTTTCTTTAAAGTAATATTTATGTGTATTTTTTTTATCACAGCTGTGAAGTACAAATATTAGATATATTCAAGACAAATTTGTTAGAAAAGAAATTGGTAGTTTCTTGAATGGAGTTGAGCAATTATTCCCAACCCTAATGCCGTGGGCCGGTATCGGTCCATGGATCCAATGGTACAGGGCTACATAAGAAACGTATAATTAATTCTATTTTACTTATGTTGGTGTATTTTTCGCATGTTTTGGTGACTTTCTATGGAAATCACTTCATACCATTTATATTTATTTTAAAAATTTGCATTTTGTCTCAGCGCTTGTTTTAAATACTATTAAATTAAAATTATTAAATAAAAACATCCTTAATATATATGTATGTAAAAAAATATAAATCAATATTTCCCACTCAGTGGGCCGCAGCGTTGGGTAAGGTTGGGGAAAACCTGGTGGTAGAGCGATGCAAAATAAGAATATTTATTCCCAGGTCATTTTGCCGGTTGTTTATTTAAATTATTTTATTAAAAAGCTTTTGATGAATAAATAATAATTTTTGTTTTAAATATTTTTCTGTGTCTCTTCAATGTAGAAATGTGTGTGTTGTTTGAAATTATTTTGTAAATCGTAATAATAAATAAGCATTAACATGTAATAATTTGGATAAATATATGTGTTTATTATACATAGAAATTTAAATTTTATTCCTGGATGTTTTTATAATAAAATATATGTAAAGCCACATTATCTTTGGGTGGATTCTATGAGCTCTAAAGCTCCGTTGAGTGGTTCTAAGGTTATGCAAATAAATTCCAGAATCTATGTTGCCTCGTGCTGATAAAACATTTGCAGATTGTAATTTCCTGCAACGTTAGGGCAAGTACATAATACTTGAAAACTCCATAAAAATCTTACTCAAAAAGACTATTTCTGCTTTTCTACTCTTTGAATTTCCTTTTAAAATGTTCAAATATTTATTAGGATTGCTCTAACATAGATTGTATATGCGTATAAATGTATTATAATAATTTTTGATTTTGACGTACTATTTAAAGAAAATGAAGCATATGACAGATACTTTTATGTTTGGGTTATATTTTCGAATTGATAAAAATTAAATGTTTTCTGTAAAATATCTGATTTAAGAATAATTTGGTGTTATATGTTATTTCATAACTTTTTCATACGCAATTTTGTACCTGGAAATACAGATGATAAAATTATGATTGAATTAAAAAATAATAAATTTTCACCTTTCTTATATTGTTATATAAATCTAAAACAAATAACAAATTCCAGTAAAATCAGGTTTCTGGATGAACTCTTATGAAGAAAATGGGATAGAGTCATATGTTCTATTCTCAAGCATGCAGATAAAATTTGAAAAGGAAAAATTAAAGTTTCCATTGAGAAACTCAAATTCACAAAATGTTCAGGATACAACTTGTCATGAGAATTTATAACTTCATTTTATCTATATTAACCATCGGCATCTTTTCAACGAAGGTTCTTCTTCATCTTTGCAGGTCTTGTTGAACTACGGCATGAAAGAGTTGCTTAAGCCCATGCCAAGCAAATATCAAAGGTATTGGCCCTTAAAAAGTGAAGGTAAATTTTAATTAATTGAGTGGGATGTAAAATGCTGAAAAGGGTTCCAAACTGAATAACATGATAGCCATATGCATTATAGAATATTATTGATAAGCATTCTGAGTATTTATCCCTGCTGTTACTGTATACGTATTTACATTAAATATTACCAAGGTATCCCTTAAAGAGGAATTTGTATTCTAAAACTTACTAAATACATTATTAATGATAATGCTTTATAATTAAGCAGCGAATCTCTGAAAACTATTAAACTTGCGTAGCTTCTAGCAAAGCATTTTTCTCAAATCCTTTCATTATTTCACGCGACCCAATTTTCAACTGGGCACCCTTTATCGCGCCCTCCTCCGTACAATAGCAAATGTATTGAATAGAATAATAAGGTACTTGACTTAAAGTTACACTACTGCTTAAATTAAAACTATACAGATTTATCAAGATATGTAAGTATAAAATTTTCTATATGACAAGCCTCCATGACATTTAGTAGTTATTCAATCTGTTCTTAACTTAGTATTGAAGAATAATTATTCCTTCTAGTATATTGTGCAGTACTGATATATTTATTAGTATATTATTATATGGCACTGTAAATATGCCTTTTGTTAGCCTTCCTAGAATGTATTTTGCTTTGATTTAAATCTCAGGAAATTTATGGGCCATTTTGTAAATAATCTTTGGCCTTTTATTCTCTGATATGTTTCCTTCGACTCTGATAGGCTTCATTTCATGTTCTTCTAAGGAGGCACCTCTACAGCTCTGAGAAACGCCAAGCAAGGGAATTCATATAAAAAATGACTTTTTAAAAATATATCAACTAAATGTATTTGGAGAGTAATGCCTTCTAATAAAAATCATTTCTAAAACAAAAATAATTAAAATATTTCATGAAATCCTAATATATTGCTTCTAAAGTACCAATAACGGCAATTTTAAAAAAATAAGTGCAGTTATATCTGATTTAATCAATATCTTTTTTTTGTTATCAATGTCATACATTTACTACGGTTTGCTTATAAAATATGCTTATTTATTTTTCAAAGTAGGATTTTTTAAATCTAAACCAATAGCAGAGACAAATAAAATAACAGTCTCTATAGATTCCTAAGTAAATTTATATTTTAACTTTAAAATACTTCACATTTGCTTTAAAAAGCTTTCATGCAGTAATTACTTCAGAGATAAGAGAGTTACGGCAAAAGTAAAACAATGCCACTATAGAAATATTACTTTCCAATCGCGATATATTAAACCCTCATATTGCTTCTTTACAGAATTGAACTCTTAATAAAAGTAAATATTTAATTTATAAGGAAAAGATACTATATAGAATCTAATTTATGCAATTAAAAGCATTGTTTTAATTGTTTGTGTTCCAAAACAGTTTAAATCTACGGTATTGTCAAACTCCTGATAAATCGTTAAGTTGCATCTTTGTGAAAAAAAATTATTATAAAGATCTTCACATTCATCTGCAAGCAGTTGTGCAAACTGCAGTTGGCATTTTGGAATCACTTTGTATGTAATTTTATTGGTAATATTTAGAATAATAAATATCTATTGCATTCCCTTTTTAAAACTGATGGTGTTATGCTGATATTTAAATAAAGTATACTTAGAAATTACATTTCATTTTATTCGCAGTCGGGAATTTAAAGTAAATATTCTATAAAGCTGCCATTCCTTAAAGCGTTATTCTTATATTATGCCTTTATAAATCAGTGTGTATTTATAGAATGTTGATTTTATTAATAAATCTTATCCACTTAACAATTTATTCATTTATATACTATTAAAGAAGGCTTTACTAAGGCTTTCTATGTACAAGAGATGAGATTTGGTGTAATTATTTTTCTAATAAAAATAATAAATATTGATAAAACTACGGAAACTGTCTCTTTCATAGCATTCCTCCATTTTAATTCGAAAAAAATCATTTAGCTATGATTTTAACGAAGCTTCTGATTACAGTGTATTTTATGTATACATTTTACATTTCTAATACATTTAGAATGATAATGTATTGCAAGAATAATTGCAATTGTATTTAAACTTAGTACATTTGAAAAGTTTATTTAAAAAGTATACAAATATAAACTTTAAATCCGGCGCATAACGTGCACTTTTAATACAAAAATAAGATCGAAACTTAAGGGAAGGCAAGGTTATACACTGGGAGTATATAAAAACGAGTCGGAAAAATAAATGCGCGAGATGAGCATTAAAGTTCACTACTTCTACATGTATCGAAATATTGTGTATTTAAGAGAAAATTGTCGTAGCTTATGAAATAAAAGATCAGCTCTTGGAAATATACTATTTTTTAAAAAGTATACGATAATACCTCGACTAAATGACTCTAAAAATACAGAGTATTGTATAATAAATATTCTTAGATTTCTTATTAAAGAGATGCGCGCTAAGTTATATTTAAGTAAATGTACTCTAAAAATTAAAATGCTTCTGGAAAGTATACAGGAACGTGGTGTGCGCAAGTTATACTCCGGATTTTATGGAAGTTATACTTTATTTTTATTGCCCCAAACATTTTTAGACCATAATATCAAAGTTTAACTGAATGTAAATTAATTTGTAAACTTTTTGGAAATACTTAGAATACTAAGTATATATAAGCTTAAAGATTCCATTCTTATGGTATTGTGCGTATTATAATTTTGAATATATTTCTACCTTAAATAAAACAAATGTCGCTAATTGCAAGATATTGCTAAATTTTGTCTTCTATTTATAATTATATTGGAATAAGCATTTGAAATAGTTTCTTCTACTCTCTTTTTAAGTTGCATATCGCAGGATTTTAAGGACATCTTGGAGTTTGAAAAAATATTGGTCAACGGCAGGCTAACATACTATAATATGGAAGATATAGCACTTTTTAAATACGATTCCAGTTTTAAAAATCTCAAATTATATTGGTTCTTTTACAAATAAATTTAATACAAAGGTATTGGCTAATTCTAAGGGATAATTTTTTATCCCTAAATATGATTGCAATTTCTTTTATATGTATTTAGCAGGTTTCTAGTCTATTTGTTTTACATGTACAAAAATTTTCTTTTATTTGCCGTAATTGAAAAAATACTATGCTCTTTATTCTGATTAATTTTTAATGAAGTTTCTTTCTAAAAAGTGGAGCAAAACTACTTAAAATGTCAAAAATAATTAAGTAAATATAATATAAATTATCGCAATAAAAATAATTAAATCTGAGAATTTTCCAAATCCATTGATTTATTTTAACGCCATATTTGGCTTTCCTATCTGATTGATAAAATGCTAAATTCTATTTAATTCAATAGCTTGTACATAAGGTATCTAATGAATACTTTTTCACTACTATATATTCTCTTAGATATAATATAAGAGTTAACAAATATATAAATAAAACTTTATAATTCTCATTAATTTTCTGATATACGTTTTTGGCAAATCTGTTGGAGAGCCTGATCTGAGACACATATGTGTAACGAATATTGAATGTATCTGATTTATACTTTTTGTATTGGATTTCGGAAGATTCTCACTGTCCAAGAAAAGCCAATGTAAAAGAAAAAATCACAAATATGATTATTGATATGATCATGTAGTAATAAAATTAGTCTTATTCCTATCAAGCATCTTGTTAGCCTTCCAGATAAACTCGAGGAACCACAGATGATAGCCTGCAAGGCAATTGATCCGATACTGAGAACTAAGAACATTAACTACCTACGTTCCGATACCTACTTTCAGCGAAGAGGAGCCATGGTATCATCAGGACAATGTCTAGATGTTTTCTCTACCATTTGTCTTTGCATTTGAAGTTGCTGCGGATTCCTAGTAAAATACCTTTCGATAAGTATAGCTCTGTATTGAGAGCCTAAATTAAAGTAATAAGATTTATATATATAATAAGTAAATGAAGAGGTACGGGCTTTTAAATTTGCAAAAAAGTCTTTCATTTTATTTTTAAAGGATTCTATAGCATTTGTCATAAGATATTGTTTCCTTCATAGATATCTCCAAAGGTTTTTTTTCTTTCTATTTTTATGCATTTGAATATACAAAGTTGGTCGGAAAATAACTTGCTAAAAGTCGTTACCATATGCATTTATTTTAAAATGAAAGTCTGACCTTATAATAATTAGTTTAAGGAAATTCTATATTTATTATATTTAAGAACGTAAATTTTATGTACCGAAATATTTTTTTATAAAGTTAATTTAAAAGAATAATAAAATTGTTGCATTAAACAAACAAACAAAAATAAATCTTTTTCTTCTTCTTCTTTTTAAGATATTAGTTATCCTAGAAAACCAAATGAGGACTATCTTTTAACCTCCGCACTTCACGCTTGATGAAAGGTTACGCTGGAAAAGGAAATGCCTATAAATAAAATGAAAATCGCCAGAGTTGGCTAAATTGAATATACGTATCTTCCTTTTATTTTAAAGGTCTTTTCACTCCTACCTCCACGAAGTTCGTGGTCTGTTACACTGATAATCTTTAATTTCCTTTTTTTTTAAAGAAAACAAATGTAGTTTTAAATGTTAGAAAAATTTAAATAAACACTTATCAATGCACACTTTTATCACTTTCAGTTTTGATGTGTTTTACTTTTATTTTATCAATGCACCTATGACATAACTTCCATAGAAACAAGTAATATAAATAAATAAATAAATAAATTCCTACTTAGGTCAATAAAGTAAATTTTTATTTTAGTTACTCTTTATTCAATAGTTACAATTATTATAAATATGTATATACATATGACAAAATCATACTATTATGGAAAAAATATGCAAAAGGTTTTCCTTGCACTCTCTCTTTCTATGTATGGTGTTAGACTATTTTTTGTTTGTTCTTTACTGTTTATTTATTAATTAAGATTTTAATTATTGTAGTAAAAAAGTGTAGTAAAACAAAAATCACATTCCTAGCAATTATGAATTCCTTGTGTAGTAATTCCGAAACTCTACGACCTTGGATTAGAAGTCCATTCCCTTTCTATATATGCTGTTAGACTGTTATTTTTGTTTGTTACCATTTTACCCCATTAAATGAATTTATTCTAAAAGAACTGTATATTAACTTCCAAATGTCACCTACTGGCAAGTTTAAAATATGTTCATGACTATATATTGCGCTTCTATTATTAATTGCTATCCTATTTCGCGTACTCCTATTGATATAATCTACATTCTCTAAAGTTAAGTAGTTTTAATTTTAAAAATATTCTTCAAGTGTTTTGCCTAACATAAATATAATTTTACATTTGTATTTTTTTCTGATGAACTTCTAAGCAATCTGCACGTAAAGTCTTAAGCATTCTGGAAATGCTTCGAAAATGCACTGCACGTATTTTTTGCTGTCAGGGGGTTCTCAAAAGCGGTTGAGCTGTATTCTTAAGAATGCGGCTGGCTGCTTTGGGAATCTTGGCTTGAAGGCAGAAAAAATATCTCTGGAATGACGGGATTTTACGTGCAGACCTCAGTTTGAGGGTTAAATACTCACTTATAAAATATATTCTCTTTGAATATGAAATTCCTTTTACACACAGGTATCAAATAATCAACAAAACATAATTAACCATATATTATTTTTGAAAAATGTAATTAAACTGAAAATCTTTAATTCTTTTTTTATTTAAAAAAAGGTAGTTTTAAACGTTAAAAAAAAATAAAAGAGACACTTTTATCAATTTCATTTGTTATGTTTTACGTTTGTTTTGACTAATACACATATGATAAGTTAGCATTTTGATTCCGAAAATTTACACTATTTCAAAACTGTATTAGCCCACAATGCAAAGAAATTTCAAGGAAAAAGTGTATCTTTTACTGAAGCTTTTATCATTTTAATAAGTACAAAAAAGCCTTGCAGCACCAAGCTTATAAGCAGCTAGTATATTATTATAATTGTTAATGCAAGTATGCGTGCTTCTACATATTTAAATGCTATATCTGTACTATATATACTCTAGAAATATAAATAAAGTAATTTTCATTTATATATGCACGAGTCTTTTCATAAAACTAATATAACTAAAATAGAAAGATTGTATAATTAAAATTTATTTTATTTCTTATTTAAATATATACGAGGTGTAACAATTAAATAACCAGGCAAGTCTTAAAAACAAGCTTTATTGAAAACAATATGCAAATATATTTTATTCCCTTTCTATCATAATTCCTTCCTACTAACATAACCCGTATATGAGTTTCCGTTTAAAGCAATACTGCGGGTCATTAAATGCCACCATCTTCAGTAAGTCTGCCGTTTTTGCTTTACCTCTCCTACAGATTGAAACTATGTTTCCATAATGCATTTTTTACTTTAAAAAACAGGTAGTATAGTGCGAGATCTGGTGAGTACGGTACGAGCACAATAATGCGTTTGCCTGCCAATAACTGTTTTACAGAGAGTGCAATATGCACAAGGGCATTGTCTTGGGACAAAACCCACGTGTTGTTGCTTTTCAGATCCGGTATCTTCTTTCCCATTCTTTCTCTAATCTTTCTCAGGACCTCAACGTAGTACTACTGCTTTACCGTTTCCATACCCATTCATTCATGATGATGCCGTTAATATTGAAAGAAAATGATGAGCATTGGAGAATCTTGACGTCACACATCGACCAGAATGTTCATTACTTTCAACAACCTCCCGATCTTTGAGCATTGAAAAATTTGACTGTGTGACATGCATTTATCTCCAAACACCTATTTAGTAGAAGTAAAATATCTGCTTCTTTTTTCTATTTAAATTCCCCACTTTTGATGAATTTATAAAACTTAAGTGCTCCAACTTAATTCCTTTTAAGTTTAAGCATTAAGTATTAAGTTTATCTTGATCACGGCAATTCTGCATACAAATAACGTCTACTCCAACAAGGATGAAAAACAAACTAAAGTAGTTAAGAGGGATGGGGATTGACGTGCCACCAGAACCGGAAGGGTCAATATTAACTGTATTCCGTTCCCACTCCTTCACACCAAGCCTAACGACTAGAACATGTGCAGTTTGGGAATTTCTCACACCTTGTATATTGTGATCAAGTATTTTCTAAAACCTATACTTCAAGCTTATATGCAATGGATATAGCCATTTGCTTGATAAACGTAGCTGGACTTAGAGGATTATCACTGCTTCTTAAAAACCAGAGTGTATATACTTTATTCTTTACTATAAAAAATAATTTACAAATCATGAAAAGCCCTTTGTATTCTAACAAACATCATAAATATTTATATTTTTTTTCTATGTTTAGCAATACTACTTCAAAATCTAAAAAAGTAATGAAGTAAAGTAAAATAAAAAGAAATCAGAAAACATCGTATAATTTTGGCAAATAAGTAATATTAAAATGTTTTCTTAAATACCTTTGATGAAAAAGTTCCACGTGTCTGTACATGATAAATAATTCCAAAGAGACATTTGTACATCTATCAAAAAGTGTAAATTAAAAAATAATAATAAATAATGATATAATTTTAAAAGGTAAATTTTGGAGTATACAATATAATTCAAAATAAGATTTCCTGGAGAATTCTCTCTAAGTGTTCTAAATTCTTTTATGAATCCTTTATATTTACCATTTTCTTACGGACCAAATTTTTCATGAAGATATGGCATTTGCACTAAATTTATTGGATATTTTAATTGCAATTTTGCTTTAATTCTGTTTAAATTATTTTTTAATTAAACGTATATCTTACCTGGTGGCGTTGCTATTCCTAAGCAACCTTTTAAATCTACCTCTCCTATTCCGTAAGATCACAAATTTCTTCTGTGCAATATATCACTCTATACTAGTGGATTCCATAAGAAAAGCGTAGTTTCCCATTTTGACTCTCTCTATACCCTTAAAGTTATCTTCAGGAAATACTGATGGTCTTTGAGATTCCATAAAAGACCACATTCTTTTGTATATTGGATAGTTCGATGTCTGGAAAAAAAATATTGAGAAATATATTTTCTAGTAATTTAACTGTTGAAATAAATTATGAAATGTTTCCTGGTACTTCATTTGTATCTCATTATAGTTTCATGAATATTTCTCGGAGAGTTCATAAAAGAAGAATTATTTTATTTAACGTTGTTGATGTTTTGAAATACATTTCGGTATATTTTTTGTAAAAATACATTTTGAAAATATTTAAAATATTAATGGGCTTCATAAAATTGAATTATATTGCAACATATTGCGTCTTATTCCAATTTATACAAATGTTTTGTTTATATATTCATTTTTCTAGAATGAAAATATTTTTTTTAGATAATTTTGCATACATAAATAAAGTACTAGAAATCGTTTTATAAAGATGGAAACAAAAGTTATATTAAAATATATCTATCAATATATATTAAATAACTCACACACTTATACTAAAAATTTTAATATTATATACTTTTTCTCTAAAGCATAATTCCGAATACCATGTCTCAAAACGTGTTTCATTTCAATTCGTACTAAGGAATTAAAACCTATATTTTAACTGATTTACTCGTGATAGACATTGATTTAGACTGAATTTCTTAAACTTTTATTCGCGATTCCTCGGATTCTTTTCATTTAGCTAAATTGGTAAATTGAGATAGAACAACACCTGCCATTAGAATATTTCTCTATGAAGATTTCAGAGGTTGCATTTTACTAAAGATAAGTGTCCATTACTTATTACTAAATGATTGTCTTATCTACATATCATGTAAAAGTTAATTATTGGGCTTATCTGTTTGTATTCTTTCGAGTCCAATTTAATGTTGCCTCGATCACTACTGCTTTCGTATCCGCCCCCCACCCCTTCCAGGAACTGGCTAAGGAACCGGATTTTCATCTCGGCCAGTATGAGGTTGAAGTATCACGACATCGTGCCTTACTGAGAGGTTGTTGAATTTTTCCTAAGATAATTTCTGAACTCTAAAAATAGCCTATATTTCAGCTCCCCAACACGTGGGTTAAGTTTTTTTGGAATTCTGTAGTTTCCGCTAAAATGTAGGAAAAGACAAATCTCGGCCTTGATTGTTTGACGCTTGTGCAAAAAGAATGCTTAATTATCTGTTCTGTGATCTTAAAACTAACTAACAAACCATAATTTGATTAATATATTGAGCTTAATTGATAATGACTATAACCACAAATTGAAATATCATTTACATTTTACATAAATAAGGTTTGCCTTTTTTTGAAAAAGAATATGAAAAAAAATGAAATTGTATTCATATGAAAAATATAAGTGCTTTTAAATTTATGGGATTAAATCTATATGTAAGTATAATTTCTTTTAAATATAAACAGTATTTCCCTTGATATGTGTTAAAAGGTAAATTTTTTATTCTCATCCTATTTTTATTTTTAAAGCTATTGTTTTGATACCTATGCATAACGTGCACCCCTTATATTTTGACCCCATTTTTATGTCTTTTCAAAGTGTGCGCTGCTATACGCTGGATTTTATTTTGTATATATTTTTGATCATATCTGTATATGATGTTTTTATAAATGATGATAAAATGGATTTGTAGGCTAAAGCACACCTTTGATAAAAAGAACTTCATTGTTTCTAATATAATTTCTTTTGTATAAGAAATTGCTGTCAGTGGGCTAAAAGTAAATTCATATTGTTACAAAATTGAACGGTTTTAGTAATATTAGAGCAATTTGATAAATGTACATTTTAATAATGAATATCACAAGCAAAACGCCGATTATTTGATAAAAATAGCTGATAAATAATGTAAAAAAGTTAATGCATATATTTTACTGATAAATTTTTAATATCTATATTTGATTTCAAAATCACATTTAAAGGGGAAAAACAAAGCATGTTAAAAATAAATAAACGAATACATATTGCTAAATACAAATATAAGTTACTTTATAAACTGGCTGGGTGGCGGTTAAGTTATTTGTCCTGGCCTTCTGCACTCTAAGGTTACAGGTTCCACCTCAGCCTATGTCGCAGGATTTCATGACGCAGAAAAATCGATTTGCGCTAAGTGTCGTATGATTATACTTCATGTAAAAGATAATTTAGAGGTCTGTTTCATTTTGTGCTCCAGCAAAAGGTTCGCATCGTTGAGCCTCAGGTGTATCCCTCTGTATAGAAACTGGCGGCCGTAAAAAAAGTACTCTGCGGCGGATTGCATCACCTATAGGGTGCCTACTAAAAAAAGAATTACTAGCCCTGGGAATGTACTAGGTCTGCAATGGTAAAACATAAACTGAAGCCCATTATAGGAATAAAAAAATTATAGTGTTCTTATTAAGAAGCAAAATGAATAAAACATAATTCAGATATACAGTAATTTCAGTAGTTTTAAAGATATATGAGTAGGAAAAAAATGAAATAAAGCATTTTAAGCCTGAATTAGTATTTCTACTACTAAAAGCAAATATGTGTAGCAGCAGTCTGAATAGGTGTAGAATTTTGTTTAATACTCGTATACATTTTATATTGTAGTTATATATTTTATAACTTTCCTAACTTTTAAATAATTACCCAAATCTGCTAGAGGCAACCAATAGAGAAAATTGTCATCTTACTTATATAACGGTTAATATATTGTTATTAATTTCAGTCACAATATAAAGTTTGGTGATTGAGGATATCAAGTCAGTTTTTCATTTCCCATGCTTAATAAACCGATCTAGGGTATACTTTGCTTTATCTACAGGGGCACTGACCCCCTAAAACAAAAACTTATCACAAGGAAAGATTGTCAACCCTATTGGATGCATGTGATATTAGAATACAATTAAATCCATAGGATTGAAATTAATACGATCTTAGAGTTTAAATCAAATAGATATTCGACACCTTAAAATGAATACTGAACTGAATAATCAGCCAAGATGGGGACTGGCGAAGCTAAGATAGAAATTTTCTAGGAAGCTCTGCCAAACAAGAAAAGTTCCTGTGTTGGAAAATACGAATGAAAAAGCATGCTTGCTAAGCAGTTCCTGCAACTTTTATTTCTTACTCTCAAATTTACATGTCTATAAAACTACTGTACGGGTTTCGGTTTCTATGTAGGTGATTAAAAGGCCTGAACTCGAAACCTGCGAGGATCCTGATGAACACATCTGTCTGACATGATATTTCTTGATGTTTAAATATCACGTTATTTGCTTAGATGTGTATCTAAGCTCTGGCACACCTGGCCATGAACCTTTGTTTAAAGAATGTTGTATTTATTTTATGTTAAAGCTGTAACGTTCGTAAGCAACGTCTTTCCTTACATTATAATGGTGATTCAATGGGAACTTGGTGAAATCTTGGCAATAGAGCCTAATTGGCATTATTTTTGGTGACCATTTTGGCGGCATGAAGACCATGTTGGTGACTTGATGACTATGTTGATAACTCTTGATTTATCTACCTTGTCGACTACTTTTGCGAGCCCCGTGACACTGTGGGTTATTTCTTCCGGAAATCTAGTGAGGAAATCTACTAATATTGGGATGTAAGGACGCAAAGTGGATTTATTTATAGTTGAATCTGGTGAGGCCTATAAATAGAGCATCCTACCGGAAACTGAGTTACTTTCATTGTTTCTTGACAGCTGTAATAGTGGTCCGACTTTGGCTGGTTGAGTAGGACGAGCGGTGCTTGTGAATAATCCTTAAGTATCTGAACTTATGCTTTAGACCCTGATAGTTGTGTCTGTAATTATAAAAAGGTGTGTGGAATACCTTCTGAGATTTATTCTGCAAATTTAAGTAATTTATTCTGTATTTTAAAGACTGTTTTTCGAAAATAAATTTCCATCACTCATGAAGAATTGCCTCGTTATTTGCGACTGTTTTTCATAAAATCCTCCAACCCAGATTCACATAAAAATATGTAAAATTCTCGCTGAAGCATATCACATATAAACATTTTTTTCGTCTCAATTCCCTGTTTTAGAAATACACATGGAGCATTTTGTTTGATACTCCTTTATGCATATATATAATCCTTTAGTCATAACTTCTAGCCGTAACTTACAATTACATATTTTGTGACACTAGAATACCTATTAAGATAGCACTAATATACAAATTTCTGGTAAATCTCTGTTGATATCTAATATTTTAAAATAATATTATACAACTGCATTCTATTAACATTTCTAGATTAATGTCATACTAATCCTCATCAGTTTAACACGGCCCTTTTCTAGAATATTAGATATTAGGATATTACCTTTGAATCAGATCATTCAATATTCCGGCTTGCTTGGGAATGTGCTTCAGTATTGATTTCTAAGTTTCATCAATGAACCAATTTATTTTTCAGCATAAGGTTATAAAATGTTCATTACAAGTGGCGCCATAGCTACAGAGGAGTGGCAAACAGGAATTTCAAAGCTGGGGTGGAGGTGGCGTCCGGGGTCGAAAGTCTACCTAATATCGTAATCAGCGCCAAACACCGCCAAATATATATTCTTTTGATTTCTGTCTTTCGGGAACGTGAAAAACGTTAAAAAATTAGTTATTGAGTAAATAATTAGCATTAATTGTCGAAATTAATTATTAATAACAAATGCTTAGTTAAACTTTACGCACGCAACTATAGCTCAATTGAAAATCAAGGCTATGATGGGGCGTGATGGTTCGGACTCGGAACCTCTACTCCCCTTTGTGCACCTTTGACTAGAAATAAAAAGACCTGTAATAGTTACTTAAAAACTTTTAAATTACTATCTTGTGATGGGTTTTGTAATTTTGATGCAGACAGGATATGTGCTTAGCTTACAATTAAAAGTTATACAAAGCATAAAATTGTAAAACCAAAGAGTAAAACGGACAAATAAGTAATTGAAAAGAAAAATTTAAGAAAAGGAGGGAAAGCAAATAAAAGCTTATATGCGCAGAACTTTAAGTAAATAAGCTCTTAGTAAATCCAATGATTTATTCATGTGTATATATATATATATGTGTGTGTGTATGTATGTGCATATGTATATATATATATATATATGTGTGTGTGTGTGTGTATGTATGTTATATATATATATATATATATATATATATGTGTGTATATATGTGCATATGTATATATATATATATATATATAAATGCATCACCTCTGTGCATCCTTTTAAAATTAATTTTAATACATTTAAATGTTTGGGCCTAAAACTAATGATTGGGAAACACACATATATATATTAGTGTATATGTATGTACCTATGAGTATATATATGTGTGCGTGTGTTTACAGCATTAGGAATGAAAGGAAATATCAAA
This sequence comes from Trichonephila inaurata madagascariensis, assembly GCA_019973955.1. Classification (NCBI taxonomy): domain Eukaryota; kingdom Metazoa; phylum Arthropoda; class Arachnida; order Araneae; family Nephilidae; genus Trichonephila; species Trichonephila inaurata. The sequence continues at coordinate 20,269 of BMAV01010204.1, forward strand.
ACTTTTCTTATTGCATCTATAGAAGAAAAGGAAAAGCATTAAAAGTAGTAGTGAAAGATTTTGAAATAATAAGAAATTTGGTGGATATTTTGTTTCCAAATTAGTACACAGGAGCTGCTCCAGCCAGCAGCTGAAAATGATTCAAACTCTCAGTATGCTACTGAAACTCTACTTTAGGCTAGATGATATCTATGTAAGCTTTGGCTCATGCTGATTCAAGCTTATATTTCTTTAATTGTGCTGTTCCATTTTAAGCATCTCATGGGCTAAATGTTTTAATGATAGAAATGGGTCATAGGAGGGATATTTTTTGCATGCTGTGGGATAGTTCCATAGTGCTTTTACCTTTTATACCATGTAGCAGACTAGGCAATTTTAATGCTAAATGTACTCTCTTATTTTATCTCTTTGGTTGAAAAATAATGAAACCAAAAGTCTGAGAATTGGTATAGTCACAAATCTTACTTTCCTTAAAAATATGAAAATGTGAAGCAGGCTACTTAGATAAACTGAGGATTCGGAATAAGAAGTGGCCGTATTTCCAATTTAATGCTGTATATACTATAAATACTCCAGGTGTAAATTGTGATGATGAATGTAATCAAAATAATAATGCATTCCTCTTTTGATGCCCAAAGAGTCAGTATACGTCTATCATCCTGTACACCTTAATGTAATTATTCTTGCCTGTACTGCGCTCACGCTGCAGCAACTACTACTGATCGCCCTTGCGCTGCAGGACAAATAAAGTTGCTATAATGATCTGGCATGCAGACAGCCCTGCTGCCGCATACGTCACACGTGAAAAGGTTGTACTCGCAAAATGCTTCCATTTCTTCTTACCCAGATCCGCATTGTTGCATGTTTATGTAATGAGAATCCACAACATTTCCCATTTCTAAAAGTTATATAGTAGCCTGAGGTTGCCAGAACTCAAATATGCCCCCTGTGCGAACCATCTGAACTTATATCGCTTCCATTGGCAGCCGTTGGATTGCGACCAATTTGACGGAACTAGATACTCACTCTCTCAATAGGCTGATTCTGCAGCTTATATTCGCAACTTTTTTCGTAAGTGCGATTTTAAATTTCTTGTTCTTCTCCTTCTTACGGTGCTGCAATTTGAATTTTATAAAAAAATATGTTTAAGGAGAACAGTAGCTAAGACATGTCATATTTGTGGTATGGAAATAGCAATGAAGATTATGATACACATGAAAAAAATAATTGATCTGTATTCGAAAGAAATAAGTATTTAAATATTTGATATTACCTTATAGCATCCTATAAATTTGTATGGTATGCGATGATCCACTTTCCATTCTGTAAAGTTGAGGAATGAATGCTGCCTCTACCTCATTAATAATTTTAACAGATTGATATTTCTCAAATAACGATTAACATATTTTCTCTCGAAGCAAGCTATAAGCTTAAAATAAATCGTATTATTTTTCTTTAAAGTAATATTTATGTGTATTTTTTTTATCACAGCTGTGAAGTACAAATATTAGATATATTCAAGACAAATTTGTTAGAAAAGAAATTGGTAGTTTCTTGAATGGAGTTGAGCAATTATTCCCAACCCTAATGCCGTGGGCCGGTATCGGTCCGTTTGATCCAATGTATACAGGGCCAGCATAAGAAACGTATAATTAATTCTATTTTACTTATGTTGGTGTATTTCTTTTGTATGTTTTGGGTGGACTTTCTATGGAAATCACTTCCATACTCATTTATATTTATTTTAAAAATTTGCATTTTGTCTCAGCGCTTGTTTTAAATACTATTAAATTAAAATTCATTAAATAAAACATCCTTAATATATATGTATGTAAAAAAAATATAAATCAATATTTCCCACTCAGTGGGCCGCAGCGTTGGGTAAGGTTGGGGAAAACCTGGTGGTAGAGCGATGCAAAATAAGAATATTTATTCCCAGGTCATTTTGCCGGTTGTTTATTTAAATTATTTTATTAAAAAGCTTTTGATGAATAAATAATAATTTTTGTTTTAAATATTTTTTCAGGTTCTTCAATGTAGAAATGTGTGTGTTGTTTGAAATTATTTTGTAAATCGTAATAATAAATAAGCATTAACATGTAATAATTTGGATAAATATATGTGTTTATTATACATAGAAATTTAAATTTTATTCCTGGATGTTTTTATAATAAAATATATGTAAAGCCACATTATCTTTGGGTGGATTCTATGAGCTCTAAAGCTCCGTTGAGTGGTTCTAAGGTTATGCAAATAAATTCCAGAATCTATGTTGCCTCGTGCTGATAAAACATTTGCAGATTGTAATTTCCTGCAACGTTAGGGCAAGTACATAATACTTGAAAACTCCATAAAAATCTTACTCAAAAAGACTATTTCTGCTTTTCTACTCTTTGAATTTCCTTTTAAAATGTTCAAATATTTATTAGGATTGCTCTAACATAGATTGTATATGCGTATAAAATGTATTATAATAATTTTTTTGACGTACTATTTAAAGAAAATGAAGCATATGACAGATACTTTTATGTTTGGGTTATTTAATTGATAAAAAATTAAATGTTTTCTGTAAAATATCTGATTTAAGAATAATTTGGTGTTATATGTTATTTCATAACTTTTTCATACGCAATTTTGTACCTGGAAATACAGATGATAAAATTATGATTGAATTAAAAAATAATAAATTTTCACCTTTCTTATATTGTTATATAAATCTAAAACAAATAACAAATTCCAGTAAAATCAGGTTTCTGGATGAACTCTTATGAAGAAAATGGGATAGAGTCATATGTTCTATTCTCAAGCATGCAGATAAAATTTGAAAAGGAAAAATTAAAGTTTCCATTGAGAAACTCAAATTCACAAAATGTTCAGGATACAACTTGTCATGAGAATTTATAACTTCATTTTATCTATATTAACCATCGGCATCTTTTCAACGAAGGTTCTTCTTCATCTTTGCAGGTCTTGTTGAACTACGGCATGAAAGAGTTGCTTAAGCCCATGCCAAGCAAATATCAAAGGTATTGGCCCTTAAAAAGTGAAGGTAAATTTTAATTAATTGAGTGGGATGTAAAATGCTGAAAAGGGTTCCAAACTGAATAACATGATAGCCATATGCATTATAGAATATTATTGATAAGCATTCTGAGTATTTATCCCTGCTGTTACTGTATACGTATTTACATTAAATATTACCAAGGTATCCCTTAAAGAGGAATTTGTATTCTAAAACTTACTAAATACATTATTAATGATAATGCTTTATAATTAAGCAGCGAATCTCTGAAAACTATTAAACTTGCGTAGCTTCTAGCAAAGCATTTTTCTCAAATCCTTTCATTATTTCACGCGACCCAATTTTCAACTGGGCACCCTTTATCGCGCCCTCCTCCGTACAATAGCAAATGTATTGAATAGAATAATAAGGTACTTGACTTAAAGTTACACTACTGCTTAAATTAAAACTATACAGATTTATCAAGATATGTAAGTATAAAATTTTCTATATGACAAGCCTCCATGACATTTAGTAGTTATTCAATCTGTTCTTAACTTAGTATTGAAGAATAATTATTCCTTCTAGTATATTGTGCAGTACTGATATATTTATTAGTATATTATTATATGGCACTGTAAATATGCCTTTTGTTAGCCTTCCTAGAATGTATTTTGCTTTGATTTAAATCTCAGGAAATTTATGGGCCATTTTGTAAATAATCTTTGGCCTTTTATTCTCTGATATGTTTCCTTCGACTCTGATAGGCTTCATTTCATGTTCTTCTAAGGAGGCACCTCTACAGCTCTGAGAAACGCCAAGCAAGGGAATTCATATAAAAAATGACTTTTTAAAAATATATCAACTAAATGTATTTGGAGAGTAATGCCTTCTAATAAAAATCATTTCTAAAACAAAAATAATTAAAATATTTCATGAAATCCTAATATATTGCTTCTAAAGTACCAATAACGGCAATTTTAAAAAAATAAGTGCAGTTATATCTGATTTAATCAATATCTTTTTTTTGTTATCAATGTCATACATTTACTACGGTTTGCTTATAAAATATGCTTATTTATTTTTCAAAGTAGGATTTTTTAAATCTAAACCAATAGCAGAGACAAATAAAATAACAGTCTCTATAGATTCCTAAGTAAATTTATATTTTAACTTTAAAATACTTCACATTTGCTTTAAAAAGCTTTCATGCAGTAATTACTTCAGAGATAAGAGAGTTACGGCAAAAGTAAAACAATGCCACTATAGAAATATTACTTTCCAATCGCGATATATTAAACCCTCATATTGCTTCTTTACAGAATTGAACTCTTAATAAAAGTAAATATTTAATTTATAAGGAAAAGATACTATATAGAATCTAATTTATGCAATTAAAAGCATTGTTTTAATTGTTTGTGTTCCAAAACAGTTTAAATCTACGGTATTGTCAAACTCCTGATAAATCGTTAAGTTGCATCTTTGTGAAAAAAAATTATTATAAAGATCTTCACATTCATCTGCAAGCAGTTGTGCAAACTGCAGTTGGCATTTTGGAATCACTTTGTATGTAATTTTATTGGTAATATTTAGAATAATAAATATCTATTGCATTCCCTTTTTAAAACTGATGGTGTTATGCTGATATTTAAATAAAGTATACTTAGAAATTACATTTCATTTTATTCGCAGTCGGGAATTTAAAGTAAATATTCTATAAAGCTGCCATTCCTTAAAGCGTTATTCTTATATTATGCCTTTATAAATCAGTGTGTATTTATAGAATGTTGATTTTATTAATAAATCTTATCCACTTAACAATTTATTCATTTATATACTATTAAAGAAGGCTTTACTAAGGCTTTCTATGTACAAGAGATGAGATTTGGTGTAATTATTTTTCTAATAAAAATAATAAATATTGATAAAACTACGGAAACTGTCTCTTTCATAGCATTCCTCCATTTTAATTCGAAAAAAATCATTTAGCTATGATTTTAACGAAGCTTCTGATTACAGTGTATTTTATGTATACATTTTACATTTCTAATACATTTAGAATGATAATGTATTGCAAGAATAATTGCAATTGTATTTAAACTTAGTACATTTGAAAAGTTTATTTAAAAAGTATACAAATATAAACTTTAAATCCGGCGCATAACGTGCACTTTTAATACAAAAATAAGATCGAAACTTAAGGGAAGGCAAGGTTATACACTGGGAGTATATAAAAACGAGTCGGAAAAATAAATGCGCGAGATGAGCATTAAAGTTCACTACTTCTACATGTATCGAAATATTGTGTATTTAAGAGAAAATTGTCGTAGCTTATGAAATAAAAGATCAGCTCTTGGAAATATACTATTTTTTAAAAAGTATACGATAATACCTCGACTAAATGACTCTAAAAATACAGAGTATTGTATAATAAATATTCTTAGATTTCTTATTAAAGAGATGCGCGCTAAGTTATATTTAAGTAAATGTACTCTAAAAATTAAAATGCTTCTGGAAAGTATACAGGAACGTGGTGTGCGCAAGTTATACTCCGGATTTTATGGAAGTTATACTTTATTTTTATTGCCCCAAACATTTTTAGACCATAATATCAAAGTTTAACTGAATGTAAATTAATTTGTAAACTTTTTGGAAATACTTAGAATACTAAGTATATATAAGCTTAAAGATTCCATTCTTATGGTATTGTGCGTATTATAATTTTGAATATATTTCTACCTTAAATAAAACAAATGTCGCTAATTGCAAGATATTGCTAAATTTTGTCTTCTATTTATAATTATATTGGAATAAGCATTTGAAATAGTTTCTTCTACTCTCTTTTTAAGTTGCATATCGCAGGATTTTAAGGACATCTTGGAGTTTGAAAAAATATTGGTCAACGGCAGGCTAACATACTATAATATGGAAGATATAGCACTTTTTAAATACGATTCCAGTTTTAAAAAAAAAACTGAAGCCGTTAAAAAATGAACGAAATTCTTTTTTTGAATCAAAAGTGACAGTCGTGCTAGAAATTTTTTATATGTTTTGTATACTTAAAAGACTTAATTTTCCCTATATAATAATTTAAATTTTTTGTAATTAAAATTAATTGTTTTTGTTTTATGAATATGTAACAAAGATTTCAGTATTACTTTTTTGGCAATTTTTTGGGGGGAAAGGGGGGGAATATTTAAAATTTTTTTATCTTCCCGTTTTTTTTTAAATTTAAAGGAACGAAACCCCCAAATTTACCATTTGTCGAGTATTTCAACGTTTTTTTGCGCGGTTTTCCAAGGAATGTATCTGCATTGTTACTAAAGAGTTTGTTGTACTTATTTTAGTCTTTTATATCAAACTTCTATTTTAATTCTGAAACATTTAAGATGAAATGTATCATTGTCCAAGTTCTATCGTACTGTCTAATCATCGAACAGCATTCGTGGTTCACTGATTATCAAATAACCCCTGATATTCTAATGAGTGAATATCCGGAGAACATTCAGGCTACAAAAAAAAGGGTAACTACCGTGAACATTATAGAAATGTTATACATTCTAAGCAACAGATGAACCAGAATTACGCTAGAATATATATTCATTGCGTGAAAGTTAGGATCTCGAGATCAACAAGGTACTTCTGTAGTGTTGACAATTACGCATCCCTCACAGTAATTCGGATTGCTTGAGATTTAACCGACAAGTTGACTTTTTGCGAATTCATACACTGCATATCTTGTTTCCTCAAGATACATTTCTTGCCATACTTTGAAGAAATTCCACGCAGTACCAGAATTATATTAACTGTAAAGGCAGACAGTGACACTCCAGAAGTCATGCTCCTATGTTGTAACATCTCAAGAAATGATCTGTCATTTTACCGCATGAATGAGGAATGTGTTAACCCCATAATGATTTCATATTGTGGGTAATTTGCTTAAGCGTTCTGCTCTGTCTTCTGCATTACAGTATTACTGTGGTGGTATGACCCACCTTTAAGAGGCGATAACATGATGCGAAAATACAGTCATAGAAACCGATCATTTAGCTTTATAAATCAATTGTGCCGCTATCTTTATTTTTGGCAAGACAAATTCACTTTTGACCAATTGCTTGTAGTAATCAATACACACGTATCAAAATACACATTCACAATGCTACTTTACAATGCTCACATGAATGTTTAGAAAATATTTCTTTGTCCTCACATACGTGATCGTTTCATAATTATAATCATTTGTATATCAAAAGCTGCTTGTATTTATAGGAAATTTTATTCATTTGTCAACTTTCACAAGCAGTGGGGTATATATTTCGTACTTTTATTCAAATTGTTTAATTTTCTTTTGTTTAAATCTTTAGTGGAGTGGATAGTTACTGATATTGACTAAGGAATCTAATGAAATACTTTTAGTGACATTATACAATCAGAAACACAATTAGATGTACATATTTTACGTATCGTTCTTAACGTAAGTTGTATTTCAGAAAATAAGTATGTTACTTCTGTTTATAATTTTTTTGAAGGAATAATTTAAAGAATAAAATTTTCTAGAAATAATATATTAATAATTATTATTGTTTTATTTATAAAGAATTGTCATTTACTCTATTTAAAAATAATTCATTCAGAAAAAAAAAGCAATCTACCATTGGATGAACTCGAAAATATTTTAGATATTTTCCTACAAATTACCGTAAAATTCGGCCTATAACGCGCATGATTAACACACAAAATAAGTCGAAGTTTATTGGTGCACTTTAAACGCACCCATAAACGAGGACTTAAAATAAATAATAATAATAAAGATTACCATAGGGGAAAAAAATCAAGATTCTACATATATTGAAATACCATTTATTTAAAAGAAATGACATTTCTTATGAACTTAATGGGTTACAACTCCAAATGTATACTAATTTTTTTTTTAAAGCGTGGAATAAAACCTCGAATAAATGATTTAAAAACATAAGAGAAATGGATACGTTAATTTCAGGTTTCATCTTCAAAAAGGATATGCACCTTTTAGGCGAATATACCTAAAAATTAAAAAAAAAATGTAGTGTCAAAGTATAGGAGCGTTTTACGCCAGATTTTTCGGTATATATATTAAGGATAGTTTAGAATCAGCACATATAAAAAACTGCAATTTGTTTCACTTTTATTTTTGAATTCCATGTAGAATATTACAGAGAATGGAATTTAAATAAACACATCAAATATCCTATAAGTTTTAATATCATAAGACAAATTCTATATATATTTCTTGAAATAGCATATCACGATTTTTTTATTTATCTTTATGTGTGAGAAATTGAAAAAAAAAAAGATTCCAAAAGTGATTAACTATCTTGTTAAACTAAAAATTAGTTAAGTTTTACTATAATTTTATTGTTAAAAAACTCAATAAAACTTATTAATATAAACTACCAAATATTTTTAACATTTCATCTTAAAAGGAATTTATCTAAACAAGATTTCAAATTCTTATATAAGACACTTAATACCAAGAGGCAAATCATTTACGAATCTAGTAAAATAATATAATTGTAATATACTTAGGAATATGAATAATATTTTCAACTGAATTTCACTAAATTTGCTTTGAATTTTGTTTTTGTATGGGATGGATTATTTCTACAGCATAATGATGGCGGAAGTATATATAATTGCTCCTTGTAACAATTTTTTCTTCATCTGAAAATCGCAGTTATACTGATCTGAAAATATGTGTTCAAAACTCGTAGTTGAGTATAGATGTATAAATTTCTATTGCTTTTTAACTGTTTCTCAAATTCCACTAAGCAAACTCAGCAGTATTAAGACGACAGCACAAAAATGCTAAAATAAAAACATGTGTTTTATTATCAATAATAAGTGATTTACTTATTTTATTTCTTGAAATAAGGTAATTAAAATTTTAATGTTTATGAAAATAAACAAGCCACTGTGCAATCGTGTTAATAAACGCAATTTTAAATATTTAAATAAATAAATTATTTCTGTGTTGTCAGAAGTTTTCACAAAAAAAAGTTTTTCAATTATATATTATATATAGAAAGATAAAAAAATTGGATGTGAAAAGAAAATTTGTAAGCCTGGAATAAAGCTTATATTTCTTAACTTTAACTATAAGTCATAAGAACCAAAATGTCTACAAATAATTCAAATTCAAATTATTTTCCATGTAAGATAGAGTACATGCTTGCGGACTTGCTAACGGGCATTTAAATTTAATACAGAAACGGCAACAAATTCTACACCCGAAATAATGTTCCAGAACCCGAATATTACATAGTTGTATATTCAAGTCTAGAACAACTAATTACATACATTCTTAGACAACTGCAATTTTCTAATTGTATGACTTGTATATCTGGACATGTATGTATTTGTTGCTGTGTATACATTGAAGAACCTTTACAGTATTACTACCTTCTTAAAATGAAATAGGACACTTTGCACCTTCAAAACCACCAACTTCCAACGAATCACTGATACGACATGATGCTAGTAGGTAATCTGACATTTGGTATCAGGTACTCACCAACTAGTCCTGCAACTCATGCACACTTCGGGAAAAGATAGCGTAGCATTACAAATCCAGTTTTTCCAGTTTCTCGAACCATGCCTGACGATTCGGCCCGTGTGACATAATGCACATATCTGTTGGTAAATGATATTCTTCAAAGTTCACGCTTCGATTTTTACATGACACATAATAGCATTTGTTGGCAATTTGAGCACATGTTTCGTAGTCTCATATGCAGCAGTGTGCGTTGCACTGTGCAATCATACACATTGTTTTGGTCGCCCTTGTTTTAATTGCTGGAATATCGTGCACTGGAGTCTTTCCGTTATGGTGGATGATGTGTAACATTATGCGCCCTTCTCTATCAGTATCACACCGTGGTAGAAAAATTGTTGCTTGTTGACTTGACGTTTCACCATTCAAACACCACTATAGCCCCGTTTATATGGGTGAAAATTGCGGGCAAAATACCAGCCTTAATCCTCTCTAGACCATGATTACATGACGAGTCGCATTTTACATGTTTTAAATAGGGTAAAAGTTTTGGACCTGCTTGGGAGCAGGGCAAACAGGGAGAATATCAAGTTCGTTTTCAAATTTTCAATGATGCTTTTGGACCAAGATTATTTGTTCAAATATAAAAAGATTCATCTAAATGAAATGATCCCAGGCAACATAAAAATTGAGGTTTAACTTGATATATTTCAGAAAAATTTAATTTTTAGTTATATTGTTCATGTACTTGTTTTGAAAAATATTTGTGTCTCATTGCAAGCTATAAATTTCCATGCAAATCAAATTGACTAAATTCATATGACCAATAAAAATGTTATACTTTCCGTGTTGTATGTATTTATTAAAATGCTTTCGGTGCATGTTTCCAATAATATAATAAGTTGATACATAAACTTTAACACCTGAATTTTTGAAACAGATAAAAAATTAATAAAAGATAATTTTTATGAATATTCAGAATCAAATTGTCAATTTATTTTTTCAAAGTCAGTTTTTTTTTTTATTATATTTCCTGATTCATCTGATTGAATTTTTAAATTTAAAAGCAGAAGGGGGGAAAAAAATCTTATAAATAAATAATGACGTAAAATTTTTTGTTCATTAATAAATATATATTTTTTTTTTTTTTTTCCCTTTTTAAATTGATTTAAGTGGGTTATAACTAATAGACTAAATTGATTTAAATTAACATTCCTATATACTGATGAGGAAAATAACTTACAAAGAGAATATTTTTATAAAATATTAATTTTTTTGTTTCATTTTCATTTGCTTAAAAATGTCATTATTAATATTTTTTTTATTATAAATCAAAACATATTTGTACTCTATTATTACTTTACCAAAAGATATCTCTTTTTACAGAAAAATTATTAAAGGGCAGAAATTTTTTTTTTTTAAAAAAAATTTTAAAATATTTTTTTTTTTTGCCTTTTTCCCCAAAGGGCTAAATAATCCCACAATTATGAAAAAAGCATGGGCAAATTTTTATTAAAATATTGCACACCAAAGAAAATATAAAAAAAATATGTAAAACAAGGCAGTTTCTAAATAGGAGAATAGCGAAGGTTCTGGACAAAACGCTAACGTTGTGGATCATCGCTAACAAAATTCTGGGTGTTCCCATTGTTACACTGTAAGTCATGTGAATCTTTAACCCTTCCCCGATTTTTTCGAAAAACCCGGAAAAAAAAATCCCGACAAAAACGGGGTTTTTATAACCCACATTTCCGGCTATTTTTTTTGTGGGTTTTAAAAAATCCAATTTCCCTTAAAACCCCGAAAAAACCCCCAAAGTCCCCAAATCATGACGATATGACCGTTGTCAAAATTTGATAAATCTACTGTGTTTCCTATTAAATTGCTAAATACTCTATGTGCGGAAAAACATAGTATGAACACTTTATTCACTCCATAAGCAAAAACAAATTTTGCCCTGGTTTTGTTTAATTTGGGGGCTCATTTTGGTTTGGGGTAAAGGTCATAATGCAATGACTGTTTAGTGCATGCATCGAGTGATTATATTTAAAATGCTTTTTCACAAAACCCTCTAACTTTAAAACTACCTAAGACCCACCTACACTAAAAAATAACAGTCGTGGTTGTGATAAGAGTACTAGCAACACATATAACACTTTGCCATATATTATTGCATTTCCTCTTGTAAATTTGGCATTAGCACATCAAGCCTATTGTTTTCTTTTAGCTAATAACATTCCCTAGTGTCTTTTCCGCTAAAGAGAGCCACCAATCGACACATTTTGAAACTATGCATTTTTCTTCGCTAAACAAAATTTCATTACCTCATTAATGTTATTATAAAAAATTTGTCATTTTGACCCGGGGGTTTTTTAAAATTAGAAAAAATTTGAAATTATAAACCCTTTTTTATAATCCCCCCTTTGGTACATATGAATACAAAATACGAAATCATGATCTCAAAAAAAATTGGAAATAGGAGTTTGGGGGTTTCCCAATACAATAAAAAAAGGGGGATTAAAATCTTCCCCATTTTTTCTAAGGGTGCAAGCTGTTGAAAACGGATAAGTAAGAAAAATTTATTGTTATTTAATGAAAAAAACCCCTTTTATTTTAGCGAAGCAGTTTAAGAAAAAATACCCAAATGATTGACCAAAGATGTCAATGATTTTTTGGGAAAAGAAAAATAAACTTTTTACAGGGTTGAAAATATCCTAAATGTTCACAATTTTCAGCAGCTGCGACGCTACTTCTGGAGACAAAATCCTTAATAAATGAATATTTGTCTAAAACGCAACTTATATTCCTTTAAAAAATATCTAGCCAATGGAGATTAAGTAATCTGGGGCCAAAACCCAAAGGGCCCATTTACGTTAAATAAAACTAATGGGCGTTTATCCAAAAGCTTATTATCGGGGCCAAAAAAAATTTTTTTTTTTTCAACCCCAAAGATTTTATAGAATACTTTTCGAACGAGCAATTCAAAAAAGTTGTTTTCAATAAAGGGCCAAAAATGACGGGGAAAAACCCCGGTCAAAATATTTGGGGAATTTCAGTTTTTTTGATTTTTAAACCCTCTGGGGGAATATTAATCCGGTTTTTGTTTATAAGTGAGGGGGTGTGTATACGTGCTCTTTTGATGAGTTGTAAACTGCTATGGCTTCGAATTCAAAACGGAAGTGCAACGTCTTGAACATAGAGACAAAACTTGAAATATTGAACCATCTCGCGAAGAGAGGAAAAAGGAGCGTCTTTAGCACAGATTTATAATGTTGGAAAGTCAACAATTTCTGACGTAAAAAAAAGTGTAGAAACTGCAGAAGAATGTGGATTTCAAATGCTAAATGATGACGAGATTGTGACTTCCATGCAAGAAAAATCCGACCCTGTTGACGATGAAACGAACGAAGACTAGGACAACAACAACAATAGTAGCAAGGGTCCAATAAATGCTGACGCGTTTTCTGCGTTAGAGACAGCTATGGAGTAGTATGAACAAGAATCAAAATGTCGTCCAACTCAAATATTGCTTCTCAAGAGAATCAGAAACCTTGCAACAAAAAAATGAAGGTGCACAATGGTCTGCAAAAAATAAGTGATTATTTACTACAATAAAGGTAAAATTGCGACATTTTACATCTATTTTGTTTTTCTTCAAGCACGTTTCCCGCACGTGATGATTTTCAATATTTGTATAGTGTCCAGTTTCCTATATTGCATGGATCGCATTCGGTTATCCAAACAATCGCGTATCCGAACGGTGTCCGGTCCCAATTGATTCGGATAATCAACGTTCTACTGTATTATGAAAGATAAAGACCAAGAGTATGTGGAACATTTCTATCACAATCAATTCGCGCTTCGTCATACTACTACCCATAATTGTATGCTGATAATTAGACACAACTCGTAGTAAATCTAATAACATTTTTGAGGAATTAGGGGAACTTTCTGTCTGTTAAAGTGGTCCTGAAAGGAATGTGGCTGAAGTAATTGATTATGGATTATTCCTGATCACACTTACACGCATACACTATACTGAGGATCTCTTGAGTTTGCAGTGTATGGTTTTCATGTGATCCTTACATGACCTTCGTACATATTAAAATCTCATTATTTGTTTTTCCTGTGAACATTACCTCGTCCATAAACAGAATAAATAAATACTGCAAATTCCTTCTGCAATATGTCCTGTTGCATGAACTATCTGTAAAGATAATGGGGGAAAACCCGTTTATTTTGGACATAAACATTCCTTTTAAAAATGTTGGAATTAAAAGGGTCTTAAAAACATCATACAATCATACTGGAGGGTTAAACTACTTTTCCCAAAATTTATTAAATCTTTACCCCCTCAAAGCCAATATGTCCTTTCATTACAATTCGACAGTGATGGATAATTCATTGTTTGATCTCTGAGTGGGGAAAAAAAAACCCCTTTTCTAGTTTTTTAAGAATCGTTGAAATGTATTATTATTGGAAATTTTTTCTATTTAGGAATCGCTTTGTTTTCAATTAGAAATCGTGTACTACTCCTCATCCTTTTTTAAGTGAGAATTCAAATCAAAAGCGAACATGACTTCATTCGAATATGACTCCATTTGTGACATTAAACAACAGTTGAATGAAGAGTTCGACAAAATATGAAATTGACAAAACTTTTTTAAAAGAAATGCTCCATTTATGGATGAGACTTGTGAAGCTGTTTCCGATGATTTGCTTCTTCTCATTGGCTTCTAATTGTTTTTTTTTTTATCAAGGTTCAATTATTTTTTTTAAGATTGGGATTTAGATAGTTCTCATGCATGCAGAAAACTTTCTCTATCTAGTTTACTCCATTGTATATTGAAAATTTTGGTTGTTTTGGCAACATCTAGTTTGGCTTTTGTTATGGTTATCCATTAAATTATATCCTTTTCCCTAGCGTTAAAAACCCCAAGATCAAATCATTTTAAACATAAACCCTAAACTCGAAAATGGCTTTTGAACCCAATGCAGAAAAGAAAAAAATGTGATGATATGATAATCCTAATGACATCATATAGAAAATATGGGTAAATGAAATCCCACCTTATTGCAAAACAATTAAAGGGGTTCACCCTTAAGGGGGGTTCAAAAATTTTTTTTTTTCATAAATTGCTTTTTTAACATGTTTTCGGGAAAAAAGTGATTTAAAAAATTAAAAAGTTTTTATAAAAAAAAAGCGGGTGTTTTTGAAAGCAGCTTTGGGGCGTGAGGTTGGAATCGAAGGCTGGGTCCATTGTGCACAGTCGGCTTGCTACCATTGACCCTTCTATGCAAATATACGTTAATTCAAGTAAAGACAAGTTTGCAGAGGTTTAAAAGGGAATATCTATAGTTATTGAATACTTCGTCGAACTTGTTTTAGTCTTGGTTTAGCTTCGAAAAGCATCGCCGATTGTGGGTAAGTTGTGATTTTCATTCTTTTTTAATCGGACCTGAAACTTTAAACACGCGTTTTTATCAAAACTGTGTTTTTTAAGCTTTCCTCCCTCATATCTCAAGAATGGTTTGACCGAATGATTTCAAATTTATAGAAGGTAGATTCACATATATATGCGCTTCAAATGGCTCGTTTTTCCCAAAAATTTCCAAATTTTATTTTGTTCAAAAATAAAAAAAACCATGAAAATCGGAATTTTTCTTCAGGGTAAAAAATCAATTTTTTGATATTTTCTATTGGTATATTCCATTTTTGCATTTAACCATAATTAAAATCCGTTATTTTTAAAAATTTAGATAAGCCAATTAGCTGGAATGTCAGAAAATGAAGTCCATTTTTCGAGGCGGATGGGTGTTTCAGGGCTATAACAAAGTTTTTGGATATTTTCAAAATTTTTTATACATACTCTTAAAAAACTAAGGGTAAATGATAAAAAAGCAGCCCAACAATGAAAAAAGACTTTGTCAAAATTGTTTGGGCCCCTTTAAAAAAAATACCGGACAAAAAAATACTTATTTACGGGTTTAGGGCTTTCGGATAGGGTTTCCTTAGGGTTCATGTTGCAGAACATAATTTACAAATGCATCCAATTTACTTTCCAAAAACAAAGGTCTGGGAAATCCAAAAGGGGACCACCAGAAACTGCCATTTTTAGCACGCTAAACCAGCTTACGGGAAAAGGGGGGGAACATGGTTTTTTGAAACGGGAAAAAAACCATTGGGTTCCCAAAGGGGGGCTTGTTTAAGGAAAAATCTCTAATTATGAACAGAGCTCCCTTTTTTTAAGGGCACACTAATGTGGACGTTTCGGTTTTATTCTTTACAGTGGTCCGTTCCGGTTGCATTGGTCTAGATTTTTTTTGGCCCAAAGACATTTTTCGCAAACCTCAAGAAAAGTTTCCAGGGGTAAAGGCAGAAAATAAATGGCAGGGGTTCCTATTTAAATCCCCCCAAACTTTTTGGGTCCTTTTTGGGGGATTTTATAAAA
>BMAV01010205.1:0-16386 GCA_019973955.1 Trichonephila inaurata madagascariensis
TCCTCAGTCCGTACTTGTACAACATATTCACCAATGACTTTCCAGATCACCCACGTCAGCATTTGCTTATTCGCAGATGACTCAGCAGCATTGGCCCAGGGTGTCCATCTCGAATACTCTATTAAAGCCATGCAAAATTACCTCGACATACTTGAGAAATGGTTAACTGATTGGAGAATAGCTATTAATGTTGAAAAATCACAAGCTATCGTTTTCAGAAAATGGGGTGCCATTGACCCCCATTGTGAACTCACACTTTTTGATGACAACATTCAGTGGGTCTCGGTCGTTCGTTACCTGGGCTTACACATGGATAATCGTCTAACATACAAGAAACACATCGGTTATCTTGCTGACAAATTCTAGGGTAGAATTGCGTTAGCTATCTCCCTTATTGGAAGAATCTCTCCTCTCTCCCTTGAAAATAAAGTTATACTTTACAAGCAAGTTTTGCGCCCAGTGATCACGTACGGCTCACCAATTTGAGGGCAGCGGCTGACTCACACTAAACGTATTCAAGTAATTCAAAACAAAATTCTACGCATTATCACTAACGCACCTTGGTACGTTAGAAATAGTGTCATTCACCACGACCTACAAATGGAGCTGATAGATAATTACATCACTAGAAGTTCTAGAAATATTTTTACTTCTATTCAGAACCACGACAACCCAATTATTAAAGCACAAACACTGTTCACGTATCCACATACTAAGCTTAATTTTGCTTACAAGACATCTAAGTGGAATTTGCCCTTAAAGCCGCCGTAATCACAACAAAATTACTTAATTTCTACATCCTACAACATTCAAATGCCTTTAGCTCTTCATCTTAACTTGGTTCAGTGTTTAAAGCTGTTTCGCGGTAGTATTCGCTCTTTTGCGTTTCGCATTCTCTTTTGGCATTTTGCCAAGTTTCCTTCCTGCGCTCTGCCATTCTTCGCTGCCTCGTGACGTCACTTTTGATTTCGTCTCGGCCGGTTGTGTCTCTCCCCTCCACTCCCACCACGGTGGGGGTAGTCTGATATTGGTCTTTCTTTTCACACTTCTTCCGTGAATTTGGGTATAAGCGTTCGTTCGCTGGGACCCGCCTCATCTAATTTTCGTTCGTTTCGCATTAATTTCCCCGACGTAAATATACGTCTTTCCGAAGTACGATTTTTTCGGTTCACTGTTATTCATAAAATTTTTCCGAAGGTTTTGGACTGCAATAAAAGGACCTTTTGACAATGTTTGCGAAAGATTTAATTATTTCGGATTATTTCCTTCTTTATCTCCCCCCCCCCTCCCAATATATATCTTATACGCGTGCCTACGTGGAAAACGATTGACTTTGGGAAGCTAATAGCATAATTTTTATTTGGCAAATAAGGGATTTAATAAAAACCACACAAATTATCAAGGTAAGCGTTACTTTTTGTAAATAATTTTATGTAGGACAACCCATGGGATCACTGGTAATTATTAAACTTGTTCTCAACTTCGTAATGATAAATTAATTATAAAATACATTGTGTAGCATCATACATTCATAAGTGTAATATATCAGTGTAAATGTGTATTTTATTTTTTATATATTATGTTCGAATGTAATTTGTTTGTTTACTTTCAGTAAATTAAATTTTTTTTTAAATAATCTTCTGTTTTTGACTTTTCAATAAGGTCGCGCCCCCTTCGTAGAGTTGTCACGCCCTCAAAGGGAGTCACGCTCCACAGTTTGAGAAACACTGCTCAAAGCCATTCAATGCAGTCAAATTAATCTTTGTTTACAATTTCGGAGAGTTGAAATTAAGCACATAAAGCAACATAATGTTTTTAATATTGTATTTTATCTATCTCCTATTTGAGTATAGTATATTAAATGAAATACGAAGTTGTTAAGTAACAACATATGAAGATTTAATTTTATAAATGAAATGAATAACATTGATTTTATTAAATTTTATTATTATGTCTATCATTTTAAATTATAACAATAAATAAGTTAGTTGCAAGTAATCGCTAATCGTTGCACAATATTTTTCGGTAACCCGTCTCTTACACAAATAGATTCGACGATTTCCCCACAGGTGAGCAAGCAAAATATAGTTGACCATTCGAGAAACATGATTTTTATAAGTTCAAAAATCAAACGAACATTGTTTGGCTGAGATTTATTTAAGGCTGTTTTAGGCATATGTATGTGAACATGAACTTAACGCGGAGCACATTTTTAGACAGAAAAAAGATTCAATTTTTATAAAAATTTATGACATTTTAACTCATTTATTTCTTTATAATATAGTGCTTTTAAATTTCAAAATATTTCAAAAATATATATATAATTAGTTTTTTTCTTTTAAAATGTAAAGGGATAACTCATTTAACAGAACGGTATAGGAGAAAAAATGCGAAACACATTTTATATAAGAAAAAAAAATTGTGTACTTATGGTACACAATAAAAGTGATAACTTCAAACTTTGTAAAGTTATTTCAGCAATTAGTTAAGTGAATAAAGAACAAGGGGATATTAGTATTGTCCTATTAAATAATTTATTCATATGTCTGTACTCATAAAGTAATATTATTGTGCGAAATATTTTGGGAATTAATTGCGAACATATTTGGAATTAATTGGGAATATATTTGGGAATTAATTGTATTCTCTAAGAAGGAAAAAATAGGTTTTGGTAGCTGAAATAGTTTAATCATTTAGATTCAAAAATTTTTTTTAAATATCTATAAAAAAACTCCGTCAAGCGTTGTTTGTACATCCTCAGTCTTCCTTTGGATCGTTTTTCATAATTAATTGTAGTTTTTATTTTAAAACCCAAGGTTTTCATTTGTCTTTGAAAAATCTCTTAAAAATTCCCTAAAATCAAGGTAATTTGTTCAGAAGACCCGATCCGGCTTCGTGAATTTTGGTTGTAATTTAACAATATTCAATTCTATCCATGTATTAAGTAAATGTTATCCATGTTAATTTAAGTAAAAGACATGTAATTAATTGGGAAGAGAGGAATCTGGGTCAAAATCTTTAAAAAAGGACTTATTTAGAAGATTTATATCGCATAATCTCTGGCTTATACTAGCTCTTTGTCATTGTAAGGCAGTTTTGTACAAATATAACCGGTGCTACTGCAGGGAAAGTCTTCTTAACTATATTTTATTTTCTTGTATTTAAATTATTCAATGTAATTTTTTCTTAATACCTATATACACTTAATTTTGTTATTTTAAATTTTTAATTGTTTTAGTTTTCTTTTTAGATTCAAAGTATATTTAAATAATGTGATTAATAGAACTATTTGTTCATTGTTATTCCGATTCGCTTACAAAAATAGATTTTTATTCTTAAGATCACTGCAATATTGCTAATTATAACTATACTATTTACTTAGTTCTATAAAAATGTGTCCTTTTTTCTACATTTTATATGTTTAACTTTAGTATAGGATTCCTCTTTCTCTCTCTAACCCTATTTTTTTAAAAAATATTACGTTTCATTTTCCTGCTTCAACTAGGATTATAAGCATCCCGCATTCATTTCTTGTTGAAAGAGGTCGCGGGGAGGGAGCCCCACTTAGATCGAAGCTAGAAACTTTACTTTTACGGCGCATTGGTGGGGGTCAAACTACCCCGTTTCAGAGTGGCGGGGGGAAACGTCCCTCCCTTCCTTTTTAGGGGTGTATATGTCCGACTGAAGGCCAAAAAAGCCGAATGAGCGTTACATTCCCGCGACTGTGACATTCAATTCAATTTTACTCTCCAGCAAAACACGCCAATAAAAGTTATCACTTCAAAAATGTGTCAACTAGATTAAAAATGCGTAATATGTGATAAAATCAGGGATTCTCTACAGGATAGTGAAGCCAGAATATAATATTAATGTTCGAGTACTTTTATATCTGAAAAAAGATTCCGAATCTGGGTCCTATTCTTTAACATCAGCCAAAGACAGCCTTAAGGTCATCGCGAAATCTAAACGAACCGGGAATTGAAACCTTTTGAATGTTATTGGAGATTCTGACAATATCAGTGAAAGACGTGGCAATAGGACAATTTCTCCTTTAAACTTTACAGTCAAAATACTTCCTTGAATAAGTTTTCCGGTTATTCTTTTCATGGCCAAACGTGTACCGTTGCATAATCTAGGTGGATTTTTAGTTACTCAGGTACGAATAACCAGTAAACCAATCTTTAAACGAATATTGTGTGATGACATTCCTCATATATTCAGAGAGTGCAAAAACTCAGTTTGAAAATTTAGGGTTTTGTTTTCATCAACAATAGTGTCGATTGATTTAAAATGCATTGGATCAACTGGCAACAGTTCTATATTTAGAAGTTTATTTCGTCAATACCAACATTTTTTTCTGATTAAGTAACATTACTACAAAGCCAATCATTATCTAGATAATTATGCAGTATATCCGGGAAGACACTCTTAATGAGTTCCTTTTTTGTCTCAATAAAAGTACAGAAATTGGCTGGCTATTTGATACATTATGTATTAGGATGCAGTTCTAATTCACCGCTTACAATATCCAGCAGTTGTTTGGAAAATATTTGCTCCGACTGATCAACTTGCAAATATGTTTATGGTCCATTAAGTGTTTCGTCGTCTCGTAATAAAAACGATTGTTTTAAACATTCATTAATCTTGTGAACAAAATTGCGAGGAATGGCTGGCAAATTCTGTCGAAAATCATCAGACAGTAGAAGGGCAGGACCATCGAATATTTTTCGTTGCCGCTTAAATCTTGAAAAGCTCTATGAAATGCCTCGGGTGAATGTTTATGGGTACACTCATCTGATTACGATTGAACTCCTTGGCAATAACGTGGCCAATCCGCTTTTTTTAAAAAAAAATGGTACACATTGCATCTGGTTTCTTATGAACGTCTAATGGCAGCTTGAATGTGGAATGTGCAGTTTGTCCACCATCTAACAAAATGACAACAATACCTGAAAAAGCAATCTCCAATGGAATTTCCTATTGCAATTGTATTTTTGGAAGGCTGTGTTTACAAGTTTAGTATCTATAGGACATGAAAATCCAGACACAGGACTCGAACGCAAAGCCATTCGACCTCATTCCGGCAATATCCAGCAAAGTTATGGGAGTTTCTGAAATTAGAATCCAGATTCTCGTTTACCACCCCCAAGATTCATCTGGTGCTCACTTTCGGCGCACCTATTCCAGCAAATTCAGTCCCTGTAGGTTTACATTACGGTTGTCCGGCACTATCCAGCAAAGTTATGGGTTTTGCTAAAATCCGATTTCAGATTTTTGTACCCCACCCAGAAAAATATCAAGTAATTACTTTTCGCACCCCAAGAATTTTAAGGTAAGCCCTGACATGGTTCGCGTAACAGGCAGTCGGCTGGTATTGTTAAACATAGTTAAAGGATTATCTTGAACTGGATGGGAATATTCGGATCAGTGGTCCCGATAAACGTCTAGGTCCCACTTTTTGCGACTCTACGCCTGCAAGTTTGGTATGGTTCCGCTGTCAGCGAAGATTACGGTCGTCCAGCATTATCCGGCAATATTATCGGAACTCCTAAAATTCGATTTCAGATTCTCATTCCATACCCCGAAACGCTCTCGAGACTAATCTTTCATGCCCCAGCGCTTGCAAGTTCAGTCGCCAGAGGGAATTAAATTCCGGACGCGAGACTGACTGGAAATATCAAGGAAAGAAGAAAGGAGCTTTAGCCAGGTTGTATTATTTCATTATAATTTTTTTTTTTCTAAGGTGGTCAGGTGACGTTTGGAAGAAGAAAGTCTTGTTTTTTTTAAAGTTTTTACTGTACAAAAGTTTTACACTACATTTCGGGGCATTTTTCTAATTGTTTGAAAAATGAAGGATTAAATACAAAAAAAGCCATTTATTTTATGTGTAATACTATGGATGGAATTTTGTCTAAAATTAACACTATAAATAAACTAACTCAAGGAAAAGTAACTGTTCCTGACTCGATTTTTAATTTATTTAAGAAAGTGAAAACTGAAGTTAAAAAATTTACGAGCAACATTTAACACTTTTTTCGACGAAAAAGAAAAAAACTAGCATATAGTTTGAATATTTGAGAAACATTTCCTGAAAATCGAATTCGAGGTAGAAAAATATTATTTCACGAAATAGCAGAGAGTAAGTTACAAAAACCCGGTAGAGGAATTTATATGTTACTTTTTTTTAAAAAACTGAATTCAACTGTTGTACAATTCGAAGACAGATTTAAAATAATACAAATAATCCTGATTTCAAATTAATTCCTGATTTAAAGAAAAAAAGAAACTTAGAAAAACATTAGTTAGAAAAATATTTCAAGGCATTTGTAAATTATTACAACGAAGTTGTAGATAGAAATCTAATTCAGGAAAGCAACTCGCTACTTGAATTTAATTTTGAGTGAAAGAAATGTAAATATAACGCACAGGATATATTGCAATCCATAGTAATCAACAGTTGCAATGTTTTATGTCTAAATGCCTTATATACCAACGATAGTAATAGTTTGAGCACAATTACATGTTTACGTATGTATTTTTAATACTGGAAAAAAATTCACTTTTGATTAGTTCTACTTTTAAATTTTTTCCAGTTTTATAAATTTAATTTTATAAAAAATTAATTTTGCAGCATTTTTTTTCTTCTTTTTTTTTATGTTTTCACAAAAACGCGAGGTTAATTTGTAGTGCGGTTTTGATGTAAATGTAGACGCTAACTATTTTTTTCAGTCATTTCAAAACAGAAAAATCCAAATATTCGGAGATATTTTAAAGACTACACACACAGTACCCAACAAATCTTAGATTTACCAAAAAAAAAAAAAAAAATCACATTTTCTTGTGGCCCATAGTATTGTGCATTTTTTCCAACAAATTTAAGTTGTGATAACAGATTAGTTTCTAAGATATGTGTGTGTGAAGTTTTCCGAGCTTAGGTTTTGGTTTCAATTTCATTTTAAAGCATTTTTCCACCTTAAAATTAAAGTAATTAAGACTATTTTTGATTGTAATGAACTCTTTCTATGTGATATCATTATTAATTTCTCTATTCATTACTAAAATCCTTAATGCTCGATTATGTTTTGAATTTTTTTGAGTTCTCATAGTTAATTAATTCAGATTGATTTCAAGGCCAGTTTTTGTTTTAAAAATAGTTTATATTACTTAAAAGCTTTATCACCCATTTTTTTTCCTGTTGAGAAAATGTTTTGGAAAAAACGTTCTGAGGTTGCTATGAGAAACAACATTTTGAAGAGATTGGAAATGATAAATCTAAAAACGCCCTCAACTCATACTGCAATTAGACTTCCGAGAATACAAGTATTCTGAATGTGAACATTGCAAATGAAACTGAATATTTCCATCATGTACCAAGTTCCATTATAGTAAACACATACTGTAGTACTATATTTTAAAATTTTAAAGTCGTACAACAAATTCTCAAAACTTAATAAACTGCCCTAATTTAAAAATCAAAAAAATTAAATTTTAAGTACAAACCTGGCGATTTTTAGCTTAAGTTAGTAGCATTATTATTGTGTTCATAAAAATACTTTGTGTTTCAAAACTTTTGTGAAAATATTAGTTTAAGATTACGCTGAATAATCTGTCGTCGTAACAAACGCTATCAATATTATGCAAAACATATTTTGAATTACAAAAATATGTTTTCAGTCATATTTAATTAATGTAGTGTTTTAAAGAAGAAAATACAAAGGGAAATAATATATCAAAAAATTATAGCTTTTTGGGTGCTATAAATTTTTTTATGCCTTTACAAACTTTAAATGCGTTTTCCTCACACTATTTTTAAGATGTGTTTTCCAAGCCTTAAGGCTTTTTTTTCTGCTCAAGATAGAATCTAGAAATTTTTTGTATGCTCCCAATCGTATGCACTATAAAAGTTAGTATGGATTTAAGTCTGATATTTCTAGTTTTTTTGTAAAAAAAATAATAAAGTTAATATTTTAAAGAATTTCGTGTTTTTTCCAGTTTTAGCTAGACAAAAACACGATCTAGATTATTAAAAATCAACAAAGGAACAGATTTTCAAATCCCTACTAACTTTTGTTTACAATAAATCAGGAAATATAAATCACTTAAAATAACTAAAAAGTTTTTGAAATTTTGCCTTATATAGCGATTTGAAAAATTTCTAATTTATTAAAATTGTAAAATAATGACTGGTCAAACTGACTTTTTACTTACAGAATCAGCTTGATAATATAATCTAAACATAAAACATAAAATATTTTTACTGTTATTGTCTCAAGAAATTCTTTGTGAAAAAGAAACGAGTCTTACAGTAGTCGCATATGATGTGTAACATCTGACATATTTTCGTGGTAAATACGCAATATTAACTTTTTTCACGAAAAAAAATATGAGAAAAAATCTGGTATTATTGGAAATAGTTTTCTATCGAATAATTATATCTTCAATGAAAATTGTATTTAATTAACAAAAGGAGTAATGTGCAATATTTTATCAAAAATAATTATTCTTGTTCAATTTGGGGAAGAGCGGAGACAATAGACTTATGATAACTAACATATGAAACATATACTTGTGATTTCAAAGTATTTAAAAACCGTTGAAAAACAGCATCAATAACAGTACTACTGTTGGCAGTCGAAACATTCTAATTTGTGTTCATTTCGAGTTTGAGTTCATCATTCATAATAGCTATGAGCGGTTCAGCTTTTGTCAAACTGAACGTAAAGTCAAAATCACCACTCTAAATCAGGGGAAGCGAGTGATAATTTTTTTAAAAGAGCAGAAGCACCTTCGTTATATGGTAAAAGTACAAAATGCAGAAATCTTTAATTTTTTTTAACCGTTTGATTCGAAGAAATGTATACGACCACCGAAATCACTGTTTGCCCACTTTGAAATTAGCATTCTGCCGCACTAATGTCCCCTAATATCATGACTAACGGATTTAGAGTCAAGCGGTCGAGTGATTGATGGCTACTAGAATTGGACCTCCATGCGAGGGTAGCGAAAAGACACAACCACGCACTTTCACTGGTCAAATCAAGTAGCGCGCGCTTACGTCACATTCTTTTTCACACATCTGTCTCTTTTCACGAAATCACTCCTAACAAATATCCAGCAACCGAGAGGAAAGATTTTACACATCAAAAAGATACTGTGTAGCCTAAATAGAGCACCAAAACTGGAAGTAGTAGATTTTGTAAAGAAAGGGGGAGAAAGCACACCCCTTTGGAAAGAAGGAAAAAGTGACCTTGAAAAGTCGGGGCAGAGGAGAAATGCCAACACATGTTTGCCCATTTACATTCTTGCAGATCCTGTATCCATGCATTTGTTTGGTTCTCAGATAAGATAAAGTTTGTTGCACTAAACGTAACTTTCGTGTGATTTCTGTCCATATGGTGTTTCTGCTGAAAAGAGAACAAATCGTGTACAACTGGTTTCAGTCCGGGCATCTAGATTTAAGATTATTTGAGGTAAGTTTTAAATACTTTTGGATTGAAAAATGAATCATTAATTTTCTTAAATTTTCTGTTTTAGTGTACTTGAGTACATTAATATAAATACTGAATTTTTTTCGAAGTCACACAACAAATTCTGAAAATATTTTTGTGAAAAGAAAAGTGTAAAATGGTTAATCGATATCTAATATTTGCGAAAATAAGCAAGAAAATAAAACAAATAATGTTTGAGTATCATAAGACTTTGCAATTTGTTGGTTTTATAGAACTGCTAGAGCAGTATTCAAACTTTTTCCACTATAAGAACTCCTAGAACTAGAAGGAGTTTCCGAGGAACACCTAAACCTACAAATAATTTCCATGTGGAACACTATTCCTTATTCACATTTAGAAGAATATATGTTAAAATAATATTTAAAATAGATCAACATGATATAGGCATACTTTATGTAAAGTTAATATCAAAAAGTATTGCATATTTTAATACAAAATTTTAATCTATTTTTAACATATAATTTACTCATTAATAATATTAATTAATCTGTCATCCAAGTGTCATCTACCGATGCATTACATTTAGTAACTGGGAAATGTGATTGCATTTTTTCATACAAATTCTTTATTGATATTAACTACTTTAATATATCCTGAGCTTAATTTATTTATATACTTTGTTTTTGTAGCCACTCACATTGAGAAAAAGTTTTACACTTATACACATTATTCTGAATGTCATTGCAATGTTCATAGAAATAGAGTGTATTTTGCATGCATTTAAAACAAAAGATTTAGGTGCTGTTCTTGCTTAAATTTGGAGTTTTAACATCGAATCTGTTTATATGTCGATAAGTTATTTCCTTCAGTAGCGCACACAGTAATTTTCAAGGGGTCCCGGGGTTGAAAGTTTACCATTCTTGTATCATGCTATTTTTTTGATTTTGTCGATTTTCAGGAACAAAACACAGTAAAAAACTAATTATTGAATAGATAATTAGAATTAATTAATAAAATTAATCATTAATAACAAATATTTAATTAAATTTTATGTATTATATACTTAGAATTATAACCAATCGGAAGAAAAAATCAAGGGTTTTGGGGGGGAGGGGTCCGGGCCCCCAGGACTACCCCCCTTCTGTGCGCCACTGATTTCCTTTCGTTCTCGTGTAGATGTTTCTTTAACAAATGTTAAAAAGTCCATTTGCCATTGGAAAACTATTGAGTTTTGCAAGTTGTTGTAATAACGAATATACAGTTATCTTGTGGGACCCGGTACAGTAAACAATAAAATATTTAGTTTCAATCTAGTAAGTAATATATATAAATGATAAAACGTTTAATATTCTTTAATTATATTGCAATAAAAATTAAAAAGCATTGCAGAATAATGCTATTATGTATGAATAGAATTTTCAGTTTCTTCATAACAAATATGAGCTTCAAAATTTTTGTGGGTATACAAACTTCATACAGAATGTAAATTCATATTGTATACACATTTATAACTTTCTTTTTTGTTTTTTTATTGTGACTTATGGAACCCCTGGGTATGTCTCGTAGAGTCCCAGGTTTCGTTTAAACGCAGTTTGAAGCACTGATCTAGAGAAATTTTTCAAAAGTTTTCCAAAGCGAACACCTTTTGTAAAAGCTTTATTTACAGTCCCTTTGCATTTTTCTGTAATATTTTTATTACACAATACGATCATTATACTAAGAAATTTGCTCGCTAAAAACTTAACAAAGCATATTCAAAGAAAATAATTCGAGGAGTGAATACATTTTATTTTTTAATATTTTCATTTTTAATTTACAAACGTAAAAAAGATTTCAGAAAGACAGATTGTAATTGCATAATAGTTAAATTTCGATTAATATAGTAGTAAGCTGTATGTATTGATAGGTTTTACTTAATATTTGGCCTGTGTTTGTGTGTGAAATTTTTTATTATTTTGATAATCATTATAAATGTCACAACAATAATAAATATTTATTTTATAAAACAGTTATTCTATTATAATGAGTCATAGATAAATCTTATGTAATTTTTAAATACCAATGTGATGGGGGATTCTGATTCTTCTCCATACTTTTTTTTATATTATGCACAAAAAATTAATAGTAATTGTAAATCTTCGCGTTCTGTATTATTCAATCGATTTTTAGTTTTTCTCTAATTCAGGGCCACTTTTCAGCTAAGACACATGACTAGAGCGCAAAAGATTTGGAAGAACAAACAAAATCGAATGTGACAAAAAAGAAAAGGATTAAAATAAAAGCGATGGAAAATGAAAAGCTTTACAGAGTTTGCTGTTGTTATGTACTCAAAATGATATTAAAATGGAAATTGATTACAATGATGTT
Source organism: Trichonephila inaurata madagascariensis (assembly GCA_019973955.1). Lineage (NCBI taxonomy): Eukaryota > Metazoa > Arthropoda > Arachnida > Araneae > Nephilidae > Trichonephila > Trichonephila inaurata. The sequence goes on from BMAV01010205.1 coordinate 11,817, forward strand.
TTTGCAATGATAAAAACTCGAAGAAAACCTTTGCTGTACAAGTACAATAACAGTGAGTTAATACAGACTGAGGATGTCTGTAAATTTATTACCGGTAAAATATGTTATAAAATGTTTTTGTGCTCAGCAAAACAGGTGTTCTCGAATCATCTCTATACCATAATCTATCATAAATTGAACGCCCGTGAACGAAAGGATTATTAATGAATCGCTTTTGAAAATCTTTGGGAGCATTTTTATGGGAATCAGTCTTTGTAACTAAGAATTTATTATTGATTTTCATCAGTGGCGCACACAAGGAGGGTGTCCTAGGGTCCGGATCTCTCCCAAAGCCATTGATTATTTTCCCGATTGATTATAATTCTTATATAGTACGTAAAATTTAATTAAATATTGTTATCAATGATTAATTTTATTAATTAATGTTAATTATTTATTCAGTAATTAGTTTTTTACTGTTTCTTGTTCCCGAAAAGCGACAAAATCAAAAGGAGCATGATACAAGAATGGTGGACTTTCGACCCTGGACCCCCCTCCCCCTTAAAAAATTCCTGTGTGCGCTACTGATTTTCATGCATCGGTTCCAACACGCAATTGAGTTGTTGAGGGCTCTGTAGTAATTAGCACAAGGTAGCTCACAAAGTCCGTATTAATCTGTGCTGTCATTAGAAGAGTCTCAATAGCATTCTCATCCCTTAAACTGGGCATTAAGTGTATTTTTCAGTGATTTTTTTTTTTTTGTGCTTGATACTTTCTTATGTACTCCGATTGCGATTTGGCAGTAGCACTTGATGAATTTCCACTATTTTTCTGGGGTGTCACTTTTCGACTGGACTTGCTGCTAGTTTTCTTTTACCAAATTCCTTTCCTCTTTGTGCATTTGGTTTAGGCATTCCGACTAGAACTAATAATAATTCAACGCAAATGAAAATTAAAAAAAAAAAAAATATTCGCCGTACACATAGCCATGTAGCCAAAAATCCAAGGAAATATTTCAAAAATCCATGCTTTTAATATAACAGCTATTCTGTCTACAACGCAATGCACAGATGTTCCCGGGTTGGGGAAAAGGACCCCCAATCGGAAGGTGGGCAAGTTGAGTAATCGGAGAGGTTTGCAATCCTCCAACTTTTTCATGGATATGACGTAAGTCACGTGGTGTCCCCACTCCCCCTTTTCCACCCACTCCCTATCCTGTCACCATGGCGATAAAGATGGGGGAGAAGACTACTTCAGTTCACTTTTTCGACTATTACACAAAACTGAGCAAATTTCTCATTCACTCCCTAGCGCAAAAGGGTTTCACTTAAAAAATGCAAAGTGTAAGAGAGATTTCCAAACGCTTTTCCAAATCAAAACCTCCTCTATATTGAAGAAGAGGGAGGCCTAACAATTAAAAAGCCTTGGGTGCCTCGAAGGTTTAAAAAGGAGCGCAAAAAGTTTCACTTCAAAATAATGGAAAGTGTAAGACAGAGATTTCGAAAACCACTCCCAAATCAAAACCTCCTCTATATTGAAGAAGAGGGAGGCGTGACAATTTAAAGCGCCTTGGGTACCATTAGGGTTTAATAAGGGGCCTTTCCTCACCGCTTGAGGGCGCCGAAGCGCTGTCCCGCTTCGCTTGTCATATGCCAAAATGATGGACGCTCTTCTCCTTTTCTATAGCGCAAATGTGAAGACCCGCGATCACTCTGCTGCTGGTTAGTATAAATTTCGCATCAATTGAAAGTAGTTGAATTGATCTATATTATTCCTTTGTTTTCATTGGTTTTATTCACAATTTTATTTTTTTTTAAAAAAAAGGATTAAAATAAATCTCAATTGTAAGCAGCAGTAGCTCACACAGGAATTTTTCATGGAGGGGGGTGGGGGCTGGTTCGAAACTCCACCATTTTCGTAGTACACCCCCAATGCGCCGCTGAACATATTCTTTGGATTTGGTCGATTGTCGCGAACCAAAAAAAGTAAAAAATAATTTATTCAATAAATAATTGGTATTAATATTTGATTAAAATTTACATGCAATATTCATAGTATTATAATCAACAATAAAAAGAAATCAAGGGCTATAAGAAGGGGGGAGATCTAGACGCGGAGATTCCTCCTTGTATGCGCCCCTGGTTAGCAATATTGCAGTAGAGCTGTGTATTGGGGTATGGTAGAAGAAATGAGCTAATGTAAAAAGATAGATATTTACATTTTTTGATTAAAACGAAGAAAATACTCAAGGAAAAATGGCTTACCTTATTAATGGAGGACTGCCACGCCTTGATCGCACTAAACTCAATGAATAAAAGCACATGTAATTCTATAAATTTTAATTACTACGGCTCATAATAAAAGTAATACGGCACAAGTAATAAAACTTATCCATCTCTAAGATATAGCAAAATATTTTGTTTTAAAATTGATATAGATATTAATTATTTTTTAAGATTTTAATTCTGCCTATTTTGGAAAAAAATTTTTTTACAAATTTCAACATACATGCACGCATGTTTTTGTGTGTATTGTGACCTCTTCGATTGGGGTGAACCCCACCCTATCAATTCATCTGAAATCACCCTATCTATTCATCCCCAAACATATGTTGCGTGACAAGTGCAGGTGGCCATGGGGTCATTGTTTGTTGTCTGGCCTTAGCCAAGCGCGGACATCTGGTCTGGAATTTACAATGGCTAAAGAATGCCGGTGACAATAGGCATTCCTGTATGAAAGTCTTGAATAAGCGAAGCCTGTATGCAAGTCGATGCATAGAGATTAGGGCTATGAGGCCCAGGTGTGAGATGAATGGAAATTTCAGAAGTTGGATGAGAGTTATGGCGCCCTTGGATTCCAGACAGACGAGGAATGTGTTTGTGTTTGCCGCGCAAATGGGAGACGAAAGTGGCCTGGTGTCGAGGGCAGACCTTTTTTTTTGACCTGCCAATGAGGAAGACGAGGGCAGACCTTTTTTTGACCTGCCAATGAGGAAGACGAGGGCAGACCTTTTTTTTTTGACCTGCCAATGAGGAAGACGAGGGCAGACCTTTTTCTTTTTTGACCTGCCAATGAGGAAAACGAGGGGCGTGTGGTGGACCCACCCCTGGTGTTTAAAAGGGGTGAATTTTGAGAAGAAGAGGTCAGAAACAGACGGAGAGAAAAAATGGATAGAGCCCTGGAGTGAGACGGACGGAGTCCTGAATGGAAACAGAGAAAAAAGGAGTGAACTGGAGATTTACCCGGAAAAGCAAGGGATTGACGAGTGCCTGGCGGAATAAGGATTGACCTCGAGTGAAAAAGGCTGTCCGCCCGGCTTGGCCTATTTAATGATCATTAACAAATGAAGCAATTAAATACTGTTTAAAATTTTAAGATAAGGCTGTAAGAAATTTTCTTGTGTACTAACAACTGACGACGTTACAATTTCTTCAGCAGAAGTTAGTGAACCGGTTAATAAGTGTAGGTGGTTATTTAACCAGGTTGTTAATAAAAGCGTGGAGAACGCCATGTCTGGTGATTTTGAAAATGAGAATTGTTCCCCCCCAGTGAGAAGGACGAACGTTCCCCCCTCTTCTGAAGTAAGAGGGATAGGAACAGGAAAGAATAGGAATTTTATGGTTGAAAAAGGGAAAGAAATCAATGTGGATAGAATTGGTCATTGTGTAAGGGAACTGGGGTCGTTTCCAGGTGGAAAAAGTGTTAAAGCAATCGCTTTGTGTGCAAAGCGGGTAATAAATTTTGATGAAATAAGAGCTGATTCTTTAGAGTTGATAGCAGATAGGGGAATAGTGAACCCTGAAATTTTGAGTTGTGAAAAGGAATGTGAGGGAAAAGAAGATACCAGTATGACGTTAACGGGAGTTGAAAAGCAGTTAACAGTGAATCGTGAAGGTTTTCGGAATCATATAATGGCTAAGATAGCAGGGCAGTTAAATGAAGGAAAAGAAAACACGTGTAAAAGCTGATTGTGGGGAGGTTTGAGAGGTGAGTTAACAATGCGTTTGCCTCTCTCAAAACCAAAAGAGATTGATAGGAACAGTTTAGAGACGGATAATAGGTCTAGTTTTAGCTCAGAATTTAATTTCGAGATAGACTTACCCGGAAAAAGAGATCGCAGTACCATTTATCGTCTCAATTTAATAAAACTGTACCGTAAGAAGCCGAATTTGGCAAATTTGGTTAGGAAAAATAGCTCGAAGGGAATAGTGAAAGATTCCGAAATTCTCTATTCGGTAAAGCTATTTATGGATTTTAACTTTCAGGGTGTTTTAAGGGAAAGTCAACTGTATTTTAAATTACCGCCTGATCGAAGTAACTATTTAAGAATGATTAACGCTAAAAAGAAAGAAGGGTTGCCTTCATATCCTGGGATGATTTCTTTAAGGCAGAAGGATATTAGTTTAAATACGGGAAAGCCGTTTAAAATCAAAGCTTGTCGTACATCCCAGATGTTAATTAATTCGCTACGAGAGGATACAGAGTATCTTTTAGATTTAGATTGGGAGGGTGGGGGCAAACTTTGCCCGTTGTTTGGTTGGAAAGTGACCGATACCCGTATCCCCGTATTAAATTTTTAAATTTTGGGAAT
>BMAV01010208.1:41024-187433 GCA_019973955.1 Trichonephila inaurata madagascariensis
TGGAGAAATATTGAAGTAGATTGGACGTTGAGTATTCAACCAAGGTAGGAAGATTATATTCTGAACGCGAATATATTATTGAGATTGAGATTTGGCGGATATAATATAATTATATTGATAAGTGATCTAATTGCGCGATCTGTGTTAATTAAGACTACGTGTTTTGGTTTATTCTCACTTAATATTAGTTTGTTCGATATCTAAGTAATCTAAGTTAAATTCTTAATAAAAGTCATATTAAGAATTCTAAAATGTCTCATCATTTCGAGAATCCCACACCTCTAACTTACGCTGAAACCCCTCGATATGGTCATCGAAGGACGACCATGTCGCAAACTGATTCGAATCTTTTACACATTATTTATAAAATAATGGGGCTTCAGAAAAATATAAAATGTTTAAAATATAATAATAATTTTAAAAATCATAAGCATATGAAAATTCTATAATAAATACTAGCTGTACCCTGCCACGCTTTGCTGTGGCTCAGTCTGGTTAAAGAGAAAACACATGTTTTCGGTATATTTAAACATTTGTATTGGAAGTATGATTTTTTATAAAAAATGTATAAATATATTTAACAAAACTTTCCTTAGCTGATATCATTTTTTAATTTTTAAAAACCCAAAAATTTGTAGTTATTCAGTTTATTTTTGTTCTTATGCATGAACCTAAATTTATTTACATTGCCTTCATTAGTGGAGACTTCAAGTTTGAAGATAAATTTTAAATGCTCCACTCTGGGTCCTTCGAGGCAATGAGTTAGTTTTACAGAGCTTATGAATACTTCTGTTAAAATCAGAGGTATGTTCACAAATCACATTTTACAAACTGTCATTTGGAAGCATGAATGTATTTCCTGATGTTATAAGGAAAGTTTTGATTCCATAGTATATCTGGCAGGCAAGGTTTTTAATGGCTCAGGTGGTTCTCCAAGTAGAGGCAATTTAATTTTTTCAGCGGTACAAAACATTCCTTTTGTTTCTCCCTTAAATTTCAGTACATTGCAATAAGGATACACTTTATTCATTGTGCTGACGAGAACATGCTGGCTCAACCTATAATCTTCCACTAGGTTGTAACGGAATGAAAGGTGATAGTTATTGTGTAATGCTCAACACAAAGTCATGTTTGAGCCTGATGTGCTGTTTCTGGTTAGACATCATTTAACCATTCGCAAACTACTGTATTCCTTTTGCTGAGAGCAAAGCAGATCTGATGTTGCAAAACACGAATATTTGTCTCGCAAATGTGCATCCTCAAATCAGGCTGCATGTTACTCTGCTGCGCCCTCAGCATGCGTTTATGTCATTCTTTGTCTGTTTTTCTCCTTTGTTGATGCCCGTTCTTGCTCAGTTTGAAATGCAGTTACACTCGTTGCACTACTTTTGCCTTGCGAGTATAATGACTTAAGTTTGATTTCCTGCAAGCCATAATCTTTATGTAGTGAAGCCAATTGACTGTACACGATTAAAAAAAGTTAAAACAAAAAGATATTAAATTTCAAAACATTAAAAAAAGGAAAAATCAGGAACACAAAGAAAGAGAAAAAATAAAAAACGCTAATTAAATATTTAACTTTAAACGTACATCAATTGACACAGCTCAATTCCAACGCAATGAGAGGCTCAAGATATCTTCAATTAACAATTCAATTAGCATTAGCAATTGTTATCAACACATTTAAGGGCCTATATTTAAAATAGAGTGGCTTATCTCTAGACACCAACTGCTTCTTTATACACAGCGTATAACACACCCCCGTGAATTTCAATCTTATTTTTGTGTTAAAAGTGCACGTTATACGCCGGATTTTATGGTATTTGTTTTCTGGGTACTTAAATATCAGCATCGCCCCAGCCAAATAGTCGCCATGTGAATCACATCATTTTCCATCCAAATGTGATTTTTTTCATAAAAACAAAAGCTGGAATCTTTGTTTAGATATTATGGAGCAATACGCGTGGCACCAATTTTGTTAAGGTGATGCTAATACATAAGTACTGTTGCGTGTTTCAGAGCAGAAGTCATCAATTGGTGATCTTTGAGAAATTTTGGATGGTCCGCATAAAATTGTGGCATTATTGACACTTTTATGAAGTTTAGTTTTAAAAAAATGAGCAAAAAAAAACATATTATGGAACATGGATTTTACTTTACTAAAAACTTTTAGTTGCCACTTTTAACAAATTTCAGATTTACCATCGAAATTTGAAAGTCACTTATGGTAATCATAGTAATTCGTGGCAAAACACTTCAATCTGTAGATCGTCGGTTTGTTAAAGCTTTTCATGAAGTTTATTTTCTAGGGTATGGAAACATAAATAAAGATGTAAATATAGCTGTAGTGATCTGCCATATAGTGGTCAATCCTATTAGAGGTTCACAAAAAATTATGAAGTTATACGTTAGGTGGTTCACGAAGTGCTGAAGGTTGGCAACTGCTGTTCTAGAGTAGGCACAAGAGAAAATTTTGTATCTGCAAAGAACGAAGCAACACAAAATGTCTACCCATATAAGCACTGTAAAATTAACCCTTTAACCTCAAAAAGAGCCATTTTAAGTTTATTTTTAAACTTGGCACCTCACCTATGGAGACAATGTCAATAATTTTAGATTCATAACATGGACAAAAAAACCATAATAACTTGGAGTATCCTGTTAAATTACAAATGAAATCTGTTTAGAAAAGTTTTGTTTATGTATATTTACACATATTTTTTTATATAAAAAAATCATACCTCAAGGGCAAGCGAGTAAAGATATTAGAAATGTGATTTTTCTTTTCTTTCTTTTTAACCAAACTGAGCCACAGGAATGAATGGCTGAGTACAGCTAGGTATAACAAATTAAAGTGTTAAAAAGCTATAAAAATTAAAGTTCAACATTTTGATAAAATCAACAAAAACAGTTTCAAACAAAGGTACTGTTACAACTATGTCAACCCCAATTTTGTATGTGTCGTACACGGTGAATTGGCAACCATGTGCTTCCTTTCGTATAATGTTGCCAATACGCGGTTTTGATAATACATAAATACCAAAACGAATGCAAAATATATATCAGAAAATCTTAACTTTCCCAGTTGTATTTTGCAGTAACACCAAATAATATTTTGAAATTACACATAATAGATCCTTTGCGAGTCTAATGTTATTGCCTCAACTCTTAGAAATTTCAACAACTACTTAGTGGAAAAATTTACAGTCAAGAGCAAAAAAAAATAATTGTGTATAATCAGGCATAGAATGGTTTTACCTTATTGAATGCATATTGCAGCATTTGGTGATGTCATTTGATTTTAGGTAAAAAGTCGACTAAAAAAACAACATAAGTACAAAAAAATAAAAATTATATACTAATTTAATTTAGGATCACTGGAGAAAGTTAAAATAGGTGGAGGATTTCAATCGGTACGCTACTTGTTTGTGGAGAGATTTTGAAATCACACCAAACAGATCTGTAGCATACAAAATTTAAATTAGTATTTTATATATAAAATTTGTCCAAAAAAATATACCCCAAGCTTAAAAATAAATTCAAAAACGAAATACAATACTAACGTTAATTGACATAAAAAGAACTGAACTATTTTTATCATTGAGGAAGCATAATTTGAAAAAATGATTACAATCTTAAGACCACCTGCTTCCTCGACACATATTTCAGCCATCTGTCTGTTTTGCTTGTTCCCCCTGATGCCTATTCCAAATTGACGTGGAACTATCCCTCGCACTGGTTTTGCATGGTCAGCATGATGACCTAAGTTCGATTTTCTGCGAAGCAATTTTATGTACTAAAGCCAATTGACTGCACTTAAAAAGGTTAAAACAAAATCGGTTGATTTGTCGAATCGGGCGCTTCTCACGCCAAGTGTTTTCTCGCCAAATCGATAAACGCGCCAAATCTGGTAACCCTTTGAATTTGTTTTCCAGTGAAGGAGAAGTCGGTTTTTTGGCGAAATTGGGCATGCGGGATTTTCTTTAATTTCCCAAGTTTTAAAGATATCGCGGAAAGTAAGCGCTACGTAATTCGTTTACAGTTAAATTTTAAACCCAAATGATATTTTCTGCGCTTGGGCAGAAAGCTTTTATTACATTAAAATTAACATTCTTAATTCTCCCATCGCAGTTTTATAACGGCCGTTAATGGGGAACGCTAATTTCTTTTGTCGGTTGGGTCAGTTGTCTTCTTTCGGCTTTTGTTTTGGGAATTTTACATGTAATATTTTTATTTTTTTTCCCCAAACTAAATTTCAAAGATTTCCATGATGTCCAGTGATGCTGTTAGGATTAATTTGAATGAATGATGCAAAAATATGATGAGTATTCTGAAAGGTTTTAGCCCTGTTGCCTGTGTTGGAAAGGCGGGTTAGAATGGTGCAAAAAGGTTGAATGGATCGTCGATGTTGTCCAAAATTTGGGGAAAAAAGTATGGAATTGAAAGAAAGAACGGTAAGAAGGGGAATGATTGTTTTTGAAGGTACTGCAGAATTAGTCAATTTGAAAGAAGATACCAAGAGTGTTAGGGAGTGTAAGAAAATTGACTTGGTTTGAATTGAGTAATATGGATATAAAAACCGTTTTGTTAGTGATGCAAAATAAAAATGTTTTGAAGGTGCTCTCAGAAATAGGGAGTCGCACACTGTTATAATTTCAGTAGGGAACTCATCGTCATCATAAATGTCGGAAAAAGCAGCATTTTTAAAGGTAAGTGAAATTATTTCCATTTTTAAATGCCTAATTTTTGAGGCGATTTTCGTTTCAAAACTTTAAAATATTACGTTTTTGATGATTTCCTCAGCCATCTTGATTTCGCTCGGCGTTGCGTGTTGTGGTAGGGTTGCAACCCGAACACAACACTTTTGCCAAATTGGAATTTTAATTTTGGGAAAAGCCCGATTCGACAATTTCCCACAAAAAACATTAAAGAAATTTCAAAAAAGCTTTTGAGAGTGGGCCTTTGTATCCAAATTCCTTTGGGGCCCTTTTTCAGATATACACCCTGTTAGTGGGACCTAATAATTTGGGAGTATTCTGTTAACAAAATATAATTTTTATTATAAATGAGTGTTTTTCTTTTCTTCTTTTTAATTAAACTGAGCCACGGAATGTGTGGCTGAGTTCAGCTAAATGTTAAAAGCTATAATGTTAAAGCTTAAGTAACAAACTTAAATGTTAAAATACTATAAAAATTAAAGTTCAACATTTTGATAAGATCAAAACTGTTCCAAAGTACTATTACAACTATGTCAACCCCGATTTTGTATGTGCGTACACGGTAATTGGCAGATGTGCTTTTTCTATATAATGTTGCCAATACGGTTTCTTGATAATATATAAATATCACAGCAAACACAAAATATACATAAAAAATCTTAATGGTCCCATTTGTATTTCAGAGTAATATCAAATAAAATGTTGAAATCAAACAAAATGGGTCCTTTGCGAGTTTTAATGTTATTGCTCCAACTTTTGAAATTTCAACAACTACTCAGAGGAAAAATTCATAGCCAAGAGCAAAAATATTGTGTACAAAAAAGTCATAGAATGTTTTTCCCTTAGTGAATGAAAGTTGCCTTTGGTGATGTCTTTTGATTTTAGGTAAAGGTCGACTAAAAACAAATAAAGAACGAAAAAAAAAAAAATTAAAATATTAATTTAGTTTAGGATCACTGAAGAAAGATAAAATAGATGGAAGATTTCAATCGGTACAGTACTCCTTTGTGGGGAGATTTTGAAATCACGCCAAACAGATCTATAGCATACAGAACTAAAATTATATTTTAAAATAAAATGTATCCAAAAATAAATATCCCGAGCTTAAAAATAAATTGATAAACAAAATACAATACTAAAGCTAATTGACATAAAAGAACTGAACTAACTTGATCAATCAAAAGCATAATTTGAAAAATAATTACAAAACCACGACCACCTGGTTCCTCAACACTATTTGAACCATCTGTTTTTTCTTGTTCGTTGATGTTTATTCCAATTTGACGTGGAATTATCCCTCTCACTGCTTTGCGTGGCTAGTATCATGACCTAAGTTCGATTTTTTCAAAGCAATTTTATGTACTAAACCGATTAACTGCACTTAAAGGTTTAAAAACATATGAATTCAAAACAGCTCTGAGTGGGCCTTGTATCCAAAATTCCTTTGTGGCCTTCTCTGGATAAATAAGCGGAAAATTTTAACCCGGGACGCTACTCGCATTTGTGGGGATCACGCGGCCAGTCTTGAGTTATCAAAACTGTAACTATTTGGCAGAAAAATAAGTAGAGAGTACAGTATAAGTAGATCAAATAGAATCTTCATCTTTGCTTAATAAAGAGAAATAAATTTAGCTTAAAATTATATAAAGAAACAGGGATAAAATATAAGCAAAATCGTAACATCGCGCGAAAATCTATCCGATTTTCCCAAAAACCAACAAAACAAAATTTGAATTGTTAAAAGAATAATTTTAGAAAACTGATTTATTAGAAAAATAATCCTAATTACGAATCAAAGAACGAAAAATGTATAAATATAACAATCAACGGACATAACTATAGTAAAAATATGTATTAATCACGAAAACAATGCGTGTAAAGTATAAATTTTCGCATTCAGAGAGAATCGTGACATATGACGTCATAACACTGGAAAATCATTTAAAAATTAAATTTTAAAAAATTTAGAAAGAATTACGAAATAATAAGTATCTAAGAACCCGTCCGGATTCAAATGCAACGTTTTGTCAAAATTTCAGAGGAAATGGTCCAGTAGTTTCGGAGATTAGCGGCTTTTGAAAAAAACACATTACATTTTTATTTATATAGATTAAGTATTTTTTGCGTTGTGCACGTTATTTTCTAAAATAGAAGCCTCTGATGTATAAAACTTTATAGAATTATAAAATGCATCATACTCTTTAAGACCTACCTAATTTTAGTATTATATATCTTTTGTATTTCAAAATATTTGTAAAACATTGCAATTTTTTAACTATTTTTAAAAAATGTATTTTTTTATTTATTAAAATATGGAAATTATTATTCTATTTATATAAAAAATAGCTATAGTGTAATGAGAATACATTTAACTTTATTAATCAACTTATAGCTAGTAATTAAAGCTACTATTTTAGAAAATAGCATGCGCGACGTAAAACTTAATAAATATGTCTCATTGAAAAGTTTCTTATATTCATATGCTTATAATTTTTAAAATTATGATTATATTTTAAACACTTTACACTTTTCTGAAGCCCCATTTCTTTATAAATAATGTGTAAGAGATTCGAATTATTTAATTTAAATTTAAAAGAATTATACCTGTTTGAAAATTGTTTATATTTTGAGACCTCTAGAGAAATTTAACACCCCTGAGACCCCTTTTAAACTTGTTGCAGACAACGTTGCAACAGCATATTGAACATGTTTTACGCCAGTCTCACGAAATTTAAAAAAACCGATTTGATGAACTTTTTTTATGCAGTTTTTGGCCTCAGGGCAGTTGAACACCGATTTGATGGCTGCTTTTTATGCGGTTTTTGGCCTCGCGACGGTAAAAAGCCGATTTTTCCCAACCGATGTGATATGACCTTGCCGTGGTTGATGGTCTTCCGCAACTAACAGTATTACACCTGAACAGAGTCATGCACACTGAACAGCACACTTGGTTTAACGCGTAACTTACACCTTAGCTGTTGTTTTATGATTCACTGTTATTTCTAATTGAACCCTTTTAAATTATGATGCATAAAACGATATCTGTCGCTAAAATTTGGAATTACTTTTTTTTTCTTATGCTTACATACGCTTTTCCCCTTCAATAATATTCCGTATAAGTTTGACGTCACATTCTTTTTTTTAATAGCGTTTTTTTTTTAAACTTTAATTATAATCACAGTGTATATATTGCTGAGAAACACTATAATTTTAACCCCTATTTTTTAGAAATGTTAACACTTGAAAAGACAGTTCAATTAAATTTTCTTTTCTGAATAAAGATTTGATTATCTTTAGTTTATAAAATAAAAGAGGTGACAGTTAATTTGAAAAACCTAGATTTTAATTTCAGTTAATCATGATCCGTGAATATGATTTTTTATTCATCTACACACATTAAATTTTTACTTTAAGCACTTAATATTTCTACTTAAATGGGATATAAACTTTTCGATAAAATTTTTGTTTGTGCGTTTCTTCTTTTGTATTGTTTTTTATAATATAGTTTTTTGAAGACATATATTATGAGAATATGTTTTTAATTCTTTAAGAGAACCAGGACATGCTCGAAAAAGTAAAATGCCAAACTTAAGACATATATCTTATGCATATAAGACGTATGCTTATGGGACATATATCTTTAAAATTTCCGATAGAGCTTAGATTTTTTTTGTGTTTTTGACAAAGTTACTTTATTCATTACGTAGAAATACAAAATAAATTTTTCGGTTCAATTTTTTTTTTCGTGTTTTATTTAAGTTGGAAATAATTTTTTAGATCTCATAATACATACCGTAAAATCCGGCGTATAACGCGCACCTATACTTTCAAGCCTATACTTTTCAATTTTTAGGTGTATTCGCCGTATAACGCGCACTCCCTTTCTTACGAAGAAACCTGCTATGCCCGTACGCAATACTCTTATGTTTTGAAGTCCATTTGAGGTATTACCCAGCTGAGAAAAATACTATATATTTCTTGAACTACAACCCTTTAAGTTCATAAGGAATGTCATTTCTTTTAAATAAACAGATTTTGATGTATTTAGAAATCTAATTTTTTCCATGCCCATCCTTTCTTAATTTTAAAGCTCTCATTTTTATACCCGACGTATAACGAGCACCCATAAATTTCGATCTTATTTTTTGTGTTAAAAGTGCGCGTTATACTCCGATTTTAGGTACCATTTTTTAAAAAAAGTATCTCTTAAATATGTTAAATATTTTTTGCACAGATATAAAATACAATACAAAAAATATAGTGAACCTATTTTTTAGTGAAATATTAGTATAGTTTCTTTAAAAAATTATAAATTTTTATTTTATCCCCTTTTTCACACATAAAACTATATTATTTAAAAGCTATATACTACTTAGACTAAAATCAATCAGGTACACTATATACACGGGTATCCTGTATAGAAGTACATAAAATTTGAAACCATATAGTGCAATAGTATCTATTTTTTTTTTAAAGTGCACCTAAAGGCAAAAAATTATGTTTTGGGGGAAAAGTGAAAAAACTAAAAGTAGCAATGTTTTCACATATTTTTTAATCACAATATTTTTTTCCTCGACTATTTTTATATACCTTGAAATGATACTTTAAACATTCTCTAGAAGTACAAAAGTAATTTTAAATTTAAAAAAAAAATCCTTTGTTATGCATGAACATAAATGTATCAAACATATTTTCATTTAGGTACCATTTTTAATAAAAATATTTCTAGAATATACAACATATTTTACATACATATATAAAACGAGGAACAAAATATAGTCAAATAGTTTTTTGATAAAATAATTGTATAACTTTTCTGAAAAAGTCATAAAACTTTAAAATCTGGAAAATCTCACAATTTTTTCCTTTTTTCTCATGTAAAACTAGTTAAAAAAAAAAAGAAAAAGGCATTAAAAAGAGAAAAATATTATTTTTCCTTTCCAGTAAATACAAATTAATGGTTTGCATACATTAAACAGAAGAGGAATTATCTTTAAAAATGTGTCAAAGGAGCCGTGGTCGTTTGTTAACATTTTAATCAATTTTTTTTTCATATTTTAAGGTTATTTTATGAACGAATAGTAGAGTGTTATATATATACATTTTTAGATTCAGAAAAATATGCACTATTTTTTAATACTGAAATTGAAAAACCGTTTTTTGAATGTGTGTTATGTCCTGTGTGGTACTCTTAAGTTCATATCTAGGAACGGAGGATAAAATTGAAATGAACCAAAATATAATATTCTTAAAAGAAAAAAAAATTATTTGCGAATAATAATTATGTGTAAAAAAAGGTTCCCCACTATATTATTGTTTGATTTAACAACAAAAATTATAAACTTATCAATAAATCTTTGTAAGATAAATTTTACTGCGAGAATGTTGGAACAATTTAAAAGTAAACCTTTTTGCAATTTACTTTAAAAGTATTTGGGGAAAAATAGGTAATTTTAGATCGTAATAAAAAATTAAATTTTACTAAAAATGTACTTTTGCCTTCCAAAATATTTTTTAGAAAACTTATTTTTTTGTTAAAATTATTTAAAAAAAGCAAAATATATATATTATATATATTTTTAACCGGGATAGGCCACCGGGTTGCCTTTTTTTGTCACCGGAGGTAGCAGATGGGAATCGAACCCATGCAGGGAAATTACCCCTCAGACTTCGAGGTCTGTCGCCTTGACCACTCGGCCACTGCTACCCGATGCGTTAATTCATATTAACAGTTTGTTCACTCCCGCGAAAAGTTCTTTTGTTTTCGAAAAGCAAATTTAATTAGTATTGCTGCTAGCTTAGAGAAGGCGTAAAAACCGAATAGCCAGTAAGAGATTACTTAAGAATATCGGAAATTGAAATAAGTAAAATACAGTGTTTATTTTTTTTTTCAAGATTGTAAGAAGCAAGATAGCTTATGAACTATAAATTTGTAATTGTAATTTTTATCAACTTAAAACAACTGCATTGTATAATATATGAACAAAAAAATCTACTTATTTCCTTCAAACCCTGTTCTTTCTTAGTTTTACGGTAAGAAAATAATGTATGATCAAAATAATATTAAGAATAAATTAAGAAATAATATTTATATCAGTATTTTTTTATTTCAATAGGAGAAGGCGTATTGAATGAGAAATGAGATTACATATGATTATATTTAAATGTTATGAAAAATATTTCGAAATGACATTTTTTGAGGAAGCTAAGAGAATTTTTATTTGATTGAGAAATATAATGTATTTTTTTATTTTTATTTTAAATATTGTACTCTATTTCTGATTATTTTTTTATTAGATAATTTAGTGATTATAAAGATTATTAATTTCTCAGATTATGCTAATAAGATTAATGGGAAGTATTTTTTTCTGTGGGAGTTAGAGTAAAGAAGAACATTTTTTTTAGATTAAAAATTATGCAACTATTTCCTATATTTTGTGCATGCTATGTACAGATGTATATGTGGGTTGTTGAAAATATAAGTTAAAATGATTTCCTAATTTTAATACTGAAAAATATACTTTGTTAGATATCCATTTCTATATATAGCTATCAATTCTAAACATATTAAACATAAATAAATACAGTGTTCAAACAAAAGGAAAATAAGGACTTTTTATTCTTTGTTTTAAATTTACGATAAGATTTTAGAAAATCTCAAACACATTGATTTTTAATTAATATGCGAAATTTTTCATGAAATCAAATTTTTTATATGACAGCAAAACACTCTATCTCAATTAGCTTCATACTTCCCTTACTTAATTTAAGTATATATATTTTTTTAAATATTAGAATGTTTGAGGGGGAGGACGTAAAAAACTATCTGGTACGAATACAAAAGAAAGCGACTCGAAAAACAAGCCCACATTAAAAAACAAGCTGGAAGTTTACTAAATACAAAAGATTACGATCTACCATCCGCTATGAAACTCTTAAGAAATTATAAAGAATTTTTTTTAATGATCGATTGGATGGGGCTTTTACTGAAATGCTCTATGATGCAAAAGAACTGGCCGACGAGACTGATTTCAGGCATTTTTCATTTTTGTCCGGGGTGGCAAAACTGCTAGAGCCGACCCTGGGTATACATTCCATCAAAGTAGAGCGTAATATGAAATAGCGTTAAACGAGGTTATCTCATCATGTAAACTCTCGGCTCACCCTTAGGTGAGTTCGAAATTTCACGCCCCGAGGTACCCTTAGTGATCTTTTCCTTCCTAAGGGGTTTACTGTCTTTGGTAAACATGGGCTTCACGAACCCAGGGTACCCTAGTGATCTTTCTCTATTTTCGGCCCTTCTCCTTGCCACCCAATTTGTCCTTTATTTCCTTTTCTCCCTCAGGGGCTCACCTTCGGGTGAGTACGGGAGACCACGTTCCCGAGGTACCCGAGTGCATTTAAAAGAAAGAAAAACCAAAAAAATATTTGCTTGGTTAGTGTTTAAGTTACAGGTCAATATATTTAATATTATATTTAGTTCAGTTAGGGGTTGTTTTGTGGTTAATTTTATTTAGGTATTTTTAAGTTTAATTATTTTCTACTCTTTTAATTTAGGTTTATTTATTTGGGGTATTTTAAAACAAAAAAAAAAATTACTTTCTATTTTACAAATGTCTAGACTAATTTTTGAGTCTAACCCGCATGTTTGCTGTAAGTGGCGGACCCGGGTACCGTGAAAGTGGAATCTGGGGTTCCTTGTTGGTGTGCTCCTGGCCCATGCTTCTCCGTAGACGGAGGCAGGAGTATCTGCTCCTGTCAATTCTATTGGTGATTAGTTCTGAGTGATTCCAATATGGGTTCTTTTGGAATACCAAAGATGGTTGCTTTAGGTTAGTATTGGCAGTTAGTGCCCTGGGTGAACTGGCGGATCACATCCCGAACCTGTAATACTATACTTCAGTGCCACCTCTGAGGTAAGTGCCGTGCCTGACGCATGTCAGATGACCGGCGGGCTGCCTCCCCTTGTTGGACTCCGTGGTGGGTGGAGGCGTACTGGGATGAATAGTAAAAAATACACATGGAACCCAGTAGAAAATCTCCTTCAGTGGAGCACCGAATTATTGAATTTTCAGACTCTTTTCGTTTTTTTATTATTAAGACTCCTGAGACCTTTACTAACGTTTCACCTTTCCTAATTGAGAAAGCTATAACTGGTAGTATAGGGGAAGTCAAGTCTATTCGTAAGATGCGCTCCGGGGATTTGTTCCTCGAAGTGTCATCAGAGAAAC
The DNA here is from genome assembly GCA_019973955.1 of Trichonephila inaurata madagascariensis. NCBI lineage: Eukaryota > Metazoa > Arthropoda > Arachnida > Araneae > Nephilidae > Trichonephila > Trichonephila inaurata. Next base: position 53,974 of record BMAV01010208.1, read on the forward strand.
AGGCGACAGCCCTTATTAAACTACAAAAGCTCGCTCACTTAGAGATACTGTGGTTCATAGCAATTTGAATTTCGCGGGAGTGTAATCTCGCCAGCGGATTTTATAAACGTGTCGACGGAAGAAATCAAAGAAAACATGAAGGCACAAAAAGTCTGTGATGTCAGACGGATAACGATAAGGCGGGATGGACAGGTGCTGAACACCAAACACCTCATCCTGACCTTTTCTACGCCTGACCTCCCACAGACCGTAAAAATGGCCTATATTAGATGCCCAGTGCGACCGTACATACCAAATCCGCTGCGATGCTTTCAGTGCCAACGATACGGCCACTCGAAGAATGTCTGTCGGGGCCAACCTACCTGCCCTCGTTGCGGGGAATTGGGCCACGACAGTTCAAATTGTACAAAGAAGGAGCAATGCTTTAATTGTAAAGGTGAACATCCGGCATATTCACGCTCCTGTCCAACTTGGATAAAAGAAAAAGAAATAACAGCTATTAAAATAAAAGAGAAAATTTCCTACCCAGAGGCACGGCGTATTGTTTTGTCACGCACGCCGGTCTCTGGTAAAAGTTATGCAAATGCTGCTCGTAAGAGAAATACAGACAAGGCAATACAATGCAATAAGGAAAAAGATACCGACTTAGATACAGAGACACCCGTTAAACCGGAGGTAATTGCTGCTTCGCAAAGCAATTCACCAACTAAAACTAAGGTGATTGCTAAGCCAACAAGCAAATCACCACCTCCGACGAAAACAAAAATAATTAAAAGGACAGAGAGCGATTCGCCGAAAAGACCAAAGAGCCGAAGGGCTCGTCAACGGGATCAAAAACCAACCCTATCTAGGATCCCAAAGAAACCATCGAGAGACTTCCACCGAAAATTGAAGATACGGTGACCGGAGATTGCTCCGAGGAGGACGAAGCTCTCATGGATTACCAATCGGGCCCTTCGACTTCTAGCTCCGGAGGAGGAGCGAGTGCGGTAAAATAATGGCCTCCTTCATTTCCTTCTGAACTGCCGTGTTTGGAGGACTGACTCGATGATCTTCAAATCCATCATATCCACGCGCCTCAACCCGGCATGTGTTGCTCTTCAGGAGACTTTTCTGAAGAGTACCATGACAATGCGAATGCGTGGTTATAATTGTGTACGACGGGATGTAGATGGCGATGCATCTCCAACTGGAGGTGTATGCCTTTTCACGTCCCATCTTTATCCCAGTAATGTCGTCACACTGCACACATCATTACAGGCTGTGGCTGTACGGATTCATATCCATTCTTTAGTCAGCCAGCTCCGTTGTGTTTATTTACCACCCAACGATGTTGTGCCACAAGTGGATTTGAATCACTAGTCAGTCAATTGCCAGCCTTTATTTTACCTTCGGTGACTTTAACGGACACAGCCCTCTGTGGGGGCATGATGATACCAACTCGCGTGGGCGACAGATCGAACAGTTGATCTCTGATCACTGTCTCTGTCTCCTCAACAACGACGAGAAAACATATTTCCATGCACCCACGAGATTATTTTCACTCCCTCGATCTTGCCATTTGTTCGCCAAATATACTACCGTTGTTGAATTTGAAGTAGATCAAGATCTACATAACAGTGATCACTTCCCTCCTAGTCTCGTGGCGTTAATAGCGGGTACAAACCGCCCTCCCACATATCATTTTCATCGCGGGCAGACTGGGGATACCCACACGGCTAGCAGTTATAACTGGCATAATGGTTCAAGGGACTGTTAATGATGCAGTTTTAAACGTCACTGAAGCAATTAGGAATGCTGCTGATGCAGCAATTCCTAAGACTTCAAACTCCCATCGAAAGCTGAGCAAACCATGGTGGAATTCAGCCTGCCAACAAGCGAAAAAGGAACAGAGGAGGAAGTGGGGTATTTTCAGGAGGTACCCCACCACTGATAATCTCATAGCGTTCAAACGTGCAAAAGCGTTAGCTCGTAGAATACGTCGTCAATGCCAGAGAGAATCTTAATCAAATATACCTCAATCACATCGTCAACTACCAGCCAACAGTTATGGAGAAAGGTCAAAGCAGCGAATGGCCTTTATCGAGAATTTACCATTCCGATATTGGAAACATCGACTGCTTTGTATTCGTCACCTGTCGATGCGGCCAACTTGATTGGCCAAACATTCGCTAAGTGTATTCAGCCCGACTACGCGCCCTGTATTTCAGGTGACTAAGAATCGTTTAGAGCGGACACCTATCAACTTCAGGTGTCGACAACCCCTACCCTACAACTGTGACTTTGACATGTGGGAACTGAAGAGGGCCTTGTCATCGGCCCACAACACTAGTCCAGGTCCTGATGGAATATCCTATGAATTGCTTCGCCATTTGAATGAGGATTCACTAGTAAGTCTCCTTTACCTATTCAACCGAATATGGAAGGAGCAGGTGTATCCTACTCAATGGCAAGCATTACAAGTATCCCATCCCAGCATCCCGGAAAGATCCAAAGAACCCCTCTCTGTTATCGACCGATAGCACTCACGAGCTGCTGCCTTTGTAAGACACTAGAACGTATGGCCGTCTGCTCGTTTATCGGGGCTGGAAAGAACAGGATGCATTCCTTCGTTTCAGAGTGGCTTCCGTAAGGGAAGATCCACTCTCGACAACATTTGTCATGCTTGAAAACAAAAGTTAGAAATGCATTTGTCCGGAGGAATCATCTTTGTTTCTATTTTCTTTGACATCGAAAAAGGCATATGACCGTACTCTTGGTGCGCTATGGAATATTCCCGCACTTTTTGACTTTGGTTCGTGGAAATTTACCTCAATTTTATTCAAAATTTTTAAGTTTACGTACTTTTAAAGTTCGTTTGGGTGGTAACACTTTTTCTACTTTTTATTAAGTTTATGGGAGTTCCTCAGGAAGCATTCTGAGTGTCACCCTTATCTGCTTCATCTGGTCTAAATACTTTGTCGCCTTCTGCGCTAGGCTTCTTCTGCGTTTCGACTGCAGATCAGTTTGTGAAGGTCGATATTGATTGGAATCCATAAAGCAAACCGCCGCTATTTCTGCAAGCAGCATACTCAACGGGTCAGGCCAAAGAAAGCCGCTGCAACAAGTGGTCATCCCCTAACCCGAAATGTGTTCAAATGCCATGGGAGTGGAAAATGGAAATCTCGAAGGATTATTTGCCAATGGGAGGAATGGAATGGCATCATGGATGTTGTATGATCGCACCTCATTCCCCGAAAAAATTGACCCAAGTCCTACCATTAGCCTATGTCAAAAATATCATCGAAAGTAGAGTTCTATGTTGAATTGTAACCGAAGCCTTCGATTCTGCATTGGCAGTTTTTCGGTATTATTATGATCTTGTCCGTGCTACCACAATTCTTAAAATGTGTGGCGAATACGAGTACAAGGATTTTATTTGTCGTTCTAAATTATCCAAGTTTTATGGATAGATAAACTTCTTTGCTTCTGAACTTACCTGCTCTCAGCGTGGAGTGGTTCAAAGAAATTATTTACACCCAAATCTCAACATTAATCACTATATCAAACTTTTGCCTGCGTAGTAAATCCATGTACTACCTTGGAAATGCCAAATGGATTGTTGCTCGGGAGTTGATGAAGAGGCTATGTTAGTTTGAAGCGCACTTTACTGAATTCCACGGGTCTGGAAGGCGAGTGCAGTTGAAGCGTTGAACAAGCACTGGTGTCCGGTATGGCGAGTATGCATCAACATAATTAGTTTGATGGCAGCAAGCGTTGATATTTTGCTGCCAGTGCCGCTGGAGCGGTGCCCAGCAAGTGGTAGTGGCGTTCGTCGGCACGACTGGTCACGCGAAAATGCTGGACGGCGAAGAAAATTTACCCGGCATTCGCGTATTTTTTACAAAATGGGTAGAACAATGTAAAGTACGGGAGGAATAAATCGTACTTCGTGAAACCTGTCAGGAAGCGTATGGCTCGTGGAGCAATAGAAGAACGACGGAGCTGACCGGCTCGGCTGTCAGCACACAGGCATTTTGCCATTGGTGAAAACGCCTTCGAACGTCCTCTCAGCGGCACCCAAAAGCACTAAAGGCCGACATTTTAACAACCAATTTGCACAATCGTCCAACGTCTTTTTTCATGCATCTAATTTAACCTTATCTGACTTGGTGGGAGAATCTCCACCAAAAATCTATTGCTCTTTCAAAATTTGGATTTATATTTAATTAACAAATTACCTTAATTATTTTAACTTGTTTTATGTATGTGCATGCAAGCATGCACATATATATTTGTATATATAATATATTTCTATGTATATTTAATATTGTTTTCATGTTTTATCGAATGTTTATGCAGTTTAGCCAAAATTGGGCCTCTTTGCGCTATAAACCCTTACACTCTCACCACTCACTCATCATGTAAATAATGGGGTTAGGGAAGATGTAGAAAATTGGCCCTATTTTACCATTAAATTTATTAATTATGTGTTTTATAACAGTAAAACAAAAATGTACTTCCCATGAAACATAATAAAATGCAAATATACATATAAAAATAAATAAAAATTCTAAGTCAGTATGTTACATTTCCAGATCATACAGTATCTTTCTGCGTTTCCACCTTTCTTCCTTTTATCAAGAAGGCATCTAACAGTGTTTTCCTTTTGCGCTCTGCAAGAAGTTGTTCGCGCGTAAATGGATAAGACATCCATAACGCTCCGTCTTTCCTTTGGACTCCTGTCAAAATTTACTGATGCTTTTTTTTTCTTTTCTTTCTTGTTGCTTTATTTTCGTGTTTTTTACTATCACCCATGATAAAAACCATAATATTTGTCTCTATATAGCACTCGTTATATTATATAAATTTATACTGACAATAACAAATGTTTGAAACGATATAAATACGTTCGTATATAACACCGCTGGAAAGAAGAAACATTTCTAAACTTCTTCGCATATTGGGAAATGATTGATTGAATATTAACGTCGCACAGTTCAGCTACATGAGGACTTCTGGCGAAGGACCACGTAATTTTGAACCATGGTCAAGTGACGTGGACGACACCTGAGCTGGCACCCCCTCTCCTAACTATCACACCACACCAACGGGAGGATGTGTGAGCTCTCGACAGATTTAATGTGCATTGCTCCCCTACGCGGTGTGTCTTTAGTGGTACCGGGCTCGAACTCGAGACAAAGCCAGCCACGATCCGATACTTATACCACTCGGCTACAGCGGCCACCACATGGTATGGAAGTTTGGAGATTGGAATGCAAGCTTAGGTTGGGTGCTGGTCACTCGATCACTTTCAAAGGGCTCCTTAATAATTTGGGATTTTTTAATTACACGTTTTGGGGCCTCTAAAGCTTGGGGTCCTGTATCATTGATACGGTTGATACAGCGGTAGCTATGCCCCTGTTATTATCTAAATATTTTAACATGTGTGCCATTTTACTTTGTTTACTTGTATATTTTGAAAAAGGGGGGGGGACCAAAGAATAATGTTCGAAATTGTCATGTCTTTGTCATTGTAATGTGAACAAAATTAAAATTTTTTCTAAATGGATCATTTATTCATTTGGTAAGAAAATTCTCTTATAATGATCAGGATGTGGCGCCATCTATTAGCTATTAATGATACTAAAAAGTTACATTATAACTGGTGAAGTTATTGACTACTTACTTGCGACAGCATTTTTTTGAAAAAATAAAAATATGGGGATTTTTTTGTGGTTTTAAGATTTAATTAGTATCTTTTAAGAAAAAAATCCTAAAATTGAAAACAGAATTTTTTTTTTTATTATTATTAAAATGGGAAAAAGCTGGTGAAAATGTACAAAAAATTACATAAACGGGGAACGGTCTGTACAAAAATTTTATGAACTAATTCTCAGTTTTTCAATTTTGATGTGTTACTTTGTTAGTCGTGTTTGAAATGACCTTCAGAATCAGAGATATTTTAATTTTTACAAAAACTAGAGCACTTTATCTTAGTAATTATATGAAATTGCTTGAAAAAACAGTGATTATATTCACATAAAAGACTGTAAATTTTGAAATAAAACAGTGAATGATAAATATGAAGGTCAAAACAGTTCTACTATTATACAGAATATACACAAAAAAAATTAGCAAATTATTTTCAAAACTTTTTGAGCAACCGTTGTCTCCGTTTGAGGTTTTCGAAAAAAACACATTTCGAGTAAAAAGCATTTTAAAGTTTTACATCTTGTGTAAAGTTATGGCTAAAACACTTGTAGTTTTTGTTCCAGTGAATGGAAAATAATAATAATAAAAAAAAAAAAACTTGGTATTTTTATCAAGCTAATAGTATGGCCTATAAAAAAAAAAAAAAATGTCAATTTTTGAAAAAAAATTATAATTTTAGGGTAGTCGATTACCTTAACGTATAAGAAAAGATTACTGTGAGAATAAGATATAAATTGAGTGAGGGGAAACAATTAAAGTAAAAATAAAGAAATTAATATGCAATAATAATTAAAATAAAAAGGAAAATTCCCTTTTACCACAATATAGAGAAATCTTCTGAAAAAAGGGTTCTAAATTACAAATTTCCAAATGTCTATTTCCTTTTAAGAAGAAAGATAAGTATTTTTTAAGGAAACCAAGATTATTTAAAGATTTTTCATTGATAAATATTTGTATTTGAAACTAACATTAATGTAATGTTAACCCTTTCATATATATTTAACCAGATATTACTTAATTTTACTGTCCTGAACAAATTCCGTTGTTGAAGCTTAAAATAACAAAAAATTGGACGGGTCACGCGTTTTTTTCTTTAACATACCCGGGTTGTTTGGGGCCAAAGATTAATGGCAACCTTTTTCCAACCATAACCCAAGAAGAGCGAAATGTAAAAAAGAAATGCAAATAAGATAGTTTTAAAAGAAGTTTCAGTAAGGATAGGGGAAATTTTGGGGAAGGTAAAGAAAACAGGCGTAAACACCAATTTGGGAAGCCCCTGAAGATAAATCTTAGGTCAAGGCTACCATTACAGGACGCCCAGACCCCTCTTCAAAAATTAAATTTTAAAATTTGAATTGGTAGATTATTTTTTGATTTGGACTTGAAATATTTTAGAAGTGAGATTAGGGGATTAAATATTTAAAGTGGTCTGTTGGATTCGGTTTAACTATTATTTGGTTTTTGTTCATTATAGATTCTGCTAAATAATATTATCTAAATGTTGACTTTTAAAGTTCCATTTTAATAAAGTCATATTAAGTTAAAAATGTCTTTTCCCTTTTTAAACCCTACCCCTTTTCTAGTTTTCCCTGACAATCAAAGATAGGGTCACCCGGGGGGGGGGGTTTCCCAAAAAGTTCAAAATTAACTTTAATATTCCCAGAGAACTGTTAAATTTCTTTTAAAAATTTTCCGTAAAGTTTCCATCAAGTAAAATTTTTTTTCACGAGGGCTGTCATTTAGCATAAAAAGGGATCTCTTAATTTTTTGAAGGAAAAAAGCCTGACAGACTCAAATGAGCAGCACATAAAATTTTCATTTCTAAAATCGTTATTTGAATTTCTCTCTCAAAGTAATTAACAACGTTCGTTCATTAAAAATATCGATAAATCAGGGCACTTACAAAAACATGTATTGTAATATATAGCGCAGTCATCAACATATTACAAAACCTTAATGTTATTTAGTCAAATATTGCCCCAAGAGTGATATTATCGTCGCACTATAAAGCTGCACGAGAGCTATTGGCGACAAACCACTTAATTTTGAACTGGCCTGAGTGCTCACCTGATTTATTCCCTCCTGATTACTTCCTGTGGGCTTATCTCAAGCCCCAGTTTTACAAAGATCTCTCCAAGACCCTGGAAGATCTATGGAACACACAACATTCCAGCCGAAATTGAAAATATTCCGATTTATATGCTTGAAAAGGTGACTCAATGTTTTCAAAATCGACTGAATCAGTGTATCGATAATGTGCGACATTTAATATACATTGTACTTAAAACTCTGTAAATTCAAAGTTCCACTGTTGTGTGCTAGGCGGAAAGTAGCAATAAAGTCGATTGAAGCATGTAGTGTGTTTATGTATTGTTACGTTCGACTTATTCATAGATTTTTTTTTCTAGAATTTTCAGTAAAATAGTGAAAACTTTAACATTCAGCCATTTTATTTGTCAGTTTTATGTGTCATTTGGCAAATAATTTTACATGGAACTGAAGATAATATTAAATATTGAATATATGTATGATCAGTTTTCGTAAGTCAATACTTCAGCGTCTTTAAGTAATTATAGATCTTTTCAATGATCATACTTTTTCAGGTTATCTAACTTAGAATTTAATGGAAAAGAGAAATTGGTCCAACTTTCAAGTTATTTTTTTTAAAATTTTAATTTTTCCAATAAATAAATAAATAAATAAAATAAAATAATAAAAATAACTTCGTTACCGTTTTTGCAATATCATTGAAATATGAAAGCAACTTTCTAAATAAATCCTTGAAGTGATTTATTAATGTAAAAGTTTAACTTTTGTCTGGCACAGATATATAATATAATATCCACATTAAGAAGCTTAAAAAAACTAATTTGTACATGAAACCTTATTGATATTAATTATTTATCCAAGGTTTTTAAAAGTGCACCCTCAAGAATCATTTTTGAATTTGCATTTAATAAATGATAAAATTGTATTTCGTACGCATACCAAAGAGTTATTTTCAAATAAATTCGATTTAGAATTAATAATAAGTAAATTTTTTAATTCGCCTTCATTGTTTATATAATTTTAACACAATGTTGTAACTTTACTTTAAGCGTTAGTTGAAAATTGATACATAAATTTTATCATTTTCCATAGAATTTCTAGATGGAAAATACAATTATTAAACTTTAAGTAAGGAACATAAACACTAATCTGTGACAAAGATATGTGAGTCATTAGTTTATTTTTAAAATAATACTGTGTGTTTGTTTCTGATGCCCCCTGACCGACGAAGCCAGATAAAGGTTGCCCCGCGGCCCCTTCCTCCTCTCTTCCCCTTCTGTAAATATTTTGACTGTTTTCTGTCTCTGTAGTTTTAAAATCTCAAAACAGTATGAGATGAACGAAGTGATATTTCTTAAAAATATATGCTTTGATATTCACGGGAAAATCTAAGCTTTCAGCGGGGCTTATACTTAAGGGGAACTTTTACTGTGGCGTCATCTAGTGATTCTGAAAGAAAATACTTTTTAAAATTGTTTTGTCAAGCCTCTAATTAGTTTTACACATTTGGGGATCTTTTAGAAATTCTTTTTTTATTTTTGCATAACGCAATAATAATATCTAAAATGTACATTAAAATCTTTTGAATACAATTAGATATGTATTTTTTCACAGATTGTTACTAATGAAATCTTAATTTTATTCACACACATGTAATCTTCATGTAAATTTGAAGTTGATGTTTGCAAGATTTCATTGAATGCATTTTGTAGTTTACCTTAAGACTACCTTATGGAACTGTATTTTCTAGAAAGTTTGATTCACGAATATTTCCACTATTAATCATTGTGGTTATTTAATCATTGTAGTTTTTTTAAGCTTCTGACAACGTTCAGGGAATTTCGCTCCAATTCAACTTTAGCTTCAAAGTTACATCCAGTTGATTAAAGAAGACAGAATAAAGAAGATGAAAAAAAAAAAAATCAAATAAATATGTTTATTACGTTTTCAGTTGTAATACTTATTAAGATAAGAAACTGAACATTTAGTAATTTAAAAATATTTGTGGTGTTTTTAATGATTGATTTGCGCAAATAAAAAACATTTTATAGGCTTATAATTTCAGGCATGAAAACATTTACGAACATCACATTATATAAATTCCAAACTGCTAATTCTTTTATAAAGTTAACAACACTTTTTTTTTTATATTTTTATGTTTTATGAAAATATTAACATATTCCCACGAAAACCTTTTTATTTTTAGGGAAAAAACACCCAAAAAACAATGCTATTTGTAAAGGATTTTAAAATAATAATAATAATAATAAACTCCAAATTTCAAAATATAAATATGAAATTAAGATATACAAGTAAATGTAAAACTTAGGGAATAAAAGATCAATAAAAAAAATCCCTATTATTTGAATGGCTGGCCTTTTTGCGTTTCAACACGATAAATGTTGTATGAAAATTGTTGAATAAAATCTTTTTTAAGAAATCTGAGAATTATTAAGTGGAGGAGTCTAAAATCACTTATATTTAAGTTTTATTAAAACTATTCAAAATTCTAACAATGGAAAAAATTAAGAGTTTTAATTATTTTTAAAGAAATAAGTAATTCATTCGTTCAAGTATTTTGTTTGCTATTATGAAATATTTGATGAAGAATTCTCAAATGAAGGGGAAAAAATTTTTTTTGGACTACATAAGTTGTCTATAGTACACTTCGTTAATTATTTTTCAGTGAATTTAAAATACATACCTGTGTACTTAGTTTCAAAAAATATTCCAAATTGAAAAGAGATGTAATAACTCATTATATTTTTTTACTCATTTATAACAAATTTACACTGTGTAGCACAAAATAAATGTTTATACCTAATAGGAAAATAGGAGAAAAATAAAACTGCGAAGTTTTTGAGAAGGATATAAGAAGGGTGAAAGAGAGAAAATATTATTTCATAAAGATATTTTAGTATGAGGGAATTCATCGTAAGCTATCGTACTAAAAATAGATTACTCAAGAAGAAACTGATTTATGGCTGGTATTTTACTTCTTATAAATATTCAGCAATTCTTTAGGCATTCGATTTTTATAATCATTTATATAAAGCATTTTATGAATGTGATGAAGCTTCCTTATCTTTCTCTTATACTAAGTTCATAATTTTAAAATTTTTCAGATTGTGAAGAATTTTGACAAACTCTTTGACAATTAAACAAATTAAAAGAACGTAACACCCAAACTTGTAATAAAAGGGAAATATAAACAATGAATAAAACAATTTGCATGCACAAACCCATTTGCATGCGGGCCCAAATTTACTTTAGGCCACCATTGATAGTATATCAAAATTGCCCCAAATTTTCAAAAGAAAAAGAACGGAATGTTGCATCATTTTAGATTTAATTCAGTTAAACCATTGAAAACAAAAAAATAATTTTAAGGAGAAAAAGTAATTTTCAATTGAAAAAATGGGTAAAAAAATCAAATAAAATTTTTTTAGTTAAATTTTTTTTTTATATACTTTTCTAAAACCCTCACAAAAATTTGAAAACTCTAAAATTAAAACCCAGAATTATGATATTTTTTACTTTATTTTTTATTCATATCCCTAGGGGAAAAAAAAACAAACGACTTATCCAAAAAAATAAAATAACTAGTTTTCTTCATTTAAAATGCTAAGGTTTTTTTCTATTGGCTTCCTGAATTTTTTTACCATTGCAATAGTACAAGCGATAAATTTGGGCAAGCTTTTTTGAATAAAAGCAATACTTTTTTTTCTAAAAATAATTAAACTGAATTTATACTTTTTAAAAGGAATTTTCAAAATTTCCCAAAAAAAGAAGTATTTTACAATACCAACGTTATTGCAAACCCAATAACTTTTTCACATAGTTTTAAAAAATTTTTGTTTTTTTGAGGATAGTTTAAAAAAAACTTCACAAATTTTTGTTTTTCCTTAAAAAAAAATGGGTTTTTTTTTGTATTTTGAGCAAAAAATCTTTTTTTAAAAAATATACACACATAGAAGCAACCAAAAAATTTGAAACCCTTTTAAAATTTTTGTTAAATCGACCCCATATCCTCTAATTAGGAATTTTTTTGTTTTAATTTACATGTTTCCCCAAAAATCAAATTTTAGGGTAAAATTTTTTTCATGTAAAACGAAATAGACTTTTTAGTAGTAGATTTTAAACACAATTAAGAATATATAGGGTAAGGGGTAAAGCTTAAAACTTAAAATTATCTTTATGAGGTAATGTTATTTGACATCAAAATAAAAAAAAATTATAAAATTCTAATACTAAAAACACATATTTTGAAAAACAAAAGCGATGTTTGAAAATGCAAGATTTTAAGAGGATATTGGTACAACTTCATTTTACTCTCGTAGCAAAATTTTTTTGGCCAAAATTCTCAATCAAATTATGTTTAAAAAGGGAAAATCCCACGATGCAACCTTTTTAAAACCAAAACTGATCATTAAAGAAGGATATAAATAAGACTTTATGTAACCTGCTGAAAATTATTTTCCTGGTTCTTCCATTTCTTCAAATTCAAAATCTTTACTAAAAAAGTTTGAAGCTTTCATAAGTTAGATAAATTTATATAAATTTCTAGAGCTCAAAAGAATATGCATCAACTTAAGAAAGTACTCTCACGCTATATTAGAAATTGTCAACAAAACGCATTAGAGAGGATAAATATATTTTACTTATATATAACGTCATCTTACGTAATTAAGCTAATTTTAAAAAATTGCATTTTTAAGGGGGTTATTAAACATATTTGGGAAATTAAAAGTCCTAACGAACCCCAAAGAGTCAAAAATTTTTAAGGCACAAAATATGGTTTTAAAATTGTTTTTTAAAATTACCCCCTTTAAAAAGTTAAAAGGAAATTAAAAGTTTTTTTTTTTTCGGGATTTAAAACTTAAGTTCCCAAATTTGGGTTTAATTAAATTAAGATTGTACAGAAAAAAATTACATAAAACTATCATTTATTTTCCTTATTTTTAAAAGTGTTAAAAAAACCATATTTTTTTGTGTTCCCTTCCCTGAAAATTGAAGTGTAAAAATAAGATTTATTGGGTTTACGCTTTATAGATTTATTAAATTTTTTACCCGGGTATTTTTAAATTTTATTAAATTACTTCTCTTTATTTCGTAAACCTATTCGTTATTCTCATTTGACATTAAAAAATAAAGTTGCTAAAAGGAGTTCAAATGTTGCAAAAATTTTGAAGATACAGTTAGAATCCAATTTAACGAATTCATTTGGTCCGAACATATTATTCGTTAGTTTGGGGGATTCCAAAAATCGGGGGGGAAAAAATTTTAATTACCTTTTTAAAAAACTGTAATTTGGGGGAACCACCAAAAAAAATTTCCCCCCTGTTAGAAATTTCACCTTTTTTTAAAAGCCCAGGTTTAATTTTAAGTTTTTCCCGACCCTAATAAATTTTTTTCAAAAACCTGTTTTTGAAAAATTCTTTGAATTTTGGGGAAAAAAAATACCGGGTTTTCCCCTTAATTCATGAATTTTTTTTCACCCCCAAACCCCCCCCTTTTTTAATTTTTATTTTTTAACTTCCCCAAAAGATTTAAAATTTTAAAATCGTGTTTTAATTTCTAAATTTCGTTTGTTCAAAACTTTTCACCCGAAAATTTTTCAAGCTTTTTTACAAAATTGAAAAATTTTTGCCAAAACTTAAAAGTTTTTAAAAATTTTCTAAAACAAAAATTTTCTAAAACCCGGGGGGGGTATAATGAAAATTCCCAAAAAAAAACCCCCAAATGGTTTAAAAAACTTAAAATTCCCCGGGGGGGGAGTCAAATTTACCAAATTTGGGCAACCCTTTTACCCCGGAAATTTAACTGGCCCCAAAATTTTTTTAAAATAGTGTTTTTTTTGTTGGGAAAAAGGATATGTCATATAAAAAAGAAATCTAAATTTTTTAATTCCAAAAATAGAATTTTTTGACTAATGAAATAACTTGTTAATTCGGGGTTTATTATCGTAATCGGGGATAGGTAAAAATTCATTTAATTGTGAAACTCGTTAAATAATGGTTCGGTAAATCGAAATCCCTCTGCATATTAGGAAGCAAACGAATAAAATGGTTTTATGTAATGTGATTACTGTGAAAAAATGTTATTGAGGAAAGGATTTTCGAAAAAAAAATGAAAAGTGTTATGATGAAGAAAACCACTTCCTTCAGGATTAATAAGCAAGTGGACAAAAGAATTTAAGATAAACTTAAATATTGTTATTTCATTCAATAATTGATGTTTTAAAGGGAGAATGTATTTCTTTATACAAAACCCCGACAAAAACTTTAAAATTTAACAAGTTTTTTGAAAATAAAAATTCTTCCTTTTCTTTGTTAATGAAAGGAATATTTTTCGACCAGTATCATCCAGTTTGGGATTTGACTAATCGTTAGCTGACGTTACACATCGAAGCTAATCAAGAGCTATCCTCGTAGATTTGAATCACGTTTAAGTAACGAGGATGACACCTGCGTTTTGATCCAAGTGTCCAAACTGCCTCACCACGCCAATGTGAGGACTTGCCTGTATAGATATAGCATGCATCACCTTCTCTAAACAGTGGGTCTGTAGTGGAACCAAGACTCGACAAGTTTATATATATTTAACATGCATCACCTTCTCTAAGTGGTGGGTCTGTAGTGGCACCAGGATTAGACACGTCTGTATAGATTTAACATGAGTCACCTTCTCTAAACGGTGGGCCTGTAGTAGCTTTTCCAGGATTAGACACGTCTGTATAGATATAACGAGCATCACACCTTCTCTAAGCGATGGGTCTATAAACTGGGACTCGACACGCTTGTATAGATTTAACATGAATCACCTTCTCTAAACGGTGGGCCTGTAGTGGCACCAGGATTAGACACGTCTGTATAGATATAACGTGCATCACCTTCTCTAAACAGTGGGTCTATAGTGGCACCAGGACTCGACACGCTTAATATAGATTTAACGCGGATCACCTTCTCTCTAAACGGTGGGCCTGTAGTGGCACCAGGATTAGACACGTCTGTATAGATATAACGTGCATCACCTTCTCTAAACGGTGGGTCTATAGTGGCACCAGGACTCGACACGCTTGTATAGATTTAACATGAATCACCTTCTCTAAACGGGTGGGTCTGTATGTAGTAGCACCAGGACTCAACACGCTTGTATAGATTAAACATGAATCATCTTCTCTAAACGGTGGGCCTGTAGTGGCACCAGGACTAGACGCGCTTGTATAAATATACCATGCACCTTTTCTAAACGGTGGGTCTATAGTGACACCAGAACTCTACAAAAACAATGCCGGCCATGAGTTAATGACCATGACCACTTAGCAATGACGTTCATCTAACTTCGGATGGTATAATGGTTCATTCTAAACTGTTATAATGAAAGTTATGTTCATTCTTCAATTTAAAAGAAGTTCGTACACTATTTTCTAATATAAAATTATGTAAATTGGTAAAATGATTTACATGTCAATCGCAAGGTGCACTATAAATTTTCTTGTCTAGTTTGAAGTTGATTAATTTATTTTCTTCATTTTCATATCTCGTTGTTTCATCTTCTAGGTAAAGCAGCTAAACCCATTTATCTATACACCTCTATTGTATATCCAGAGTCAGATTTACATTTTTCAAACCCCTGGGCAACATCAAAATTACTTCCTTTGCAACAATCCCTGCCACGAAATCTACACCACGGGAATTTGCCGATCATTGGTTGTGCCTAATTGCCAAAGTAATTCTTGGCTCAAGAAACACCAAATATAAATGGAATCTTTTTCAAACACCCTTACTTATTAATTATTTTTAAGTGAAATTTCTCCACAGTCATGGTTTACTGTAAAATATTAGTATTAAAATACACATTTCAGTCAATCATCAGCTCTTTCCTCATTTCAATTAATTTCTTTGAAAATTCACAGCCTTTAGCTGAGACTATATTGTAGTTTAATTTAGATATATCAAAAAGGCCATGGTGTATAAAAAATGTTTGTTCCCATTACCTAAAACCTTCCCTTTGAATGTTATAATTATACATTTTTACTTTACATTATTGTATTCTATTTTCTATTGATATTTTAGTTGATAAATACTGGTTCTTTGAATTGATCTAATGTGAACTCTAAATCTGTGTCAAATTCAATTTTGTTTTTTTCCCAATAGCTTAAAAATTCATGTAGTTTTCTACTAAGACCAAGAAGTTTGATGTATTGATGTGTGTTTCAGAAATCTGCTAAATTTACTGTCTAGATTGAGAATTATTGTCAAAATCTTGAGTTTCGCTTTATACCTTATCTATAAATTCGCGTACTAAACTCTTTTAATTTTTAAAGTATAAGTTTTTATTATCTTGGTACGATTTACATAAAAATTTTTTATTTAATAATTTTTACCATTTTTTTTACTTGTAACCTATGTACATGTATTACATAAATCAGTTTTTTGCTGAAAATACTTCAAAAAGCTAACCATGTAATCTTTTAAGGAAAAATTTAAAAATTTATGATTTTAAAATGCTACCTTTCCGACAATAACTGACGTATACACATGAAATTTGATTTACAAGTTAATCAAACTATGCATAACAAATTTGGTATGGATTTTCTGCTAACGTTATTGATATTCATAATTTTTTTTTTCATGAATGCTTATTGAAGATTTCTTGAAAAATGTATAAATTCTAAACTCATCTACTTAAAAAAAATAAGTATTGCTTTGATTCAAAAATGCATACCAACTTTTTTTATACGTACTAATAGCGATAGTTAAAAAAAAATATCAAAGCATTTGGCATAATAGAAAAAAGCCTTAGCATTTAAATGAAGAGGAACTTGTAATTTTTGTCTTCCTGAGATAAATCAATTTAAAAGTTTTCATTTTTCATTGGGATGGAAATAAAAATGGTCATAAAAGTTATTATTACTCTGGATATTTTTTAATTTATAGCTTTTAAATTTATAAGATTATAGAAAATAACACAGTAGAATTTAAGCTAAACAAATTTTATTTGAATTTTTAACCAATTTTTGTCAATTGAATCGTATCGTGTCCTCTTAAATGTAGTACTGCAGCGATTCTCAAGCTGTTGGGTGAGCCCCCTAGGAGGCGTGATAACCCTACGCGTGCATGTTTATTTCAATCTGTTCCAATTTAAAAATTAGAAAGGAAAAGTAACACATAATACTTATCCTTTTACTTAAAAGTAACTTACTTAAAGTATCTGTTATTTATAAAAGTCACAGATACAAAATTTAATACTTATCTTGATAGTTTGAACGGTTTATAATTAAGGTCGTATCGTAACTTTAGCGTCAAAGTACATCATTATTGCATTCAATGAATTTTATTGTATGGGGAGGGGGGTGTGATGAAAATTATGATTGAAAATTGGGTCGCAAATATGGAACGTTTGAGAAGCACAGCAGTACTGGGATAAATACTTAAATGAAGTCAACTCACAACTTTTTCTGAGAGCAGGGAAAGTTTCTAACCCGAAACAGGAAACCCAAAACCTACCACACCTATTTATTTTTAATAAAATGTACCATATGTAATTAACGTAAACTAAAGAACTAACCTACACCACCTATACAGCTTAAACACTTAATGCAACCGAACTACACAATAGGACGGATTGAAATTTTGTTTCAAAGTTTCCAAACCTATCTATTCGAAAAAGATGTTCTCTAGTATATAGATAAAGAGAAAAATAAAATAAAAAGTTAGCTTTTATGTTCAGTATTGCCACAAGGGAAATGAAGTGTAGGTATTTGATGATAGAACGTCAAAGAGTAATTTTTGTTAAAGAAAAATAGGTATTTTTGTACTTGGTAACGTTTATTACCATGAGAGGACACTTAGTAACTAGCTACAAGGAAAAACGTACAACAGGTACATTTAGCAGCTTTTTTAAGTATTAAATTAAAAAAAAATATATACTGCCGAAATTACATGACGAAATAAAGTGGAAGATCGAAAAAAGCTTGTATTTGACTGATTCGATGGTGAAGGAAAAGAGAATTGGGGTTATGAAACGTAACAATGTAATATACAATGTACAATGTACTAATAATCGGTATAGGTCATTTATGCAGTATAAGAAAATTTTTATTTTGTGCTGAAAATCATCTAACCAAAATTAAGCCTTTTTTCAGCCACCCATCCGGTACAGGAGTTAATGACACTGAATGCTGTTCCGTAGGGCCTGGGTTCGAATTCCGGAAAAGGCCTGGATGTTTCTAAATGTTTAGTGCCTATGGGGCAAGGGGTTCTCTAAATAGCTCTCAAACCGCAAGTCCTCTCGTGAGGTTGGTGCAAGGGGAGAGGTGGGAGAGGATCCCTCAAAATTGGGGTGGATCTGTGTCAAAACGTGCTGTTATTTGTATGGAGCTCAAATCTACGGATAACGACAGGCGCACTGGCGTAGCTAGATCCGAGGGGGTCCTTTCTTAGATATGGGAGCCCTATTAGTGGGGCTGTAATTGCACTTGTTGGGGCCCCTGTAGTTTGGGGCCCCATATCCTTGACACGGCTGATACGGCTGTAGCTACACCCCTGAACAAGCGTACATCTAGCCCTTTGCAGCGATGAATTTCGTGGACCTCGATCTGACAGCATCAGACAGGTGGTATTAGTAACAACAACAATTTTTGTTCCATTTTTTCGAAAATTCAACCCCTTTGTGGCAATATATATTAAGTTTTAAAATTATTTTTTTAAAACTGTTTTTTTCTCCTAAACTCCATACCATATAACAACTTTTTTCACAGATAGGTTCCTATCCATATTATTTTTTTCCCTATATATAACCTCGATCCACCCCACTACACAGCTTAACATCTTCGTACAGTTCGGAGGATTAAATTCTATATATTTCACTCACGTAATATTATCTCCAGACAATAAATAAACAATATTTATAAATCGAATGAAATAAGGATGAGTACCTAATATGAACAGAAAGATGCGGAACAACATCATAAAGGCTGAATGATTAGTTTCCTTCTACTTGATGAGGAGTTTTATCCCTATCCCTAACAAAAATGATTAATAAAAGAAATACTTTGTGGGAGTTTGTCCTTTAATCCAAAGGCAAGTGCGTCCACTTCCTGTCAATCAAACCTGCTTCCTCCGTCACGTGGGGTAGGCTTTTGTATAAGGTAAACTTTTCATCCTTCCCACAACAGGGGCACATAAAAAATACCTTTTTATCTTTCGCTGTGAGTCATTTAGTGGGGAGAAGGAAAGAAAAAGTATGTTCAGGAAATGGGACGGAACAGGGGCTTAGAAGAAAGGAAATGGAGTGAATAACAAAGAAAATACTCGTGTTGTACGTGTTAAAAAGGAAAGGGGAGATCTCTTGAGGGTGTTAGCAAGTTACTGTCGAAGTAAATATGCTGACTTCAGAAGTTATATTGAAGGGGTCATTTCAAAATACTTTCAAGTTTGGCTATCAGGAATGGAGTTAGGAAATATCAAGTAGTTCAAAATCAATGTGTACTCTGGTTTTCCTCATCGAGTTCAAGTAAAAAGCTTGTTGAAGCAACAAGAAATGATTAACACCTTAAGCAGTCAAAATTTCTACCCAAGATATTTTACAAAAAAGGCACATTTTTTATTGCATATAACTAAACAGTATGTTTAACAGGATGAAAAATTTGAAGAATTTTAATTTTTTTCAATTTTAAAATTTTTACACCTTTTTTTTAATTTTATAATTGTGGAACGCAAAATTCCCTAAATAGGGATGAGCAGTTGTTTTTTAGCTCGAAAGGTCGCATTGTGAAAGTGGAGGATAAAGAAGGGACACACCTTTTTAAAATGATTGTATTTATTAGTTAATTTTACATCTCAAAAAAGGTATAAATTGTACCACAAAAATCAGTAAATGTAAGTTAAATAAAATAGAGGCAGTTTTATTCATTTATGGTGCTAATTCCATATCATTTATAGTTGCAAGCACAATTTTGGAATCAGTTTAATATGACAAGTGTACCCTATCATACTTTTTACGTTTTATAAAAATCAGTAGCAACGAGTGAGATTACTTTTTGAAATTCTCCTCACAGTCTGTAAGTTACTTTTAGTCAACTAGCATCTATATTTACTCTTGTTGATTTTTCTGCAGGAATGATCACAAATATATGTTGACACAAATATAGAAACATTTTCTTTCTATTACTTTTTCTGACTGCATTGGCAGGCCGCAAAAAACACTTTGGGGACGTTATTTGCCCACCCTTGCTCTAAATGTTGGTTTTTCATAGTACTCTCTGCATGCTGTGAAGAAGATATCATATATAACTCAAAATAATTTCTTGAACAGACATTTCACTTGTTCGTACTCTTTCAAACGATTGAGGCCTTTGTGCGTGCGTGCATATATGTATATCACACACACACACACACACACACACACACACACACACACACACACACACACACACACACACACACACACACACACACACACACACACACACACACACACACACACACACACACACACACACACACACACACACACACACACACACACACACACACACACACACACACACACACACACACACACACACACACACACACACACACACACACACACACACACACACACACACACACACACACACACACACACACACACCACACACAAAAAACCCCACACACACACACACACACACCACACACGCACACACGCACACACAGAAAAGAATCTAAACTCCTGCCTTTTTTTACAGAAAATCCCGGATAAATGCATGTTAGTGCCATGAATAAAGTGCATCAACTTTAAAAATACTACCACTAAATAATCTCACCATAAGAATAAAAAATAAGCGCAAATCAAAGATAGAAAGAAAATTTCAGTGCCCGTACGCTGTACGGACAAACCGGTTGTGGTTCAACTTTCGGTAGCCCGTAAGGTGGCAAACCGGTTAAGGGATTAAAAAGTAGACATTTGCCAATTAAAAGCCTCCCAAAAGATACTTGAGATTTTAAAAAATTAATATGAAGAAAAATTTAAGTTTTAGAAGTATTTTTAAATCTTAAGTAACTGTTTTTTATTCTGAACCATTTCGTTAATAAATGTAGTTAAGCTCCATGATGAAATAAGTGAGATCTTCTTCATAAAGGATGATTTAAATAATTGTAAGCGAGCCTCATTACTACAGATCTAGTCGCAAGGGGATATCGATGGAGAACTAAACGCCTAGTACCCATTTATTCAATTATACGAATATAGAGTGTAATTATTTCAGTTTACTTGATGTGTTCAGTTTTAATGCTCGGAATAGTTAGTGAAAAAACTACGAGGATTTCGCACATTTTCAATACAATGATTTATTTCTGTAACGACTTATATGGATTGTTACATTATGTTTGAAGATTTAGTATTCAAAACACGTTTTTAGTTAAGCTGTTTACCTAAAGCATATAGCTATACATTTTCCCAGATTTATAAAGTGTATAATACTTATGAAAATTTAATGAGCTGCTAAGACTGTTACATTTATAAGATATATTTTCTGATGTGATATTTACTTACAATTTTTGAGCCTCGTTTCTAGTGCTTGCTTGGAATATTTTTAGAAGTTTATAATCTCTATATACACATTTTTTTCTAGTAGGTTATAAAAGGACTTCTCTAATGTTCATTTTCCTTAATAACAATAAAGTATTCATATCATTATATTGAAATCAAAATCACAGCGTAGTTTGAAATACGATTTTTCTTTTTTTCAGAACATCGCATATTATAATTTATTTAACTCTCATAAGTTTTTACTGAATTGAGCTCAAATATTCTATCCAGATTTTTTTTCGCTTTAGTGATATTAGTTTAAAAGAACTATAAAAGTTATTAAATGAGTAATTTTTTATATAAAGGAGGATGAATCAATGCAACATAAATAGTAGAATAAAACGCTGCATGATAAAACTTTTTTGGGGTACTCAAAAATTGCAAGATGAATGGAAGAAGCTTCATGTATCTATAGGTCTTCTCAATGAATACTCTTAAATTCTTACGTTAAAATAAAAGTTTATAAAAGTGATTTGCATACTCAGAAAGAATCGTTTCGTTAGGTGGGTGGATAAGCAATAAAGACCAGTTATGCGCATGCACTGGCTTAGGTAATTGCGAAGTAAGTACGCGTGTGCGGCACACAAATATTTCCACGTTCCTATTTCTCTTCAAAATGGCGTGTGGATAATTGCAATGTATTTCCGAAATTTTTAAGTAATGTGCCATGTAGTTTACAATTATCAGAACATGAAAAATGATCCATTGAAGCTTATAATAGCAGTGAAAACGGAATTAGTAAAATAGGGTGCTCTCATAAAGTCTAGTTGAACATTTTGTATGGAATAAGACAATTCATGGAACAATTAGACGTTCGGGACATTCGTCTATACTTTCTACAAAAGATTAAGATTCTACATTATCTGCGAACGAGATAAGATAACAATGTGATGTAAAAGTGTAATAAATCCACAATAAACTCTTAAATAGGTAGAGTAAGATTAAAAGAAGTGCCAATTATAGTCTACAAGAATGAGAGACTTAAATATGCCCGAAAAAGCATGTGAACAGACTGGAGTAAAGTGTTTCTTTTCATCATTTTCTATACTTTTTTCATATATCTCTGATTGCTTAAGTAATTTTTTTTGGTTGCACATTGCGTCTCATGATGAAAAAAAGTAATTTAGATGATTCTTAAATTTTATTCATGTTGGCACGATTTGAAAAAGGACAAAATATTTTTCACAGGGAAACGTTGGAACTGGAAATTGCATGCTGCGGGAAATTCTCGATATGGCATTTGTCTCGTGTAAAATTAGCGTTGAAACACCAAGATGTGTTAAACAGAAATTTTTACCTTTTTGTACGATGATTTTGTTGGATTTGCCATACATTTCAACAAGACAATTCTGTCATTCATTGCAGTGGCAACACCAAAAAGTGGTTGGCTGCTAAAAACGTTGATTTACTGGACGGGCTAGCCTGTTTGCAAAACCTAAATCGTATTGGAAGACGGTTGTAGACTCCTAGTTCATTGAATATATTCCAAAATATCATAAGTCCCTTCCTTATTGCTGAACAAAACGAGACTATTGTACAAGCATGTAATAACTAAGATAAATCTACAGTGGAAAGATTTTTGAGAATTTGAAGAATAGCATTTTTAATGCTATCCGTAAAAATGATGATCTAATAATTAAGGAAATGGCAAATAATTTAATCAATCAATCTGAATAATTATATTTTTAGAACTGTAAATGAATTCAAACTACTTTTAAAGCTTTCCATGTTTCATTTTTTGTATATGAATTGAACTAACCAAATAACTTAAGGGAAAAATTATAATGTTTTGTTTTTAAAAGAAAAGACTTAAAAACTGATATTAACAAAGATGTTTTCTCCCTTTTCTTAGCACTGTTAAATTTAATTTAGCATTTATATTGTTACGAATTTTGTGTAAAATAGTGTAATTAATTTGTATTAGGATGTATAATGCCTTTATATATCTTACTCTAAATTAGATTTAATTTACGTTAAAATGGTAATATTCACAAGCAATGCCGTCCCTTACGTTATAATGATTATTCAATGGGAACTTGGCAGAATCTTGGTGATAGAGCCAAGTTGACATTATTTTTGGTGAACATTTTGGTGACATTGGCGACCATGTTGACGAGTTCGGGACCCTCTGGATTTTTCTAGAAATTAGTAGAGAAACCCACTAATTTCAAGACCAATGACGTAAGCGGGTCTTTCTCGAATTATCCGCGATGGATATAAATACAGAGATGCTCGCCGAAAGTCAGTTAATCTGGTTTTGACTAGCGATCAGTTAGTATTGCTCTCATTGTTGAAGCGAATAGTAATTACTTCGGCTGTTGAAAGAGCGATTGCACGTGAATAATCTTTTATATGCGTGTATTTTAGACACCGATAATTGTGTCTGATTATTGTTGAAGGTGTAAAGACCTTCTGAGATTTATTCTACGAATATTGCGGCTGAATCCTGTATTTCAAGGATTGAATTTTCGACAGTAAATTCTCATCGCTCTAAAAGAACTGTCTAATTCTTTGTGACTGATTGGCATAAAATCCTCGATCTCGGATCTACGTAACAATATTTTGAGAAACCATAATACACAACTTTTTTTAATAGGTTTGTAAAATATTTGTTGTAAATGTGCACCCATGAAAAAGCTCAATGTACCAAATCATGCCATAAATTTTGATACAATTATAAAGGAATTAAAGTAAAAAAAAATAAACAAACTTTGTAATGAAATTTAAAACTACAACTTTTTAATGGTTTAATTTTTACCTTTAAATTTAACACTACGTTCCTTTTATTCAAATTGATAATATTTGACTTCACTTAGGCCTTAGGAACCTTTGGCCGATCATTTATCGAGGCACGCCCTACCTCCATAGGAATTTCCATTGTTGTTTTCTTTCAAAAACGTTTAAGACTACACAAGTTTGGATGCCGTTTCTGGCACACCTTCGTTTCCAATACCAATCACAATTTATAGTCAAGCGTATTTAAATCCAAATGGCTGAAAGACTAATCTTGTGTTCTATGAAATCCAGAACATTCTCTTTCAAACACCGCTGGTTCCCTTTATGAGTAGAGGTAGAGTCCTGCTGTGAAGTCCAATCGTTTCTATTGAAATGGTTTAAGTTCAAGGACTTAACTATTGGTGGTAAGATAGTGTCTTGATAACTTTTCCTGTGATTTTCACTCTTTTCCCTGAAAAATGAATCTTTGAGACGCTTTCATAGTTGAAACCCCATCAAACCATTAAGGAAGTTGGATGATGAACTCTTTGGGCGCAATTTTTCTGCTCTCTAGCTTCTTGGGCATTCTTTAGTATGTTCGCTCCTTCTGGCGGCTGAAATATTGTTCAGTATCAAAAACTTTCTCGTCAGTAGGCCATATTCATCGGTGGTTGTTATAAGCATGAAGCTATAATGATGCCCTTGTCTAAGGTACATCCGACGCTTTAATTATTTTGTAAGAAAATGGCTAGTTATTATTCCATAGCATCTTAGTCTAAGATCTTTTTTTTACTATGTGACACATTGTTCTTTTTGACTTGTTCATCTATTTATGAAGAAGAAGAACCTTCTTTCGACAAGGATTTCTATGAATTGTGTTCCTATTGCTTTGACGAGAGCTGTTGTTCTCACCAAGTGCGGACGACCGCTTCTAGTACGGTCTCGAACGCTGTTTTTCTCAGAAAATCTCTTAAATGTTCGATAAATGAATAACCTTTTGAAATCTAAATGTTTAAGAGCCTTAAAAATCACCGATGGGCTTTTTTTGATTCCGGAAAATATCTGCTGCACGCATCTTTTTGATGTTCATTCTGACTGTGATTGATTTAGAACATGCGTGCAAGATTACTATTTTTTGAAAAGTGTTACAGACGATCTCTAAGACGAAATTTAAAATCCTCTGCTGCGTTTAAGTAACAGCAGACGATCTCAAATTTTTGTATCATAAGTTATAGCACATTAGGTATATAAAAAAAGCTTTCTTAAAATCAACTCTTAATAACTGTTCCTTGAGTATTTGAAGTAGATTCAAGTATTTATTTATATTGTAATGGTAAATGAAATAATATATTTTCTAAAACAAAATAGCTAGTGTTTTCTACCATGAAACTCATGGCAAATATGGTTGCAATTATACGGAGACAATTGTTAAAATTGATAAAAGTAACAAAAAGGAATACTTTGTGTTTTATTTTTAATAGAATTCAGCTTCAACATAACAGATTAATAGCACATTTGCAATAAAACTTTTAAGAAAGGAATAACTCATAAATTAATATAATTTTTACTTTATTTTTATTAGTGTATGTTCTGCATTTTTACAGTTTTAAATATCTTATTATTACTTACTTTGCTCAGAGGACAAGTAAAAGTAGCTCGGAATACCGAAGGAAAAAAAAACTCGAAAGTTCTCGCTTATGTAAAAGGATTCACAGTCAAAATATTCGAAAAACTATTTATGGAGTCTTATTTTGGAACTGCATTATGTTTTAGACGCTATTATGGAGTACATTAAACTCATGGGCTTTAATAGGAGTACATTGAGAAGAAGGTTCGAAATCCATTGGTCCAGAATGTGTTTCATTGAAAGAAGAATAAAATAAGAAGATAGCTGTCTATATGTGTATGTAATCTAATGAAAAAAAAACTCTTATTATGTGGACATAAACATTCGATTTAAATATGTGTAGAAAAACATACTCTTTTAATAGAAAGTAACATTTATCTTTAATGAAGTATGCATTGTGTAGGAGGTTTTTATGTCTACTTTTGTATACTTTCTTTTCGCTCTATGAAGTAATGATTTTAACGCATGAGAATACATTTGAAGACAGAAACTGTAATTGGATTTTCAAATATCTGTTGTTAATATCGAGAAATGTTAATTTATTTAAGGTATCCGACTACGTTCGGAACCGTGATTTTTCAAAAGCGTGTAAATGGATAATATTTATGATATTTAGTGTCACTTAGATTAGAATACGTGTATAAAATTGTTTTAAGGACATTATGACAAAAAAAATTATTTAAATACAATATTTTGGCAAAAATTAACTTAGAATAACCTTTTTCCAAATGTTCTCCTTTGTAAAATACTTATTGTATTATATTTTGCTTCGTATTCAGCTCAGACCTCTGAACAGAGGCTCAACTAGAATTTTTGAAACGCATAACTTGGAAGTCGGTTTATCCATGTTTTACGAAAACAGAAGGGAGAAATTTTAAGAAAATACGCCGATAATTATTTCAAATGGTTGTAACTCTGAAAATAATGTTAATTTTTCAAAAATCATAGTTGAGCCTCTGTACAGAGGTCTGAGCTATATACAGGCAAAATATTAATACAATAGAAGCATGTGTATATTACTCTTTTTTCAATGTTTGAAAGCGTATGTGCATGTATGCGGATTTTGTTATAAAGAAGTTTATTCACAAGTTCATGGAAATCCGTTGTTTGACATCTATAATTAAAAAACAGGATTGTAGAAAATATTATTAAATCTGGGATTCTAATTCGTACTAAAATGTATTTTCTGAAAAAAAAAAAAAAAAAGAATGGGGAACGAAAGAAACACTCAGAATACTACTTCACTTAATAAAAATGAAATAATCCATTTAGTTTCATTCCAAAGGAATATTAAAATTAGGAAGGTTGTTTTTCAACGCATAATAAAATAAATCTAGATATTCTCTTTGAAAAAAAAACGAAATGAAATGAAATATTTTCTCTAATTATACATTATTTTATTAAGTTTGTCATACAAATGAACTGTAGTTAATGAGAAATGATGATGAAGTTTAATATCATCTTTCTCAAACCATTAATTTAAAAGAATTATTTTTCTGTTCATAATGTTGGAAGAGAAATTATGAATGTGAATTTGTTTTTTTAACGGATATGAGGTATTTCCTAGGAAAAGTGGTATAACAAAGTTTTTAGAATTATTTACATCTTCAAAAATACCAAGTCAACTCCAGAAAAATCCAAATGCATTACTCTACATCGGAAAAACTCGGCTGTCAACAAAGAAAAATAATAGTAACAACAAAATTTTTACAATATTAATAATAAAACACTGCTGGCCTTTAAAACTGCAACATCATAAAGAAGAGATGAAACTAATATTAAATTCTCATGAACAGAAGAAAATGCTGTCATATGCAAATAGCCTTTGTGTGCAATAAAACGAAACAGGCGGGAGAACGGCATCTCAAACTCTGTGTGAAAGGAAAGTTCCACAGCGGGTTTCTCGATCGAAATCGCATTTGAATGTTGGTTGTCCTGTTATGCCTCGTCTAACAAGGAGAAAAGGCAATTAGTACGTGACGGAATTTGATAGAGGCGGGATCGTGGCCAATCGTGTGTGGACTTTTGCCCCTGATATTTACAGCAAAAATTGGGAAACAAACGACTGTCATGGGATTCAAAAATGCTGGCTTTTCCGGATCTCAACTGTTTCCCCTTCATTAAAATCAGAGAACAGGCTCTGCCTTGTTTGCGGATTTCCCGCCACATCATGGGTCTTAAATCAGGAAGCTGGATTGTTCTAGGCACGGCAAATATCCGCACAAATAGTACGACGACGTCTGGAGCAGCATGTGATGTTTTTAAGGTGATTCCTATTGCGGCATTCCTTGACATTGCAACACAGAAACTCGCTGCAACATACCGGGATACACCTTACATGTCATCTTTTCAAACGAGTCATACATTCTGATGGATATATCCATGTCTAAAGACACCGAGGAGAACACATGTGAACTTCTTGCATTCGATATCGTCATACGGGCCCTGCTCATGGTGGGATGGCAAGTACATTTCTTGTTCACAATGTCGATAATCTGAGCGTTACTTGTTTTCAGAACTTTAAGATCGGCGGTAGTGACCTTCAATTATCTTTTTAGGATACCATCTTTCAACAAGATACGTAAGACTTCTTAACCTAATACGTAATTATGACCTTATCTCAAGCACGTGTTATTCTACTATTGTGATGGCCAGAACGTTCTCCAGATTTCTCGCCTATTGAAAACACTTGATCATGGGTTAATTAGAGATTATACCACTTTCCACACACCTAGTACTATTAATGAAATAGAGCATAGCTTGAGTTAGTGAGTGAGTATTGGGGTTTATAGTGCAAGTTTGCGTCAAACAAATTTTCAAATATAAAAACTATAAAATTTTTTAAGAGATTTATAAAAACAGTTTTAATTATAAAATGTAAAATTTCAAATTGTATAAAAAGTCAGTTCTAAAAATAAAAGTAAATAGATTTTGGGGAGGATTTCCTTCTCCAAGTCCAATAAGTATGATTGAAAAATGTTACTTTTTATTTCTGGTCGGGGGTTACATAGCGATATTTCACTACTTCTACTTCCTTCTCAACATAATATACTAGCATATCCTCATCTAATGTATCCTGTAAAGTATCTGTATTTCTATTTTTGGTTTAAGTGAGGGAGTGTGTGGTTGTGGGGTAATACTTTTGTTTGGACACTCTTTCCTATGATGCAGATGGTATTCTACTATTGCCATGGCAGAGAACCTTCTCCAGATTTCTCACCCATTGAAAACATTTGATCATTTGTTACTGAGAGATTATACCACTTTCCCACCTACTACGATCGATGAAATAAAGCATAGCTTGAAGCAGCATGGAATGACTTGCTTGCATATGTCATCCCAGCTCAATTAGATGCCTAACTTGGTTAGAATGGTTTTAGATAATGGAGGTGGCAAATGTTGTATAAATTCCAGATTCTGTGTACTCCAAATTGTCTACAATTTTAATTATTTTTTTATCCTGCTATTCTGTATGTATAGAAAAAGTAAAGTTTTGCGTGTTATTTGCTTTCCTTTTTGGTGTTGCAATTTAATTAGTCAAATTAGCAATATAATGAGTATTGCAAGAGAAATACGCCATTTGGAAACTATCATTTTTGTGTATGAATTCTCTCAACCTTTTAACTGCCATTGCCGAGAATATCTCGGGCATGACAATAGTGCTCCAAAATGTCATCCCCTAAATAATCTTGGGCGTAATTTGCCAGTGTTAGAAATATTACCCCAGTAATATACGGAATAATTTTGGGTAATTTACTAGGTAAAGGTGTAGATCGCTATGATCAGGAAAAAAATCGTTCATCAACAATCCAGAAAACATACAGTACCAACCCATAAAAAGCATTTTTACATTTTATTATAGATAAGGTGCTCTGAAACTCATTTTGATTTAAAATGGAGTTGAGGAAACATACGTGCTATTTTTAGAATTTCGAATCCAAGTTGTAGAAGAGCTTGTACCCTTAAGATGATACCACAGCTGGTTGAAATAATCCTAAGGGCCACCTTCAATAGGCAACACTGCCCATCTTAGTGATCGATATTTTATATGCCATATTCCTCTTACTCGTACAAAACGTGAGCCTACAAGACAGGACAAAGTTTGTTGTTCAAAAATGGACACGAATGAAAGAAAGATAAGGAAGGAAACCCGATTCTGGTGTAGTAATTGCAGAGCTGTTCTGTGCTTGGAAAAGTGTTTCCAGTTATACCACACAAATCTAAATGATCGGACCTATATACAGTATTTATTTTGTTTTCTTGGCAGAAAATACTGGCTGCTAAAGCGAATTTATAACTGTCACGCTATGTGGCAGCACTTCAAGTAAATAATGCCGCTACTATAAAACTTAAAAATTCTTATACATGTAATTCAAGATACCCCATTTTAACTACTTAGAAGTATATTTATTTTGTATAGCATTTATTTTGCAGCCAGGGTGACATGTTAAGTACCCAAATCATCAAAATAACTTGAAAGTTAAAGGGTTTCAATAGGAGAGATATAAACATCGGAAGGAAAGTCCTTAGATTCATGAAAAAAAAACTGATTTTAATAACAAATACTGTTTTTTCCCTGTTGTAATTGTTTGCTTGATACACTGAACCAAATAAAAGTATCTTTACGGTGAATTCTTCTTAAACTCACGCCTAAATAAATAATTTTTAAATAACATTGAGATAGAATTTTTTGAGTAAATGTTTGCACGATTTCTTGGACTAAGAAGAAGTTATGCTTGAATTCTAAAGAGAAAAAGTGATATATAAAAAAAAGCAAAAACTACCTATAGTAAAATCTTTAAAATGCCCAAAAAATAGTAGCTTGATTTTTTTGAAAATGTTTCTGATCTTTTGTATAGAATGAATATTTCTATGCATAAAAGGAATTTTTATGTACATATATATTTCGTGATATATATAACTTATTTTTTGAGAGCTTTGGTGATTTTCCTTCTTAACATTTTTTCTTCGTCAACTTTCTGCACGAACGAGTAAGTTTGACAATTTGTTTCTAAAAAAATGCACCTGATTATGCTCAGTTGACGAGAAGCAATTTTGTAGATCAAAATACAAATGACTCAAACTACTTATGAGCTACTTTAGTGGAATGCAGAAAATATTTAGCATACTTTGATCTCATACATTTTTTTTTCAATACTTACTTTTTATTAGTCAAAAGGATGTACTTAATCTTCTTCAAACAAATATGAAGGTGTTTTTGCTCTTTCAGAAACAAAGAAAGTTGTGAGAAAAAAAGTTCTTTATAAGTTTTCTGGAAGTAATTAAATGCAAAAAAATTTAATTTCTTATTTAAGGAAGAATAAAAACATTTTCTTATAAGCAGAAACAAACAAAAATTTACAATCAAATTGCAACATTCTTCTCATGAATAACAATATCAAAATCCTGGCTGAGATTTTACATTGTGAGATGAACGAGTAGCAAATTATATATATATATAAATTGTTTACAGAAAGCTGCGCACTAATTTTTTACTAAAGTTTAAAAAAAATCATAAATTTAATATTAACCAGTGCCATGTTTCGTGTTATTAGATAAAATTAATCATCTGAAATATGATTTTGTTAAAATACGGAATTAAATACTTTTTTAATATTACCTACAGATGAAAAAACTAAACTAATGTTATCGTAATAAAATTGAAAAAACAGTTTAGATTATGATTTTATCTTATTTTTTAACATAGATAATATAATACAGTTCACAATCTCTCCTATAGACGTATACCTAAGAATATTTGTCTAGAGTTAAGCATAATTTCGGTGAACACAAAATTTGTAAACATCTTGATTTAAGAATGTTTCGAATATGAGGTGCTTACGAGGTGTTTAATGAGAAGTTTATCTACGAAGTGTTTAATGAGAAGAAATTGATCTACGAAATTCATAATTTGAAGTTTGTAAGCAGGTATTCAATGTGAAGAAGTTTATCTATAATTACTATAATAGTTTACTTCTAAAAAATATTTTTCATACTATTTAAAAAAATTGTGTGTGTGTGATCTGTCTCTCTCTCCTCACCTCCTCTCTCTTCAGCTCCTCTCTATCTTTCATCTCCTCTCTCCTCTCTATTTCTCACCTCTCTTCTCCTCTCCTCTCTATCTCTCAAATCTCTCTCTCCTCTCCTCCTCTCTATCTCTCTCTCTTCTCCTCCTCTCTATCTCTCTCTCCTCTCCTCCTCTCTATCTCTCACCTCTCCTCCTCTCTATCTCTCACCTCTCTCTCCTCTCCTTCTCTCCTCCTCTGCTTCTCTATTCAATGTAAATAACTGAAATGCTATACATATATAATCATTATACATAAAATATGTGTGTTTTCCTATAAATATTTAACCATCTTTCTTAGTGGTTTATTGAGTGGCCGCTGTAGCCGAGTGACCATGGTCACGAACTCTTGGCTGACAGTGTTTCTGTCGAGCTGTGGGTTAAATTCTAGTGTCATTAAAGACTAGCCATGTGTATAGGCATGGTGAGAAAATTTGGATAGTGGGGTATGAACTCAAGTGTCATCCTCGAGACTTGACCGAGATTCAAAATTACGAGGTATGTAGCCAATAAACCTAGCGTGTATGCAAGCAAGTTACTTTTGTTGAGTAAAAATCCGCTGAGAGCGGGCTTTGCAGAAATTGACTACCAAGAAGGGTTGCGGGGGTTACAGATGAAAATAATTCCCTTTTTTGTACAATTTGACCTATAGATTTGGAGTTTTGCTAGCATGTTACTTTTTTATTTAGCAGAGATCCGCTAAAATTGGGATTTGAGTAAATTGACTACGAGGAAGGGGATACATGGGTGTTAATGATAAATATACCTCTGTTTTAGAAATTTAAGAAATCAATTCTCTTACAAATTATTTTCTTAAATTAAGAGATGAGGGTTCTAAGAACATTTTTCAATGCATTTAAAAGCTTAATGTTGGAATTTAGAAAGATAACAGTGATCTGAAAAGGATGTTTAGAGTTATAATGTCACGAAATATACCGCGAAGCGGATAGGTAACGGCTAGTTATACCATAATTTTGATTCCAGACAAAAGCTATATACAGGGTTCCCTCTGAAGACCATTGTCACCCCAATAATTTATGAATGATTATATTCTTAAAAGTGAAGTCTAGGTATAGTAAAGTTGCCATACGCTACACAAAAAACTGTTTACATCACTACCAGGTGGATAAATTTGAAGTTAGCATTCGCATCTCAAAAACAGTACGAGATACATGGAAAAAGTCAGTTATAAAGATGTCCACATTATTGATTTAGTGATAAATATACACCTTTGGTAAAGTAATATTAATAGTAGAAGGCGTAAAATACATATTTATTTAGTTCGAAACTCCCAAAACTGGAACGCTATTTAACACAGAAGAGAAGAGAATATGTAACACGCATGAGCATTCCTGATCCTTGATGATGAGGCATGATAGATGAGGCTCTTTAAAACATTATGTAAAACAGAACATCCCGGTCTTTGAATAATCCTAGGTAGGTTGTCGAAGTTCGAAATTAAGTTAGCTGGTCGATAAATGTCTGGTGGGGTTTGGAAATACGGGCTTTTGGTTGGCCCCGGTCCCGATCAGGACCCCTGTCCCATCGCATACCGAAGGAATATAAATTTTGGGTTTAGGGGCCTGGGGAAAGTAAGGTTTTAACACGAAACCCCTTCAAATATCTTCACGGGACAAGTACAATTCGAGAAATTTCAGGGGGTCCAAAAAACGTTGGTTGCATTGAAGGGTCATCTCAGTCACCTATCCTGAACTCAATTTACCGGGGATGCTAAAAAGTGTCTGCACCTCTCCCTCAACCTAACCGCCCCAAAAACCTTCACGATGCCGGCCAGGGGTTCGTACCATGTGAAAGTGAGGGGGAAACTCCGAGTCCAGATGTTTATTGTTGCTTAAGAATAGCATTTTTATCATGACAGATAAATGAGCCTCATTTCCAGGAAGTGCAGTTTAGTTCAACACACGATAACACACATGTGTCTTTATATTTTTTTTTCATTTTGGTCCCGGGATTTTTTTTTTTTGTTTTTTGTAATAAATCGATGATCTGACAACATTGTAATAATTTTTGCTCTCGTACGCGAGGTAAGAACCCGGCAAATTTATCCACCAGGGGCAATATAAACAATTCTTTTGTGTGCCCCCTCCTTCCCTTTTTTTTATCAGTTAGCTTTGTGTTTCACATATTATTCGGGGGCAATGTATTTTAGTCCCTTTTTTTAATAATTTTCCCCAAAATCAAAATTTAAAATTTCCCCTAAAGTTATTATAGAATTGTTTTGAGGTTTTTCTGGAATATATATATATGTGTGTGGATCCATGAAGTTTGCAACCCTTTAAATCCAAGTCTGTTCAGAACAGCTTGAGGGCTGCGGTACCCCGTGGTAAAAAGGTATCTGATCATTTTCGGGCATGTCGAGTTCGGAGCCCCGTACCCCAAAGACCCGCCTAAATCTGTCGAGGGTGAAACGTCCTCCTGTTTTGGGGGTAGTTAGGAAGGGGGGGCCAGTTCAGGTGTCGTCCCGTGACTTGACCATGGTTCAGAATTCGTGGTCCGTCGCCAAAGCCCTTTTGGAGCTGCGTGCGACGTTAAATTCACTCCCGTGACAACCAGAAATTCTCTCCATTTTAGCCCAAATACTCTTTTGTTATCTTCAATTTTAATAGCTCTACAACTTTGTTTCTTGTTTTGCATGTTTCTATCCAATTTTAGTACCATATTCTTTTGCACCATTTATTTTCTTGATGTGATTCTTAAAATCTCATTTCTTTCTTTTTTAGCCTTGTAGGAAGTACAATTTTGTCTCTTATTATTTTATTTTATTATATATATATATATATATATATGAAACAATGAATTGTAAATGTATATTGTATAATATAATCTAATGAAAAATTTGATAAAATTAACTTAACAAATTTGACCACTACCAGCAGTTTATCAATTATTACTTAACGGCATATTATGTTATTTTATGGATGCCATTCAAAAGTGTTGCAGTTTCAACGAATTTTTATTTTCTGGTGAGAAAATATTGTTGAAATAACTCTCTCATGGAAAGCGAACAGCTGTTGTTTTGGCTAAAGGCCATTTCCTTTATCATAAAATTATCGAGTCCTTAATACATTTTATTTTGCATTTTGCTTATGTATATTTTACTCCATGAAAGATTCTATGGTATAGATTTTTAAAAGCAAATGATTATCTAATTTGTTAAAACAATTTAAAATTCTTCTAGGAGATAAAGGAAACAGATATATATATATATATATATATTTAATGAATAAAATTATAAAATGTCAGCTATTTATTCAGCTCCTACACCTCTATTGCAATTCATTTTATTTTTAATACTTTCTTTTTTTCGGGAAGTGAAATATTTGAAATTTCTAGGGGGAAAAATCTTTGTTGTGGAAATCATTTACAGGCCGTAGTAATTTTAAGTTTTAAGCATAAAATAAATTTAAAGGCAAAATATGCTGCTATGTGCGGAATTATGATTTTGAAAAATCGTATAAATAAATACTTTTTTTTATTTTTTTATTTCAAGGCCGTATAACTTAAATAATATGGGGCCCCCCAATAAATTTTTAATTTTTTTGCCACTTTCAAATAAGTTTTATTAAAGCGATCATTTATTTTACAAAAAAGGGCTCCTAAGGAATTCCGATACAGGTCCCACTCAAGATTACCTATGCCAGTTATTTAGTATCAGTTGAATTAGACTATACATATAAAATTATTTTAAGAATATTATTATTCGGAACATTTTTTAAATACAATTTTTTGGCAAAAAAAAAAGAAGAAGAAAAATATGACATATTTTCAAAACATTCTCCTTTTATAAAAAATGCATCGATAATAAAAATTTTCACTAGTAAGTTAAACCTTTGGGGGGAGGCAAGAAAGGTTTTTAAAAATGCATTTTAGAGTTATCCTTTAAAATAATAACCGGTTTTTTTTTCTAAAAATTTTTCTTTTCTGAAATATTAAAATATGAATAAGTTCACTTCTAAATTAAAAATATCAAAAATCTTTGTTCAGGCTTTTTAAAAAAGTCTTAGCTACATATTTAGGTAAAATATTATTATCGAAAAATTTTTGATTTAAGGAGAATGTTTTCAAAACTTATTTTAATTTTTCCAAAAAAACTCATTTAAAGTAATTTTTTTTTTAAAAATATTCTTAAAAAATTTTTTCACATATTTGGTCAACTGATAAAATACGAAAAAAATATTCATTTGTTTTTTTTTGGAAAATCCTGGTTCCGAACGTAGATAATTATTTTAAGTAAAATTTTTTATACATTTATATTTCTACACCTATTTATATTGCAATAGAAATTTAGTATAGTAGTGTAATTTTACAGACTACGGTGGTGTTTGTGAGTCTAAAATCATAAATAACTGCAATCATAGTACTAAGTATCTGACCTGATTCCGTTGAAACAGAAGGGCAGTGACATATTCATTTATGCTAGTAAATGAGCAAGGCTTAAGGTTATTACACTTATTGCCCATTGTTTTTCTTTTCTGCGTAGAGACACAGGCTTCATCAAGAATCGTTTATCATCAACATTCGACAATAAATCATTGAAAGAATACTCAGACATAATGCTTTAAAATTTTTTACTGTATTGCCCGTAATTAATATAAGGAAAAGTGTAATTAAAAAAAAATTTTAAATTTTTTTTTAAATTAATAAAAAAGCAAAAAATTTTATTTATTTTTTTTTATAATTAATTTTTCGAGTATATATTAAAATAAATTATATTAGGGTTAATAAAAAATATCCCTTATGTTCAATGAAATTTTTCTAATTTTATTTTTTTAAATTAGAATAAGGAAAAAAAAGTTATTTTTTTTTTAATAATTAACTATAAATAAAAGAATATTTTAAAAATTTAAGTTTTTTTTTGTAAAAAGTTTATATCTTCAAATCTAAAATACACTTTAAAAAAAATTTAAGTTTTTCGAAGCTTTTTTTAATTTTTTCCAAAGGGTTTCTTTTTTTGTGAAAGATTTAATTTTTTACGAAAAAAAATTTTTTTTTAAAACTAATGAATTTAAAAAAAAAAAAGTTTTAAAAAAAAATTTTTTTCAAAATTAATTAAAATTTTTTTTTCCATTTTCTCATGTTTTTCAATAATTTAAAAAACTTTTTAGTTTTTGAAGGTTTTTTTAATAAAAAAGTTTTTCATATTATTGTTAAAAAAAAATTAAATAATTCAATTTAAAGGGGTGGGGTTATATTTGAATTTAAAATTCGAAAAAAATTTTTAGCAATTTAAATAGGAAGAAATAAAAAAATTTTTTTTCCCCCTTTTTCCCTTTTTTTTTAAAAAGTTTATTTTTTCTTTTAATTAAAAATTTCTTTTTTTTTAAATAAAAAAGTATATTTATCTCTAAATAATTAGTTTTGTTGAAAACATAATCAAACACACTTAAGAATATATTTTCAAATTTTATAAATAGGTATTTGTAAGTATAATACTAATGTTGTTTATTATTAGATCCTAAATAATAAAATTTTAAATGAGAAGAAATAAAAAAATAAATTTTTTTTAAATCTGTATTAAAGCAGTTATTTAACTATAAAAACAAAAGATAGGAATTCATACCATTTAGATACCTTTAAGATTCCTTTTAACAGGAACTGTTAATGTGTTCCCAAGTTTACTTTTCTTAATAGAAAGGTATATAAGGTACGAAGACAAATAATTTATCGTAGGTTTCCTTTAATGTGTTCTAATAAGAAGCAATATTTCTATCCTTGGAATAAACATGTTTTAAATTTCTGATAACAGGAAGTTTCCTTTAAAAGTTAATTAGACAGTTTCTCTCTCTCTCTCTCAACACATTACTACACTGTTATTTACATACTAACTATTTACATGAATTCCAGCTAACTTAAATGTTTATTTTCCACTTATAATGTTTTCGAATAGGAATGAGAGCTACATGCTATACAAGAATCATTCTATATATATGAACGTAAGAATAACCCAAAGAATTTATTACCAATAGGATTCTTCAGTAATTCTTGCTATTATTGCTATTTGACCGAGAAGATATCATTAGTCATAACATTAGTCTTGGAAGTAATATAAACATTCTAGGAATCCGATAGGGCTTCTGTGTAACTTGTTATTTATCATCAAGAATGCAACTTTATTTGATGTATGAATCATGGTCTTTTATGTCTCGGGACTTACTCAAGTCAAATTAGTGCATCAATAGCTAATTATTAGAGTTTAAAAATATATAACAAGTATTTTGAGAAATTTCCATAACTGCTAAAGTATTAACATTTCTAATGGGCATAATTTAATATTTTGAAATTGGTTTGTGCAGATATTTAAAAATCGTTAGAATTTGCTTTAGATTTTTTACAGAAGAAATTAAATGCAGAAAAATCTTTTTATATTGGATTCAAATTTGTAAAGATGGAAAAAAAAGACAAATTAATCATATTTGTTGCAATACTTTAATTTTAAAATACTTGAAATTGGATTACGACACTTATGTCAATACGAAAACTTCAATTTTATTATATTTCTCTTGATTCATGTACACATATATAAATAAAGCTGACAATAACTTATAATAGTTCAAAATGCAGAAGTTAATAAAAAAACACGTGATTATTTATACATATTTTTGGAATTTTAGCTCGGTTTCTTAATGCATGGTAGATAAATTGAAAATTGTTGTTTTTTTAATTTTAAAATGCCATATAAATTCTATGAAAGTTTTCATGTCCTCAAAACCAAATAAAAGTGGAAGTATAATTAGTAACTTTGTGTATCCTATAAAAATGTGTAATAATAAAACAGATTGATCATTGCTATTTTTTAGAGAGAATTATATATGAATTTCTGCGAATTTTCCTTAGAAATAAATTCAGTTTTTAAAAAAATTGAAATAGATGTCAACAAAAAGCCGAAATGCATATTAATGAAAATGTAAGTATCATTTCTACTTTTAAGGAAATTATATTAAAAAATCGCATACAATTTCTACGAATTTTCTTTACAAATAAATTTTTGAATTTTTAAATTTTTAATAAGGAGAGTGTTTTTGAAATTTGGGTATAATATATTTATCTGGTTTAATTCTGCTTATAAATTGATTTCACATGATGAAGCTACTTTCTTAAAAAATCTTTTATAAGTAAAATTATGTTGCTTTCTTGACAAATATTTTGAGAATACGAAAAATAGAAATAGTTAAATATTGTTTTTTCTTACACCTAGTCATTATTTTTGCCAGACATAAATAATTATATTACAACAGATCTCTAATTGTATGTTTTCTGAGAAACGAGAAAAATAAATAATAGTTATATATTTTCTATAAGATAAAAAGCAAAGCACCAGGTAAGAAATATTGATCCAAATGCGAAGAAATTATGTATGCACGTATCTTACATAGAATAAAATGATTAACTTTTGATGGCCTATGACTGACTAGCTGGAACTCGTACACACTGTAAAATAGCACAAATAATATATAAAACAGAAGATATTCCATCAATAAAAGGAAAATGTATCAATTGCATAATGTACAACCCCACAAACACTACATCGCGTGGGGGGCATTATTTTAGGGTCCAAAGATCATGGTTTTGCATTCCTTTGAAAGATTCTGCTTGGGGCCCAAAACCTGATTTTGTGGGAAGCCCCTAATATTCTACGCTCTGCCATTGGAAAGTACCATTGCCTCGCAGATGAATTCACGAACAGTATAAATGGATAGAGTTGATAAGATTTTATTAATACGAAAAGCGTAAGTACGCATTTCATATGATTATGTGTCTAGTAAAACATCCCTTGAATATCAATTTGGTTCTGGTACTCACGAAATCAAATCATGGCAATATTTAGCATCAGACTGGAGCTTGAATTGAATAAATTCAAGCACCACAAATTTGGTAGTGGGAGCCACCAAGGCAATGGCTTTCATACTTGAGGAATTTCCTTGTCTGCAAAAGATTAGATGCTAAAATGCAGCCAATTTGATAAAAAAAGTAATTTTTCTAAATTTCTTTTTTAATCAAGTGTAAAAAAACGCAAGATATTTTAGTAAGATAGTATTCTTCCTTTACTAAGAATTGTGTATTTCACTTCTATGTCTTGCAGGAGAAGAAAACCCGATGAACTAAAAATTATGCATGAAAAGTTAAAAAATATGTTGAATTAAGCTCCATTTACTTTGAAAATTTAAGCCTTTTAACTTGGTCAATTTTTTTTTGGTTAAAAAAATATATATATATATATATATATATAATCCATATAGTTACACTTCTACTTACGCTGATTTAGGATTACAGCTATTTTGTATATATTATGTATATATTTTGTATATATTATACTTATTGCGGATTATACATATAAAAACCCATTCGACAAAGCACGAAGGAAAAAAAATATTGTCAATAAATTTTCACGTTTAATTTTATTGTAAGAACTTATTCTTTTCTTAAAGAGTTATTGTAAAAAAATTTCTTTTTTTCATACCTTTAACTGAATTAAAGGAAAAGAAGCCAGAGTTTTGTAAAAAGAAAATGTGTTACCAATTGAAGAAAAAAGGTATGGAATTTTTCATTTTTCTGTTTTCTAAAACTGAATAAAATTCTGTATTCATTTCACTTAATCCTTTTTAATATTTATAATTAAAAATAATCATTAACTTTTGCCTCATCACTAAACATATAAATTTTATTTTTATTACTTAAACTTTGTTACTTTTAATTTTAGAGCTTTCTTATTTTTTATCGGAGTTTTAACTTGAGAATTATCTTTATATTTCTTTAAGGAATGTTTCTTCAAAATAACTTCTAAAGTATTTAAAAATGCAATGCATTAAAATACTTGAAGAGAGATAATAGGTTCTGACAGGATTTAGGTAAATAAAAAAGATAAAATTGCCCTATAGCTAAAAATCTATCAAAAAGAAAAATATTGATTTTTTTCCCTGTGTTGTTATAAGTATGTAAGAGAGTATTTTATTTTTAAAGGATAATCCATCTCAAGAAACTCTTCTGCTACACCTCTCTGTACTGCATTCTTTAAAATATACTTTTGCAGATTGAAGCAAAGTAATTTTATCAGATAAATTGATAAAAATTTCACTGAATAAATTACCATTAACTTCAGAAAAAAAATTTTACCTGCAGAAATTAAATGTTTGAGGTTATAAAATAAAAGTACTTGTATTTATTAACCCCCGAAAATTGTTTTATTAACAAATACAAACTCTTTCACCTTTATCTAACTATTGATTTTGTTAATGATCAAAATATCATTCCATTCTTTTGTACAAAAATTCAGTCGTGAAATTAAATGTAAAGTAATGAAAAACTATTATTGCATATTTTATCTTATTACGGTATAAAAGTCCGTAAAGATAGAATGGTATCAATTTCAGTCATCATCATAAATGATTTCTTTACATTCATTCTCCAGTTCATTGTTACGGATACAGAGTCATGTTAATGAAATCATCAAAAGTTACTATCATGCACTTGATGAAATCAGTTGAAATCATTGCATCCTGCACTTGATGAAATCAGTTGAAATCATTGCATCCTGCACTTGATGAAATCAGTTGAAATCTCAGTCACGTTCTCACATCATTGTGTATGAATATGAGTCTTAAAAGGGTACATTAAAAGTAAATAAAAAATATCAAACTATAATGTGAGATTACTAAGCTGTTACATATACTTAACTAGTAGAGTATAATATTTATTTTTATGTCGAAATTTTGTTAGATAATTATCAACAATGTGCGTTTATTTAGAGCAGAGGTTTCCCAAACTTTTTTGTCTCATAGACCCCTTGCCATGTTTTTTGGTTTTGTGTAGATCCCCACTTAATATTAAATTTTTGAAAATTTATCAACACAGCTGGTATAGCACTGCTTACTTTAAAAGTTTTATGTTTCTACCTGTAGTTAAGTAGAGTGTTTAAAACTTAAGAAACACATGTGAATCAGTTAAATTTTAATATAATTGTTACATAAAATAACAGAACAAAAAACATTTTTTTAATGGTTGGGATGAATCTGTTGCTTCAATAACAAATTTTCAACATTTAGCTTTAATCTTTTCAGGTTTAACCCCCAATCTCCTCGGTTTGTAATCCAATCCCCAATTTTTCTATTTTTTTTCTTTCTGTTTTTTTTGGGGATAGGCAACAACGCTGAAACTCCTCCTCTCTAAGAAAAGCAATTAAAAACTTTCTTAAGAGGTTCCATAATTCGGGATAAATAACAGGTATATCTTTTTAAAGCTGAAATTGCTGTGACATTCGTTTCCAAACTTTACTTTAAGATCTTCGTTAGGGCTATTAAAATCAGTTCCCTTTATTATCAGAATTTATTTATTTCTTTTTTTAATGTGACAATATGAATTTATTACCAACTGTGATATTACCATAGTCAAAGCATTCTCAAACCTAATTTCAAAATCTGAATAAAGGGACATTTAAATGTTGAACTTAGGTTAAAACGTCATTTTTCTGGAAGTTTGTACAAATTGAGAAACTGTTAAAATTCACGACGTCCAGTTTCATACTTTTTTATCTTGATTCTGGCACAAGAAACACTGAAATGATGGTCCTTTTTTAATAAAATGTATGCTGACGCCTTATAAGTGCAAATTAACCCCAGTAAATTTAGTAAATAAAAGCTGTTAAATAGGTAAATCTGGTTTACATTTGATTAAATTTTCTTTTAAAATTAAAGTTACAATCTGGTTAAGGTTATCGTAGATCCCCATTTACACCTCATGGACCCCCAAATTATTTTTTCGCTGATGTGGACCCCTTGCAGGTCGTCATAGACCACTTTGGGAATCACTGCTTTAGAGCTTTATCAAAAGTATACAAGCTTTTCCATCAGATTTCAAATTCAAGCATTAAGATATACATTAAATTCTGTGCTTACTTTTCGAATTTTAATGCTCAAGTTAAGCTGCGAAATTCTCATTCCAGATATAAGTGTTCCAAGAAGTTTTTATTTAATCTATGTTTAATTGAGATAGTTTGAAAATAAAAGTATTTAAAAATGTAAATCCCTAAGTTATAAGAATTTTGCAGTTTGTTACTTGCTTGTTTAAAATGTACCTAGAAAGTTTTTTAATTTCCAAAATAATTATTCCTTTAATAAGAAAAACTTTTTAGGAAAATATATATGATAACTTTTTGAATAAATAATTTATATATATTTTTTTATTGTAGAAAGCTGAAAAAAAATTGTTTTTAAAATTCAAATAAATTAGTTGTCAAATATAACTAAAATTTAACAATTACTAGCTTGTGTCTAATGAAATATATGGTAGAATTAAATAAATTTTACTAGGAAAGATACAAATG
This sequence comes from Trichonephila inaurata madagascariensis, assembly GCA_019973955.1. Lineage (NCBI taxonomy): Eukaryota > Metazoa > Arthropoda > Arachnida > Araneae > Nephilidae > Trichonephila > Trichonephila inaurata. The sequence goes on from BMAV01010208.1 coordinate 97,039, forward strand.
AAAACGAATGCATAAAATTTTTTATGAAAATTAAGAACCATAAGATGAATATTCATTTTTATATATTCCCAATGTTTTTTTAAAAAATAACTAAGTAATAAGATTTAATGATTTGAGTTCTTTAGGCTTCAATTTGAAGACTATTACAATTATGAAAGATAGACTAAACTTGTGTTATGAGATAATCCACTTAAAAAATGTTACTCTCGGTAAGAACTTTTTCAGATAGATAGCTATATATATATATATATTAAGACTATTCATACATACAATTTTTTCAAGGGAATTCTAGGTAGCACATTTTATTGAAGATAAGTAATAAATTGGTGAAGGATGAATAAATATTATAGTTGTATATCAATTACATACTTATATCTAAATGTTAATTACATCAGTAGCAAGATAATTTGATTTGGATTATTTGTTAAAGATGGTATTGAAATAGCAGTTTTTATTTGCTTTTGTTACTCTGTTGCAGATTCATGGTAATTTATCAACCATAAATTAGCATGTTATTCTTGACAGAATAATATAAATAATTGCAAATGAAATTTAATTATTTTTAATTGAATATATAATCCTAACTACTGCAATAACTAACTGATTTATTTTCTACTAACATTTATTTATTAAAATACAGTTTTGATTTCGAGTATTAACCTGAAAAATTTATATAGGTATTTCTGCAAAAATGAAATTAATTATTGGTAACAAATGTATTTTTATTCCTTTAGTAAAACTGGATACTGTTTAATCTTCTTATTAAAGCAATCTTTTTTGTTGATTTATAAGAAAATTTAAATTACTAATTTTTTAAACAGGAGGGATTGCATGAAGAACTGACGAAAATTATAATTGGAATTTCTTTTTTGATGCTTGAAAATACAGGGAAAAATTAATCCTTCCTTAGAATATTTGTAAAGCAGAGAAACATCTCAGATTTCTTTAAGCAAACTAAAAAGAATATTATTTGCGAGAGATCTGACACAGAAAGCACATCACGCAATCTTATTCAAAAGGATGTGTTCGAATAATTAAATATGTTCTATCTTAACAATTCGATGAGCCAATCTTAAATTTTTCGAATTATATGTTTGTTTTTTCTTCAATCATTAAAAAGGTAGAAGAAAAGAAAACTTATTTCTATTGATATTTAGATAAATATTTTCTCCTTTTTTACAAAATATATTGATTTCAGATTGATGCTTAAGTACAACGAATAAAATAAATAATTAAATAATAATTATTAAAATAATAATTTAAAATCACATTTATATTAATTAATTGTATGAATGTTTGTAGGACTTAACTTCCAGCACATTCATATACTTATTAAAACATTCAATGCAAAAGTTATTTCTTACTGTTATTCAAAACAATTTAATTATTAAAAAAAAAGTAACACCTTTAAAACCAATGCACATTCCCTTTCAGAATTAAGATGTAAACATATTTGTCTTGTAGCACTTTGTCAGATCACTGTTTAAGCATTTTTTTTTTTTTAAAAAGGAAACTTTCAGAATGTCATTAAATTCAGTAAGCAATACCAATTACCCAAGCCATTTGAAAAAATCCATATATTCATGCTAGAAATTTGTGAATATTTAGTAAATTATTTTAATAGCGCACAGCTTAAGATCTTAATAAAATTAATTAAGAATTACATACCGAACACACAGCTCATTTTTGTAGAAATCCAACATATAGTTGAATGAAAAGTAATTGAATTTAGTGTTGGAAGTAGTTTAGCTTAGTGACTAACATTAAAAACAACGAATAATTTTTTAAAAAAAAATATAATTTTGTTAGTCTTTTTAGTTTTCTGATAATGGTTCTTATACTTTGCTTGCATTTAGAATGGCACTGTGGATTTGACTTTAATAAATTGTGGAATAACATATCACATTATCAAGCACCCTCGATAGAAGTAATGAAAAAATAACACGCGCTTTTAAGAGTACTTTAGGACAAAGTTTTATTTTTATTTTTGCTCAAGTAAATTTAAAATTAAATTCCATTCAATTGCGATATTTGTTTATCTTGAATTATGTGTGAATTGTATAGCAATCACTTTATTACTCGACTTTATCACGATTCGACTTTATTATTTTTATTTTTTTATTTCGATTATATTTAAACGTTTGGTTCTGACATTTTTATAATTACGCACTATACTTAAATCAATAAGTATTCTAAAAAAATATTTCGATTTAATTAATATTCTTTAGAAGAGAAAATGATGTTATTTTTGCAACCAAGTCAATGACTTCTAACTTTAAAACGATACTTTCTTTCAAAATATGAAAGAGAGTGAAAAAAATTACCAAAAAATCAATTTAAAAAAAAGGTACCACATTTGAATATGAATTCGTTTCGGTGGGGAGGTGGGGGACTTACTTTCTAACATAATTTACATATTAACTGGGAAAATCGCTTTGGTGTCACTCTTTTCATCAACCTGGAGTGAAAAGATTGCACTTCATTTTTAAGTTGCAAAATGTACATTAGATGATATCTAGACAGTCAAAGTAAAAGATGGAAGGAATCTTATCCTTTCCGGAAGTTGAACTTAAGTTTATAAAAAATTATGAGAGGAAATGTGTTTTAGTTAACTAATTTTGTTTCGAAAGCCTTATTCATACTTTTTTGTTGTTGTTAAATTGAACGAAGTCTAGGAACTGCAAAACAGGTTTGGGTATGCAAATGATTAGAGTTACAAAGCGATTACACATGTGTGGGTTAAGTAACATCCTCTAAATTTTCACAAGTGGGCCGTAAATAAAAAACACTGTAAAAGTATGTTGAAATGTATGTATTTTCATTTGAATGTTGTAAATGGTTGATTAGAAATTAATATGAATCATCAAAACGCAGAGTGTCATTTGGTAACTAATGGAGTTCGAATGAAGCTGCGTGATAGACGTCCGTAACGGAATATACAGTATTCTATCATGTGTTGGAAAATTATTGAATCACGTCTTCAGGTAGTCATTGTCTGCCTGAACAGGTATGTTAGTCGACGTTTGCTGCGTCATGGGCTACATCCAAGGGTTTCCTCCGCGCAGGATTGCCTTGATGCTGATATTCCAACACAGGAGTTTTCTTAGGAATAACCTTTGGGTTTATTTCAAGGTACTGGTGCTTTTCCTATGAATTTACTGGTGCTGAACTTTTCTACTGCTCTCTAAAAATTTTGCATAACTGTAATGTCTAAATACTCCAATTAAATAATTCACGATTTAAGTATTTATACTAAACAGAGGCGTGGATATAAGCTACGTCGTTTAAGTTTCATTAAAGTTTGAGTAAACTTTACAATTTGCATTGTAAATTTTATAAAAGTATAGATTTATCAAAAATTACACAAATGCATCAGTTTTACCGCTTTTTGGGATGATGAAGAAATACAAAGAACATAACTATGTGGCTTTGAAAATACGACACCAAGAGGAATGGCCAGAAAGAAAAGAAACTGAGCAGATAGAAAGAGACAATAACTAACAATACGGGATGCTTATTTTTAAGTGATACGTTAGATCAGTAGGTTGTAGGACAGCCGCAAACATTGGTACACGAAGCAACACGTCTGGGTACAGTATCAATGAGAGTGCAAATTGCACTCTGCGGTATGGCTCTTCATTCCTTGGAATTCCATTCGCCACATTTCGTCTTCAGAACGTGGGGTGGTAGAATATACAAGCAGAGTTTAATATCGTCCAAGACGTATTCGGTTGGTGATAGTCCAAGGAACAATGATGTTCAGGGAAGCATGTGCATATCTTAATGAGCACGTTGTCTTATGCGTACCGTGGGAGGTCGGGAGTTATACTGCCGATAAAGGGAAATGTCACCGGCAACAACATATCACCTACATATCATTGGATAGTTATAGTGCCTATTATACGAACAAGAGGTGAACTGCTATCGTACGAAATAATGCTCCTTTATCGTGCGTTGGACCGTATCACATTTGCGACAGGATTGGACCTTTCACCACGTCTGTGCCATACTTATACATGGGAATTAGCATTGGACAAATAGAAGCATGAATCGTCCGAGAACATGATCCTGTGCTATTCCGTCATCCACATCACTCTAGCTTGGCACCATTTCAAGTGAAGTCGTCTGTTCTGTGGGTTAAAGGATAGTCATCCTAACAGAATTCATGAGAGTCTACCCTCCTCTTAATCGAAGTCTAATTGTTTTGATTGACGAGGGAACATTAGAAGTGTCCCGCGCTTTCTAGCAAATGGTTTGTGGTACCTTCACCTCTTGTCGACCAACTCATTCTTTTCAGTCCTGACTCCATGCCCATAAAAACGTATGTCTTCCGCTGGTGACAGCCTGGTATTCTTTGATGTTACATGTGTCTTATGAGACAATCAGAAAAATTTCCACAAATACTTCCTTGGCAGAAATTATAATACAAATATTACTCATTTTTCAGGTTTCTTCCCTTTCATCCTATTCTACATGAGTTACATCATTTGCATTACTTGATGATGTATGCCTACTCTAAAATAAGTATAAATTTGTGACCACTTCTTCCTGGTGTTGCATTTGGAATAAACATCATGTAATTCAAAATATGTATAATCTAAAATTATGTTTATTCACAGTCGCTTACGATATGTATAGCATCTTAATACTTTTTCTGGTTGTAAATGAATATGTCGGTTGTAAAATTCTCAAGGTCTGGAGTGGGAACGTCTTAGGTGTTAGTTTTGAGATCATGGAGATCATGGAAGAATTTTCTGCTGAAAGAGTTTGTCAACTCATGAAATAGTGGTAGTCAATAAGTGCCAAGTCAGAAGAATAGGAAGAGTGGGGTAAAACTTCAAACCAATTCCGTTACTTTAAGACGAGTGATGAAAGTAGCATGGACTCTTGTGTTATCCTTATGGAGGATAACACATGCTGATTAACAACACTGGGCCTAGTTGGGACAAATGAGGATCGCAATCCTTTTTAATTGGAGACAATAGAAGGTGGTATTACCAGTTTGATTACATGGCATGAACAATCGCTCATTTACTCCCCTACGTATCAAATTGCACACTTAAGAAAAATATTCATGGATTGAAGGTCTGATTTTGAAGTCGATGCAAGCTGCTCTGAATGTTGTTAAACAGGATAAACAGTCTGTTAATGCAGTGCTTCTCAAAGTTGCAATACTCGCGACCCAATATTCAATCATTATTTTCATCGCCCCCCACAATAACAATGTACTGAATTCAATAATACTATACTTTGAAGCTAAGACTACGATACGACTTCAACCTCTTGAGCATCCCTCTCCCTTGTATATAAACGTCTCGCTAAGCCAAAGCCATTATTTCTCCAGACGTATATATACGTCTTTCCGAAGTTCGAATTTTTCTGTGCACTGCTATCCGTAAAATTATTTCAAGACTTTGGAATGCAATAAAAGGACCTTGACAATGTTTGCGAAGGATTTACTTATTCCAGATTATTTTTGCTCCCTTATTATTCCCCCTCCCCCAATACATCACATACGCGTGCCCACGTAGAAAACGGTTGGCATTGGGAAGTGAATCGCGAAACTTATGATCGGCACAGTCAAGGTTTAATTATAAACCGTACAAAAATTATCAAAATAAGTGTTAATTTTTATTATAAATTATATATATGACAAACTCATAGGGTCACTGGCAATTATTAAACTTGTTTTTTACTTAAAACTGTTAAATTAATTATAAAATACATTGTGTATCACTGATATATTTATAAGTGTATTGTATTAGTGTAAATGTGTATTTAATTTTTTATCATGCCAGAATGCATTTTGTTTGTTTACTTTCGGTAAATTAATAATTTTTTTTAAATAATCTTTTGTTCTCGACTTTCCAATAGGCTCGCGCCCCCTTGTAGAGTTGTCATGCACCCACCACACTTTGAGAAACACTGTGTTAATGTGTAACGTCAATTCGCTTTTCATTTTCTGTCACAATTTTATGAATGGCTCATTTTTGTACTGATAAAACAACGAAATATAAGTATCGATGCTTCTGTCTTGTTGATTTGCTGCGAGTTAATGGAGACTCATGGATTCAACTTTCTGGTGACAGCCTCTTTTCCAACAGAATAAAAATGGTCTACATTTTGTCTGAACTCTCAGGATTCTGCTTACTTCCCTGAGCATCCAAAACCATCAATGACATGCACTGTCATCAACTATTTTATCTTCAAAATTTAAACGTATATTACGGCTTTCTACGACTACAGAATTGCTTTAGTTGAATTAATACGACAAGCAATTTTTTTTAAGTATGCTTTATCACTTGCCATATTACTCTACCGCAGATGTATTCGCAATAGCTGTACTATCAGAAGAACTTGCATTGATATACTGGATATTTACAAGTTTTATTTGACAGAAATTTGTATTATTAATGTATTTGTAACATCACTTTGAATGGAAATTTACATATTTAAAATAGACAGCAATTTTTAACAAATCTGATACATAACTGAAAAACACACTAACTAAACAAAATTAAATAAAGCGAGACACTATAAAAGAAGACTAAGGCAATCACATTTAACACTACTGAAAATATAATTAAAATGAATGAAAATATTAACAAACTTTTAGATTTTCAAGTAATAGTTAAGAAAATGTAATAAACTACAGCTATCAGAAAAACATGATAAAAATACTTACTCTTAAGTAGAGTTTTCTCAGTGTATACGTTTTTATATTTCGATTTGCATTTTTGAATAAAAAATCATGGCTATATATATTTACTTCATTCCTTACGTAAATGTATTTTATACTAAATTGAAAGTAAAAACTGGTTTTTCATTTTAATACTATAGTGGAATTATTTTATAAAATATTCACATATTTGTATAGAAATATTATTCAAACAAAAATTCAAAATCATTTTTGAAAAAAAAACTAGTAATAAACTTGGAATTGCTTTAATATAAAAATCTTTTTTCTTAAAATCTTCTTTCAATAAAATGTAAAGTACGTCATTAGATACTTAATTTTCTTAAAATTTAATCCCTAAAATTTCGTCGAATATTTCCCGTAAAATATGCATTGAAGAACATTATTCTTATATTATTAATATAAAGGGGGAAAGTGCGCGTGGGTTGCACAGATAGAAAGAGAGGAAATGTATTCTTTTTGAAAACATTTTAAACCTTTTTTTTTCTTATAAGTCTTTTAAAATCCCCTTTTTCAGTATTAAGCTAATATTTAAATTTGTTTTTAAGCAAACGTTCTGATGAAGTATAAGATTAGTGATAATGCACTCGAGTGAAAAATGCATTTTACTTTATGGGAAAATATCAAATAAGAAAGCAATTAATTCGTTTGAAGTTAATGTTCTTCAGTTCGTTAAGTTAATGTTCATTCTGCTCAAGGAGTTTTTCTTAAACAAACTTCAACGAATATTTCATTGAACAAAACCTCTATATCCATTTGAATATGGACAGTAAAAAATATTACCAATCATCACGAGTTGTTATCGAAAAAACTTAGAGATGCTTTGATAGAAATGTAAAAATAATCTTTTAATGATATTGTTTGAAAATCTTTTAAAAATCGCATGTGATTAAAAATTCATAAAATAAATAAAAATAATTAATTCTTGAATACAAATGGCATTTAAAATCCTAAAATATCGTTTAAAACCTCGGAAATAAAAATAAACCAAGGAAATTAAATTTTTGTTTGACAGTGCATCCTTATACATATTTTTCCTTTAAATTTATTTAAATTATGCAGCATTTTCCACTTTCGTTATTTATTATTTTTTAATATCCGTTTAATCTATGTATCATCTGTTAATAAATATGATAAATTTTTGCGTTAAAAACTTAAGCCGATATACACACATGCCAAAAAAATTAGCGCAACAAGAAATAATTGCGGGATCGTAACAAAACTTGGCATGAAGGTACATGTCGGACAGATATGCAAATGATTAGAAATACAGCTTGATATAGCCGGTAGAGGGCGTTTAACGTCGTTCTCAGATAACCAAAGCTTGTTTGAGTGTGCTGAATCGTTTACAAAGCAATAGCTGAGGTAGACATGCCATTACGCGGTTTTCGAAGACAATATGAGCAGCTGTCGCAGTTTGGAAGGGAGAATCATCGGCATGATGGAAGCTGAGTGGTCAGCTAGGCGAATAGCTCTAAATTAGTGATATGATTAGTGAATATGATTGTGTTGTGAGGAGGTGTTGGGACCAGTGGATCCAACAGATGTCATTTATACGAAGACCAGGATCAGGACGCCCTGGACAGACCAGTTGTCGAGAAGATCGCCACATCGTAAGAAATGCACGCGTACAGCCAACTGCTTCATCCGGCCACCATCCAGGAACAGGTAGCATCTTCACTAGGGGCCTCTGCGTCTTCTCGAACCATACGAAGGAGCCTGGCTGAAGGACATTTGGGATAGCAGCGCCAACTACGTGTGTTGCCCTTGACGCCCACCTATCGACGCCTCCGTTTGGAGTGGTGCCGTGCACGAGGAAGCTGGACTGCAGCGAAATGGAACCAGGTCGTCTTTAGCGACGAAACCATATTCAATCTCAGCACTGATGACAATCGTGTTCGTGTGGGGAGACCCCGTGGTGAACGTCTCAATGCTGCCTTTGCTTTTCAGAGACACACCGCTGTCACAGCTGGTGTGATGGTATGGGGTGCCATTGCCTACAATACACGGTTATCCCTAGTATTGATCTTTGGCACCATGACAGCCCAGCGGTATGTCCATGACATCCTGCAACCACATGTGTTGCCACTCATGCAACGGTTACCAGGAGCCACTTTTCAACAAAACAATGCTCGGCCTCACACGGCAAGGGTGTCACAAGACTGTCACCGCATTGTTACTACCCTTCCTTGGCCTGACCAATCCTCAGATTTGTCTCCAGTCGAGCATATCTGGGATCCTTTGGGACGGCGAGTTGGGCTTCCCACGAGTTTAAACGAACTAGAGACATGGTTACAGCAAATATGGAACGAAATGTCTTAAGACATTATACAGAACTTGTGTGCCTCAATTCCCAATCGTATCGTATCGTGCATGCACGCTATAGGGGGTTCAACAGGGTATTAAATCCTCCGCTTTTTTGCCTTTTTCCCTGAAATAAATGATCCTTTTCTTTGATTTTCTAATCATTTACTTATATCAAAGTAGTCATTATGTATGTAAAATTTCGTTTCATTTTAACGACTTCTTGGTGCGCTAATTTTTTTGTCCATGAGTGTATATATATAATAAAAATATAAGCCGTTAGAAATATTACCAGGAGATGGAATCCTTGGAGTAATGCTTAAAAAATGTATTACCATAATATATATATAATTCCTTTCTTTTAAAAGAAACAGTGAAAGAAGAAAGTACTTGTCAAATAAATGATGCAGAAACAAAAGCACTGCATCATTTGATTGTTAATATGATGTGATGAAAGAGGTGGGGTTATAATAGTAACATTGAGAATGAGATTGAACACATTTTTCATATTAAAAATATTAAAGACGGTAGAAAACAAGATTATAATAAAAATAAATCGGTAGATATAACTGAAGTATTGAGGGAAAATACGAATTATTTATTAAAATGCAATTTTCTCAAAACGTGTGCTTTTACAGACAATTTTTTTTGGAATAAAATAGTATATTTATACAAAGCCAAAAAAAAAAAAGATAATTTAAGAAGATAGATCGATACAAATTCTTGGGAGAATGCATCAAAATGTATTGATAAAATGTAGAAATGCTCTTTTTTTCCATTTAAAGAGAAAAATACCGAATTCAAAAAGAGACAAGAAATGATAAAAAGTGTGCAATTAATCTTATCGGAAATTCGATGTTCAATTTGTTTTATGTGATAATTTACTATCCTTTAGATAAGGAAACTGTCATGAGATTCAACAATGATATAAGATAATTCGGAGTCAAAGAAGAGAGTTTCGAGAGAACATCATAACTACTAATTAAAACATCGATTGTTATCTTTATATGTGATATGAATGATACTTTGGTGAAGTATTTCTTAGAAATACCTAATATTAGTGGAAATTAAGTTTTAGGTAAAAGGGGGTTTTAGACGTGTGTGTGTGTATGAAAGTGGAAAAGAAGGATTTATTCTAAAGCCGAATTACGCAGTCAATTGAGTTATTAAACTTATTTACCGTAAAATCCGGCGTAAAGTGTGAATCGGCGTATAGCGTGCGCCTCCTTTTTACGAAGAATCCTGAAATGTACGTGTGCAATGCTCGTATGTTTTGAAGTCACTTATTTAAGGTATTACTCGAAAAGCTTTAGAAAAAATTTGAATACTTTTAGAACAACAATCCTGTAAGTTTTTTTGAAGGAATGTTCTTTCTTTTAAATAAACATTTTTCGATATATGTAGACTATAACCTTTTTTTTATGGTCATCTCTTTTTTTTGTTTACTTTTCAAGGTCTCATTTACATACCAGGCGTATAACATGCACCCGTAAATTTCAATCTTATTTTTTGTGTTAAAAGTGCGCACTGTACGCTGGAATATTGCGGTAACTTGATAAAAGAATTATTTGTGTTATCCCAAAACCGAAATTACGTAATGGCTAATCGGAAACCCGCGGTTTATAGCTACTCTTAAAAGTGTTTTTCAATATCAATTATTTGTTCTCTAGAAATAAAATAATATCTGTCAGAATAAAAATGGAATATCTATCAGAATTTGAATAAAGATTAACTTCATGATATTTAAAACTGCGATTTTGAAAACTGATGTAATGGCAGAATTTACAAAATGTTAGTCTTCAAGTATTCAGTGCATGAAGAAATAAATTTTCTGTTTTATTCCAAGATACGTAAGCGCCTATCCACAAATCATATATGAGGATAAATAGTATAATCTGAAAAAGTAAAAAATTATTAAGTTTGCAATTAGGTTTCATTAGTTGCAGTAAAACTATACCTAACAAATAAATCCCTTGAAGATAAATAATACTGGTAAGGGGAAAAAAATGCTGTTTGTAAAATAAACAGAAAAGTTTGTTTTGTGTTTTAGTGAGATATATATTTGAATGATAGAGAAAAGAGAATATGCATATCTCATATACAGTTACATAATAAACAGCTATACAAGGTGTCCCAGGATCATTGTGACAAACTTTTAGGGGAAGTAAGGGACATCAAAAGGATCCAGATTTGTATGCAACCCATGGTCGGAAACATCTTCGTTCAGCGCTATGTGTCGTTGTTCACATAAACATTTAAGGAAACAGACCTGCCTTTCCATTGCCATTTGATTTGTCATCTCCCCTAGAGGAGTATGGAACGCTTTACAAACACCGGGCTGGCAGATATGCACCTGATTTACAGCTTGGCAGAAGGAAATGCACTAGCAGCAGAAAGATTGCATCGTGAAAGGTTCCCACAGGGAGATGCAAAGACCGCCAGATACTTGCTAATTTGTATCCCAATTTGGGTGAATGTGGATCATTACGAAGTAATAGGTATAGTGAAGGCGGGCAACGTGTTCCAACAGGCCATACATTCCAACACATTTTGTTACCTGCATGGAAAATTGGAAATTGTTCAATGTTGGGAGTTCAAGTCACTCGTGGCCCGCCCTCATTATACATATTACCCATAACTATCCATTTTCACATCCTTTCGTGATGCAAATAAGCAAACATTAGGACATTCGGTGCATCTCTCCTTGGGTACCTTTCACGATACAATCTTTCTGTTGCTCATTCATTTCCTTCTTCCAATTCGTAAATCAGGTGCATATCTGCCATCTCTGTGTTTGTAAGACGTTGCATACTCCTCTGAGGGCGATGGCATTTCAAATGACTGCGGTAATGCAGGTTTGTTTCCTTGAATGCTCTTGTGAACAACTCCACCTAGTGGCGAACGAAGACGTTTCTGACGATGAGTTGCAATGCAAATTTGAATTCTTGTGATGTCTCCTCCCCTTAAAATTTCTCCCAAGGATCCTGGGACATCCTGTATATCACTCTTTGCGCCTTAGTGGTTAGAAAAGAGTACAGGAAGTTTTGTAAAGTATTGAGTCCAATTTGCCTAGTATGGGGAATGTAAAGGGTATTCCAGTTTATGATTAGAATATCCTTTAAGTTATCCTTTTGATTAGAATATAAAATAATGTTGCAATTACCACATTCTAAAATTATATATATTCCAGGTACTTCTTACTATTTCAATAACTTTAAACGCAAGCCCTGATGTTTAGATGAGGCCACGGTAACTTAGTGGTCATGGTCACGAACTCGTAGGCCGGGCATTGTCAAGTCGCGGAATTGATTCTAATGCCATTTAAACACGCCATGTAGAGATTTTGAAGTAAATTAAATTTGTCGAGACACAAAGCCCTTATGCTTACGTGGTGTGAACATTTGGAGACTTCGTCACTTGACAGTTGTTCAATATTACGAGGTCCGTCTCCAATCAGTGGTGCTGTTTTTAAGATCGACGATCATAAACATCCACTCACTTGATGTACAGATGTGACAGCTAACAAAAACGCATGAAAACCTAGGGAAAAAATGATTTTATGGAATCTTCCGATTCAGAGGTATTCTATTTAAGGTATCCGACTACGTTCGGAACTGATTTTAAAAAAGCACATAAATGGATAATTTTCATGATATTTAGTGTCACTTATATTAGAATACATGTATTGTTTTAAGGCCATTGTGTGAAAAAAAATTATTTAAATACAATATTTCGCCAAAAAATTAATTAGAATAACCTTTTTTCCTTTTGTGAAAAATGCTTCTATTATAATAATATTTTGCCTGTATATAGCTCAGACCTCTGTATAGAGGCTCAACTATGATTTTTGAAAAATTCACATTATTTTCAGAGCTACAACCCATTGAAATAATTTCATCGGCGTTTTTTTCTTAAAGTTTCTCCCCTCTGTTGTCGTAAAACATGGATAAACCCACTTCTAAGTTATATATTTCAAAAATTCTAGTTGAGTTCTGTACAAAGGTCTGAACTATATACAAGCAAAATATTATTATAATAGAAGCATTTTACACAAAAGAAGAATATTTTTTGAAAATGGGTCATTCTATGTTCATTTTTTGTCAAAATATTGTACTTAAATCATTTTTTATTGTAATACTATTCTTAAAACAATTTTACATACATTTTCTAATCTAAGTGATACTAAATATCATAAACATTATCCATTTATACGCTTTTGCAAAATCACGGTTCCGAACGTAGTCGGATACCTTAAAAATTTTATAAAAATTCAACTCAGAACAAATATTTGCAATGATAATATAACATGACACGAATACATAATTTAAGGAACCCTAAATCAAGTGTAGGCTTATCTAGTCTTACGTATGAGGAGCTTGCAATATGTTTTTAAAAGCATTTGTTGAAACTTTTTACATGATAAAGTCACTGAGATTTATTGCAGTTTCCTAGCCATACTTAAAATGAACAGTATGTTACTCGAACAAGAAACAGATTGTTCACTTATTTGATCTTCTGGAACTTTATATAAATTTTTCAGATAAATAAATGAAATACTTCCGGAGGAAACTTTTCTTAAACTGTGTGCTGAAAATGAAATAAAAGAGGACAAGAAATGTCAATATAAAGAATACTTTATCTTGGCAAACATAAGAGATTGAGTTTATATGTTGTCTTAAGGCCATTTGAAATAACGGGGAAAAAATGCATTTCTTGCTTTCCAATAAACGTAGTTCTTTTAAAGAGTGAGATATTTTTCTACTGCTTGAAAAATTTAATTTGTTTCCTACTAACGTTGAATTTCTTAGCAGTTAATTCTGATAACTCATGAGTATTACTTTTACATATTTATTAATTTTGGGCACATAGAAATTTTTAAAAAATATTTAACTTAACTGGTCTACTTTGAAACAAGATTTTTATGGAATACTAAAATTGAATCCACACGATGTAAATTAATTCTGTCATTTTGATTAATTTTACGTTGCCGACTGATGTTTAAAAGCATATATTGTCGGGATTTTTAGTGTTCTTTAGAATACATTTATTTTGCATTTGACAAAATTAGTTTAAATAATTATTTTGTTTAACTTAGAATATTTTCCAAAATGTTTTCTTTTGTGAAAATGTTTATTATAATAATATTTTGCCTTATTTTCAGACTCTACAGAGGCTCAACCAGAATTTTTGAAAAATTCACATTATTTTCAGAGTTACCACCAATTTAAATAATTATTGGCGTTTTTTCTTAAAATTGCTCCCTCTGTTGTCGTAAAACATGGATAAACCCACTTCTAAGGTATATACAAAAATTCTAGTTGAGCCTCTGTACAGAGGTCTAAGCTATATACAGGTAAAATATTATTATAATAGAAGAATTTTTCACAAAAGGAGAACATTTGGAAAATAAATTATTCTAAGTTAATTTTTGCCAAAATATTGTATTTAAATAATTTTTGTCAAAATGTCCTTAAAACAATTTTATACATGTATTCTAATCTAAGTGACACTAAATATCATGAAAATTATCCATTTATGCGCTTTTTTAAAATCACGGTTCGAACGTAGTCGGATACCTTAAGACATCTAGAAATTGTATGACTTAATTGTAAATTCTCAAAAATACATAAATTACTTGATAATTTAATTGAATTGGTATTTGTGTTGAAAATACACATAGTATAGTTCTTCTTTTGCTGTCGAATACATAAAAACATATTGTTTTGTCTGAACTTTTGAGAAATTCTTCACTGTCTTAAAATTCTTTTTTTATTTGACAATTTAAAGTGAATGATTTTCTATTTCACTTGTAATGTCTCAATGGAACGATACTTATCTTTATGAATGAATATTTCATCCATTGAGCTCTAATAATAATAATCCTAAAAACATTTTTGAAATCTTCTATTTTTGATCAAAGTTCATCTAACCCATCTAAACTTTTCCAGGGTATGGTCTACTTTTAATTTTTTCAAAGTGTTGGGGTTCACCCAGGGGCGCAGGTGAAATGAGCTAAGAAAAAGGTATACGATATTTGTTATAACTTAATAATAAATACGGAATATGTACTCTTGCCTACATAACTACAAAAAGATAAAATCTTACACCTTTAAGACCACGTTTGAAGCAAAACGCAAGATATAAACATAATAATAATAGCCACCAATATAATAATATCAAATAATACATTTATTATCAAGCAATTCAAAATACATTGAAAAATAAAACATGTTCATCTGAAGTTAGTTCTTGTAGTTATAGTTAATGAAAGACTTAGCCTTCATACTGTCAGCCAATCTTAAATATCTCGGTATATTATTACTAACAGCTAATCTTTAGGCAGTCACCTCAAAATGTCATGGCAGTCCAACAGTCGATAGTGATCGACTTAATACCCACCTCGGATTTAAACTATAGCTGTTCATCGTATTAAGGTTGACTATGGCTTATTCCATAATTAACCTTATTAGTTGTTGCACTAAAATCATCTCAGATGTTTTTCTTAATAATTTCAAGCTAAGGCATGTGTTATGAATTTTGTCAATCATGTATCGAGAGAAAACGGCAAACTTAGGTAAATTAACAATCATTTAATCAAATATTTGCAATTAAAACTTTAGATTTGGGATGTTTTCTATTGATATGATTATTAAATAGAGGAAGGACGAATCTAGTGATATGTTACCTTATAAGTGATATTCCCTCCTCATTTAGATAGCATTTTTTTTTTAAAAGAAAAATAGTATTTGAGATTTGTAATTACTTAATGAAAAAAAAAAAATTCCCAAAGGTTAATTAAAATCCATATACAGATAAATATTAATCAATTTCTAGTTGATAAAGAAAAGTACTTATCATGTTTTTATCATCCTTACGACGAAATAAAATGTCAGAAATTCAATAATTAAACATAGAGAGATATGTGATATTTTAAAAATAATAGCTTTTTTATCACAGGAATCGTTTAATTCTATATTTATGATATCAAACACCTAAAAAAGGAAACTCATTTTTCCCATCATATACAACACCTCAAACATAGCAATAGATAATGAGAACACAATTACCATTTATATATTTTTTTCTCGATGAAGTCTAAAAACACTTTAACAGTTCTATTTGAGGGGCTTAGCTTATTTTCTTTCCACGTTGCCATCGGGTATCGATGATACTCAAGTGCATCGATTTATTTTAATTTCATTTATCATGTTGTCGTGAATTCGTTAGTTAGTGTTGAAATCAGCGACACAGTAAAAACAATGAGCCTAAGAAAACCCATTTTCGCTTCTTTCGCTTTATTTAATTAACATTTGCGAACTGAGTTCTTCGCTTCATCAGTTTGGGGAGTTATTTTATTAATGATGATGAAGTCTGAAGAAATTAATGTATCTGATAGGAAAAAAAAATAAGCATAAAAGCGAAGAATGTTTTTTTTTTTTTATTTTTTTTAAAAACAACACAGGAATAACCGACTAGTTTGAATTCAGACTTAAGAATAGCAAAAGGCGTTTCTTGGTACGAATTGTTGTTATTGTAATTATTTTGATATTGAGTTTCTCCTTTCTTTTTGGTATTTATGATAATTTTAACTCTTTGATGATGTTAAGGGAAAAATTTTTTATATGTTGAAGATAAGCTAATGTTGTATTCTGTGTTTAAGTAAATTTATTTCTAAGACGGTGTTTTAAGTAACACATACAATAAAAAATATAACGCATGTTTTTCTTAAAAGGTCATATCCTTATATTTTTAATGCAAAACAATTAGAGCTAAGGATTGCTTGTTATAGTTGATGTGAAGAAGTACTTAAAAAAATATTTTTGTAGCACAGTAAGTTTCGTCTAAGAAAGTAAGTAGTCGTTCCCTAAGTTTCGTAAGTAGTCATCTAAGAAAAATCAGTAAATTCATATAACGTGCTATTTCAAAATCGTGTAAAAAAAGTTAGGTGCCCTTTATATTATAAAATTTTAATATTGAATAAATGAAAGTCCAGTTTTTATTTACAAGTCATATAAAATATTATCATATTTTAACATTATTGAGTTACTTTAAGAGAAATAGTTTCCCTATGAATAATTTATCAAATAATAAAGAAAATCATACCCAATACAGTTGTTAAAAATTTTCAAAAAATAAAAGCTTTCCCCTGAAAAAATGAATGGGTGTGTGTGATCAACTATGTGAGATTGAAACCTAACTTGAAAAGCATACCTCAATAAATTTGGGAGTGAGTAAGCATTCATCTACATTGTACTCTAAAGCAACACGAGGTTTTTTCACAATGTATTTCGTAATTTTGAACCAAGGTGAAGTGACGAGGACGATACTTGAGCTGGAATTCATCCTGCTAATTTACGCACCACGCCAATATCAATAAATTTGAGATAAAAGTCAATAATATTTGCATTGATAGCAACTGCAAGCATTTCCTTATAGAGACAGACAACACTTTGAAAAGTGATGAATTTGTATTGAATTAGAACTGCATGATTTAAAGAAGTTGGCTTCTTGTGCCATGAAAAAGCAGCCCATGCACAGTTACAGCTAATACACTACAACTTTTTGTATACGTCGACCAGACAGAAGCTTATTATTGAGAAGCGAGACATTACGGACAAATATCGTATATTTTGCCAAGTGGTGGTGGACAGTGGCTTATTTGACAATATCAGCCTGCTCTTTTCCATAACAAGTAACTCAATGTCCCATTTGCGATATCTATTGATTTCCAACTGCTTAAGTCAAAATGGAGCTATACGGGCGAATGGAAGCAATCTTTTCTCTTCACCAAATCTAAGTACATTATGTGGACCCATGATGACAGCTTCTTTGTTCAAGTATCATGTAAAGCGCCATCTGTATCACATAATACTGTGAAAGCACATTACATTTACTACTGTGATAAAAACATATCCTAAATGTGTCTTTCAAAATACTTATATAGTAGATATAGTCTGCAAACTTATATCAAGTATTTTTACGACCTATATAAACATGCAACAGCATTCGGGAATTTATTTCATTTTATCATCGAAAAATAAATTTGTTTTTAATGAGAGGAGAAATTTCAAAGTGATTTTACAAAATGCCGTGTGTAACTGGACAAATAAAATACGTTAAATTTTTTTCGCGAAATAAAATATCTACTACAAACATGTTTGAAATGGAAAAAGCTTCGAAGGCTGGAGTTTTACCGAAACGACCCCTTTAAAGATGCTCAAAAATCAAGGTATGGTTGACTGATTATCGTGGTGTTGCACATTATGAAAGTCTGCGTATTAGACTGACGATCTATAAATATTATTATTTAAGTTTTTCGTCTTATATGAGTGGAGAAATTCATCGAAAATGACTTGAAGTGTGGTGAGATAACTCATGGGTTTTGCAGCACGATAATGCACCTTCTCACATTCCCTTCATATTGCTTGGTTTATCGACTAAACATTCAACGACTCCGAATACTCTGTATTCACCTGATATGGTTCTTACTTTAGAGGTTGAAAATGTCTCTTCACAGCCTCAGTTTTTGTGGGTCCATTGATGCAGTGTAAGAAAATTCAAAACTAACCTTAACCAAAAGGATTTTAATACATGCTTTGCGGATTTAAAAACAACAACCGCCGGTAGAAATGTATTGAAGTTGGAGGAGATTATACTTTGAAGGAGACATTAAAAACTTTGACCATTAAATTGCTACCCTTTGTTTTATAATACCATTCTGAGTATTTTTTTGATTATAGTGTTTTCTAAGAATTACCGATTTAATGAATCGTTGATGCTATATCGACACTATTGGAATCGGAAGTCTTACTTTTCAAACAGAGTATTACTATTGAAACTTCTAAGATACCATCCAGTAAGGAAATGCGACCTCTGCAGCTAACACGTTATGAAATGTTTATTAAATGATCATTGAATGAAAATTGCCCTTTTGAACTACGTAGTAAACCTATTTATACATCACCGAACATATATTAAATAATATTTGGACAAGTATAACCGAAATATCATTACGTATATATTTGAAAATACTTTCAATATTTTTTGAATTAAGTTCTGCAAATAGATATTAAAATTTATATGGACCACTATCACGAAGGATGTGATCAAATATAAATGCTAAGCAAATCAATTAAAAAATATACAAAATC
Organism: Trichonephila inaurata madagascariensis; assembly: GCA_019973955.1. NCBI lineage: Eukaryota > Metazoa > Arthropoda > Arachnida > Araneae > Nephilidae > Trichonephila > Trichonephila inaurata. The sequence goes on from BMAV01010208.1 coordinate 116,191, forward strand.
TAGGTTATTTTTGTCTTAAGTTTTCTAAACTTTTAGTTAACTTTTTGTTTTATATTTTATGTAGTCCTTCCAAACAATATTTTAAATAAAAATCCCGTCTTTCTTCCTATTGTAGTTTCCATGAGCAAACGTGCTTTAAAGTACATTTATGTTATTCAAAAGTAAGACATTCAGCTAATTCAAGTTCTCTGATATCAGGATCTTAAAAAATTCAAATTAAAAGATTTATTGAACAAAATATCAGAAATCTTTTTTAAACTTTTTGAAGTACTATTAAAGTTTTACGTCTCCTTTACTATTTTAATAACAAACAAGATATTTATTTATCTATTTTTAACCAGATTTGTAATTTTTTATCCTCTACGTTGGTCTGTCACTACCATCATCATTTGTCTTTCTTAGTATCATCATCTTGATTCGTATCACCATCATTAATGTCTTTATAATTATTTATATAGGAGTCATTAAGATATTATTTTTCGAATCAACGATCGGAATTTCCAGTGGTTTAAACGCTTGTCATAATAATATATGAGCAATAGACTTCCTACAATGTACTTAAATTTTTTATATAATTGAATTTAGAGTCAGTTCCGACTTTTTTTTACTTTGTAGAAGAAAAGATAATTTTTCAAATAGTTATTTATTGTTCTTTTTAAAAATCAAGACTAAAACAAACAAGTTCCCAAACGAGATAATTTTTTTTCTACCTTATAAATTTATTTCTGGTAGGTCTTGGAAATCATTAAAGTCGTTTAATATTTTTGTTGAGTTGTTACGTTTGAAGACTTCGTATCCTTTATCAAAAGAATAATCAGCATTTCGGATTTTAATTCAAATAAAGCGGGCATATTTTGATTTTTTTTTTCAAATGTAATGTTTATTAGAAGTCTCAGTTATGAGTCGGAATAATAAGACATGTATCTTAATCAAAACATGTTTTAATTACAAATTAAATTAGTAAAATTTCATTTTTTTACATATATTTCTGTGTATAAACCGATAATTTTTAGAACTTTCTTAAAGTTAATTTAAGAGAGTTGGCTTGTTTATATGGATCGCAAATTTCCCAAAAAAAACGTAGAAAAGGAAAACTGTTTTTATAACGTTTTCTATTAACCATGTGCAAGAGCAATTTCAATCTTTTAATTTTTGGGGTGTTTTGAATAGAATTTTTTCTTAAAAAAGTCCATAACCCTTTGAAAATCAGTGTTAAATTTAAAGTTTTCAATGATTCATTATATTTTTTTATAAAATGTCTGAATATATATGATCATTATACAGCAAGTTTTTCCTCCACGACATCCGACATAAATCGACGATAAATGTCGCCCCCTTTTTCCCCCCCCCAAAAAAAAGGCACAGAAAGTATGATTAGCACAAATGTTGTGAAAGATAACAAATAAATAGGAAAAAATATTTTAACTTTAGATAGTGTTAAAAGAAATAAAACAATCACCGTTGGTGTTTTGGTACTTTATTTTACAAAATGTCATGGGAAAATATTTCCCCCATTTGATAACATTGTAATGGGTCCTATCTATGCCTTTTATTAATCCTCTGGTAAAAAATATTTCTTAACTATTGTATGTTTAAAAAATCGCTTCCCGTGGAAGAACTGGAATTTATGCAAATGTCAGATGCTATTTAAACTCTAGAAAAGTCTGGGCGAGGTCAATGGTCGTTAGGCTGCTACGGAATTTCGACTAATGGAGTTAATAATAAAATCCCGGAACTAAAGTAAGAGATCCTTTGTCTTATTGAACAAGATATCTCGTCAAGTCAGGACGAGTAACACTACACCAGATCTTAGTGAAAGATAAGTGATGTAATTATTTTTCATAGATATTTAGGTTAGTAATTAAGTTGACCGCTCCCTTTGTTTAAACAACCTTCTGATAGCAAATTGAAAGTAAAATAAAGGCGTTTATTTTATTAGAATGTCTGTTTATTCGGTGTCTCTAACTTCATCAGCGACAGTGGGGTTTTCGACAACATTTTTACTTTTATGACGACATGCTTGAAAATTAATGTATTTTTTCCCATTCTATTTATGTACTGGTTTCAAATTTTGGGTAAATTTTTGAAGAAAAACATACTCTCGAACTACTGCAAGGATTGGCTTATATTTGGAAATATATGGTGCGCGTTATTAATATATAATATGTATTTCATACAATTGGCTTTTATACATCTATAACAGAAAAAGTCAGCTTATGCTGATTAATGACTTATCATAATAACATACTTTTTTGTCTTACATTTTATGAAATAAATTATAACAGTTCTCGAAGGTTTGAATAGAGATTTAGTTCAAATATATTTTTTTGGGACCAATCACAGGTATTTATGAAACCATATCGATAGTTAACAACTAGAATAAGGAAGGATTTAGACAGATAATTTTTTTTAGTTCGAAATGTGTAGTTTTTTAGTGTTAGTTTTAGTGTTAAATATTTCATTACACCTTTCAAGAGCTGACGTATAATTTTTCATTTAATTCAAATCAATACTTTCTGAGACGTTTAACATATACTTATTCACCTGGAAAAAAAATAATTTTAAAAAGATATAACTTCCGGTTGAATTAAAAAAAAACACTTTTCCAGAAGTGTGACTGTAGACTACATTTTCAGTGTTGGTGAGATGAATGTAATATTTTTTTTCTCTTGCAACCATTGGTCTTACGAGAGTTAGACACTAAAGATCATTTCTAAAGTGTTCGAGTTAGAAGTTGAAGGTAGAAAAAAAAAAAAAAGATAAAATAAGCGGGAAACTGGTGTCAACTGCTAGCGTGCAAGTTAAAAAATGTCATTGAAAGCCTGATAAATGATATTCTATAATGCATCGACGAACTGCAAATGGTCCAAATAGCAGATAAGAAATAGAATGTCGAAGAGAGATGACGAAAAAAAAAGCACCATGCTCCAAGTTTTGCATTGATACAGAACGAAGAAGAAAAATGGAAAAAAAGGAGAAAAGTTAGACAAATACAAGGAAAAAGTCTTTAATTTCATTTTGACTGTAAATCATATTTCTATGAATGTACTTTTCTATATTTTTTTCTGAGTTTCGAGTGAATAATGCGAAACTGATATTGATTACTCATTGGTAAGAAATGTGGCTTTTTTTACCAAGTGCGGTAGTATTTCTTTTTTTTGAAGAATATCGGAAACTTAAAAACGATCTTTACGGGATTGTTTTTAAGATTTATAAGGGACCTCGTAGGAAGGGAACTGGATACCTCGAGAATATAAATGATATACCTGTAAGGGAAGGTGAAAAGAAACTATCAAAGAATACAGATTTGGGTAAAATGAAATATATGCTACTTTTATGACGTGAAATAAATTTTTCAAGGAGTCTATTCTAAAATTTGGATGTGTTTCAATATTTTTGATGTTAAACAATGTTTAAAAATATGTGAATTTTTTAGTTCCCAAAATTGTAATAAAATATATTATTATTGAAAAACTGTATGTCATTAATTTAATATAAATATAATTTGAAAGATTTTCATCTTTTTATATACAAACTAGTGGTCCCGACAGACGTTGTCCTGTACACATGTCTTAAATCCGAAAATTACAAACTTTTTTGAATAAGTTGTAACAACCTGGACCGTTTTGATGAAATTTTTTATAAAGGAAGTTATTACAATACCTGACATCATCACATGCACAGTTACCACAATTCGATCTTTTGATTGCGGATGAATATGTATTTACTATGAACTAAGTTGAATCTAGAAGCTATTCTGAATGGAAACTTGAATATAACAGGTATATTTTTTTTAATGAACAAAAATAAATTTATCGTAATGCCATTGAATGTACAATGTTTTTGGTTAATCCTTGAGGGGTATAAACAAACAAATGCGATGGTTTGCCAAACCTCGGACATGCAACAAATAATTGTCCGTGCGAAAAGCAAGGGTTTTCTAAATCTAAGTCACAAATTGTCATTGTTTGACCTTGTGGCTTATTAATCGTCATAGCAAATGCCAAGCGAATTGGAAATTGCAAACATTTGAATGGGTAAGTGAGTCTGAAAGAATCATTGGAATATGTGGTAGAAGTACAACTTCACCTTGAAGTTTGCTGCTCAAAATATAGTGGCCTAAAGAATATTGTCCCTGATTTTTTTTATGAACAATCACGTGCCCTTACATAATTTTGGCGCATTTTTAACTAATTGCGATATCGGACCGAATTGTGAATCTAAATCCTTCTCGAATCCACTTGAACCCACAAAAAAATATCATCCAAATCGGTCCAGCCGCTTAGGAGGAGTTCAGTCACATACTAACGCACAGAAGAATTATATATATAAAGATTATTTAAAAAGATACTAATTAAAAACGCTAAAAAGCATGATTCGTCTGCATTTTTATAACAATGAAGACCCGCTTTGGCCACTTGGCTGAAAATCGATTTTTGACGCCAACTTACGTCATTTTTATAACAATAACGTTGTTACAACAATGCAGGTGAATATTGAGTTGAATTTTTTTAATGTTTTAAATTAATATCTTTTTAACCAATTGCGATATCGGATCGAATTATGAATCTAAACCATTCTCGAATCCACTTGAATTCACACAAAAAATCTCATCAAAATCAGTCCAGCCGTTTAGGAGGAGTTTAGTCACATACACATGCACAGAAGATTTTTATATATAAATATACTAGCATTTTCTTTTGAATATCTTAGAATAAGAGTTTTCCATTTGCTTTTAAGAATGGATAAAAACTGCCTTGAAATTTGTTTGATTTTATTTGAATCCTATATTAATAAATTTACTTGTAAATTATGTGAATATAATATGACTAACTGTACAGTTATTTTTGCATTGTTTTCAGCTACAATTTATTTTTACGAATCAGATAGATTGGATATTTTAAATTCCCCAACATATCCTCTTTGCAAGTTTTACATAGAATTGCTAATGATAATAAAGTTATCATTTGAGTATAATCAAGTGTCAAAAAAATTACTTCTAAATAATTCTATTTTTCTTGAAAGGGAATTGGAATAATAGACATTTACAAAAAATTTTTCGAAACACAGTTTTTTGAATACATAAAGTTATTTATTATAATATATTAATAATACACATTGGATAAATAAAATCGAGATGACAAAAATACAGTCAAACCTCTATTGAACGAAGTCACTAAATCCCGAAAAAAAGTTCCTTATGAGAAAAATTCGTTAAGTAAATATTTAAAACTTCATAAATTTTTTAAAATTCATAAGCACTATAGGTTATTAAAAGAGTAGTAATTTTTTTGTAAATTAATATCCATTTATTTTCTATAGTTTACCATTAAAAAAAATCTACAAGGGAAAAAAAAAGCATTGCCGAGGAATACACTGCGTTTTCAACATTAAAAAATAGTTTTTATTAAAACTCATAAATTTTAATTATACTTTTTAAGCCTACAAGTTATTTTCAATATATATTACTTTGTAACCTGTAATTTTCAGCATACGATACCACATGTACCCTTAAATTTAATTACTGATAAAATATGTTAATTTTATTTGAACTTTTTGTTTGAAAAATTATGGCAATTTTATTGCTTTAGGTGGGTTAGGTGATTTTTAGAAGTTCAAGGTCACTGATCACCATAAAATGTGTTATTAGAGAGAATAATTTGAAATGTCTAAAATATTTTAAAAATAGTGAGAAAAAATTCGAATCAAAAGTTCGTTAAATATAAATTACATTTCGCTTTTTGGAGGTTATTTTACGAAGAAAATAGTAAAATGTTCTTGTGATCCCAGGAAAAAGTTCGTAAAATAAAGAAGTTCTCAAAATAGAGGTTCGTAAAATGGTAGTTCGTAATTTATATGATAAAAGAATTTACATGGAATTGGCATTTTATAATGAAAAAACACGATTATTTGAACAGTTTAGAAAAATAAGAAGACAATAGTCTACTTTCTTTCTTTTTTCTTTCAATCTAATAACCCTTGAATTACTCTAAAACATTAACAATGCATCTAAATCAACTTATCTGAAATATCTTGCTCAGAATTTATTACAAAGTGAGAAATGTTATATATATATAACTTACAGTAGGATATTACAATTTTATAGAGTGAAATAACATAATTATTTTAAATAGTTTAGAAAAATAAGGAGACAATAGTCCATTTTTTCCCCTTATAATCTAATAACTCTTTGTGTCTCTAAAACGCATTAATAATGTATCTAAATCAGTTTATCTGAGATAACTAACTCAGAATTTGTTACAAAGAGATAAATATTATAACTTACAATGTTGAGTAATCTAAGCTTATATATAAGCAGCCATTAAGTCCCTTTAATAAGTAGAATTTAACTGAATTAATTATAGATTTATTAGATCTAGACTAGTAATTAATGTAAGTAGTAGTTAATCCTAAAGAATTTCTCAAAATAGTGCACAATTCTGAACGTGCTGAGAGTAACGATTACAAAAGTAAGTGCTCTACACGTTTCTAGATTAAAACCTTTCCTCCTAAATAAGATTACAAGCAGGCTCTTTAGCAACAATAAGTTGGAATCTGCATAATTTCCATTCATAGAAGGGAATGTGCTTTCGAGGCAAGCAAGCAGTATGGCATAAATAAGTTTGCATTAATAAATTAATTCGTTTTAAAGGATAAAATTCAATGTCTTGGAATTAATGTTTTTGTTGAAATTCTGGTCATGATCTTCGCGGGTACTTATGCATTGAAATAAGTGTTTGCTTACTCTTAGAAGAGGTTTTCGGAGTTGAAAAATAGAAATATAACGTTTTGAAATGAAATATTATGTATCGATTCCCGTATTTTTGTATAGTTTTTCCCCAGTATCTCTGTAGTGTAATATTTAATAAATGATTTATGATAACAATATATTAAACTAATGCGCCTTTAGATCTCTCTCTCGTCATTGCTTATAATTTAATATATAACTTATTTAATTGGAGCTTTATGTCAGAACTGAAATTTTTTTTTATTCGTTTATTAAAGTAAAAGCCGCTATATGTCTCCAAAAAAAACCTTAAATAATATCCGTATAGTAAATTCAATATAATGCGTATATAGATTAATCAACAGTAAAGACGATGTATTAAATGTATTGATTTATTATATACTTTATGTTTCAGTTTTTTTAAAAGTTTCTATTTTCAATTATAAGAAGAAAAAATAAATATTTCTTGCATGTACTTTAAATTAAAAAGTAATGTTCTGCAATAGATAATAGAAACAAATATTTTTTAAAAGAAACAACGATTATTATTTATTCTTATTACCAACCCAAATAAATGTTGTCAGAAATATATTGTAGCATTCTTTATCAGTCTTCAAGTAATGAACTCTGCATAAGTTTGATAAAATCACAAATTATGAAATATTTTAAGGTCTTCCCCATTTAACATGAAATTTATATTTTATAAATCAGTGAGAGATTATTACTTACTGTATGTTGCATTTTAATGGAATGCAAATGGAAGAAAATAAAGTAGGTCACACACACACACACACACACCTTACAAAGCAAAATTTTACAAAGAATCTAAATTCCTGCCTTTTTTTAAAGAAAATCACGGATAAGTGCATGTCAGTGTCATGAATAAAGTGCATGAACTTTTAAAAATACTACCACTAAATAATCTCACAATAAGAATCAAAAATAAGCGCAAATCAAAGATAGAAAGAAAGTAATCGAAGAACACTTCCCTGATTTTTGCTTTCAAAATTGCAATTAAATTGAGATTAGAATTGAAATATATTAGCAAGGAATAAATTTGAATTTTATGTAATAAAAAAGAACTTTTAAATCACCACACAACTCTGAGATTTAAACGATTTTGTAACTAAAATACATTTTATTAGTCAGAGGAATACTTTAAATTTTAGAAAAAAATTAAAATAGTTTAATTTTCTTTTATAATGTTCTGTCAAGTCATTGTGATGTTGTATTTCTTTAACTCTTATATGGAACATTTAGAAAGTGATTTCCGTTTTCAGTAATGGGATTGAAAATAAAAAGTTTTATTAGTTTTCTCTCTTCTATCTTATTTTACAAAAACATCAGATTACTTAAGACATCTCTGTCTTGTAGGAAAAAATCACGAAAATATAAATTTTTCTTAAATTTTATTGCATCAATTTTATATACGAAAAGTTATTTTAAATTCTAGTTACAAATTATTTGAAATTGAAATCACAGAGTATAGAATGTAACTTTAGAATTGTAAAAAGTACGGCAAGGAAATATAACGCCGAAGAAAAAGTGCAAAATGAAGTTTGATTTAACTGAAGAGGAGCTTCAAGAACGATTTGCCTAGGGACCTACCCCTACCTTGTAGCGCTTTCACGAAAAATCCGCTTACGTCATAGATCTTGATGTTATAGATTTCTCCAGTAATTTCCAGAAGCATACATACGGTCACACATCGCCAAGTTTGATTGACAAAATGATGCCAATTTGGCTGTATAGCCAATAATGCGGAGATGAAGACATGAATTTTTTTTTCCTGCTTACAATATATTGTAAATAAAATAGAATTACATATATTACATGTAAATTCAGTTTCACAATTTGAGCAATGAGTGTGAACAATTGTATAATTTGTACAATGGGGTTGGTCCACCGTTAGGTGGAGAGGGGGTACCCCCAATGTATTATAAAACATTTTTTAACATAATGGAATATCGCTTACTAGATTCTCACTACGTTAAAAAGAAGCTAAAATCATAGAAATAGCTTGTGTAAATGTTACGTTATAAGCTAATTCTCGTAGATATTGTATTTTGGTTTAAAAGAAAATTGACGACATTTATACATTCATATATATATTTCTTCTCTTGTATCCAAAAGGTCAAATTGATAGTATCAACTGGTAGAGAACGGACACATAAAATAAAATTCATGAGGATATTAGAATCCATTTCGGATAAATAATGTTAATAAGTGCCAGTTTTAATACATCTAGATGATGGAAAATTAAATAGTGTTAGATAGAGAACAAATATTTCATTAATACCGATTTTACTAGTCGATAATGACAACTTTCTTTACTCAAGATGGATAATAAAACATTTTTAGCTTTTGAATTGACGTATGTTATGAGAGAGAGAAGGAGAAAGAGAGGGAGAAAACCCATTGTTATTTTATTATAGAAAGTAGATATAGGATTGGTCTATATATAAATGGTCGATAACTTGTACACGGCATAAACAGACGCAGTGAAAGAACCCATACATTGAAAGTGACATTAAGGTTAATTGACTGCTTTAGACTCTTCCAAAAGTACTTCCAGATTTACCATTTTAAAATATTAAATGTGCTAATTATAAAATGCTAAATTTTATATTCTAAAATGATAACATGTGTCATGCTATTAATGTTATTTTTTTACCTGCAAATTCACAAAAAAAAACCTCATTTAATTTAATTTAGAATTGGAATTCAGAAGAGATTGAGTTACATTATGTTTTAAAAGGAATTAACTATTAATTTAGAAAGCTAATATCTACCATATGTTTGAAAAGCTAATATTTAAATTAAAAAGGTTTATCAATTATTTATATTAAACTCTTCAGCAAACCATACAAATGACAAACATAAATAGCCGTCATTAACGTTTCAACGGAAGTATTTTTAACAATGATATATAAAACATGATAAACTTTTAGTGTATCTTTAACATAATAGGTGTTATTAAAATGATAGTAATAATACCTGTGCAATCTTTACATAAGAAAATTCATTATTAGTATATAATGTATCACGAATATTATCAATTGAAGTAATACTTGTGACTCCAAAAAGTATCCAGTGGTCTAACGCAATATCTAGGCTTGATTGCATGGTAGCCATTGCTTCACCTACTTTTAACTGTATATGAGGGATATCCGGAAATTAAGTACCGATTTGGAAAATCTCACCTAAAAAACTTTTTCCAAAGTAAAAGTAATTTTTACAAGAAAGAGCATGCCGAAAACTATTTTTCTGCATATTTACCACCATTATTCAGATATTTATCATATCGGGGAACCAACTTGCCTATATCCTCTTTAAAGAAAGACTCCGCCAGTGAACAGATTTCTGAAATTTGTAGAAACTCATTACAAAACAATCTTATTGCTAACCATCTGTTTTTCACGAGTTTTTTCATTCACTTTTTCAATCAAACCTACATTGACAACATAAAGTAGCCTACTCCGTGCTTCAATATCAACATTGGTTCACCCATCACTGAACTGTCTAACCCACTTTTTTTCTCCATTTCTTCACTCTTTTAATTTTCACCATAACTCTCAAGTTGACGACGAATTTCAACTGGCCTAACATTCCGTGTGTTAAAAAAAAAGGAAATCTCAAAAACTGTTCACTGGCGGCATCTCTCTTCAAAGAGAGTATAAACAAGTTGGTTTTTAGGTATAAAAAAATGCCTGAACAATGATGGTAACTATGTAGAAACATAGATTTAGACACGATCTTTTATGTAAAAATAGATTTTGTTTTGAAAAATAAAAGATTTTTCATGTAAGTTTTTCCAAAAATGGTACTTAGTTTCCGGACATCCCTCGTATATCTGTAGCCTCTTTAGTTTATTCAGGATATTATATAAATTCCCTATAAATGGGTGAATATTGTCTTTCTAAACCACCGAATACTGTATCTGTTTGGAGTACGATTACGAATGTAGCTACATCGAGCAATATGTAGCTACACCATTGGTTGATTGATTGATTAATTATTAAAGTCACACTTAGAAGCAACTTTAAAGCTATTGGACAGACTTCCGTAATTTTGAATCATAGACAAGTGACAGAGGTGACACCTGAGAGAGCACACTACACATCACACTTCCACATTACGCCAGTGGAAGCGCTTGAGCCTAAACAAACTTAATGTCCACACATCCCCACTGCACTCCTGATCTTTAGTGACTTCAGGACTTAAAACCTACGATTCGACTTCAACAAACCGTTCCGTGATCTCTGACCATGACTACTTGATCATTGCGACCTATCCTGACTCAATGGGGAGTAGTTAATATTCTTTACTATCACTTAGAATTCGATTTAGAGTAAAATATGATTTGAAAACATTTCCAAAATTATTTAATTTTTAATTCCACATTTATCAGATTTAATGAAAATATGTTAATGAAAATGTAGCGATTAACATAGTCTGTATTCCTTTTTTTAAATATTAATAGTTTATTTGTTCAAACATGAATACAATTTTAGGAATCCTATTTTCAGTTCATATAAACAAATTACTGTACACTTATATATAAAATAGTAGCTTTTTTTATTTGTAAGAATTTTAAAAGGCAACTTTCTAAATACTACCTTTGGTAATGGATGATAATTTTCAAATCGCAACTTAGTAGTTAAAAAGGAAGCAACTTTTTGTAATATAACTATATGGCCAAATTATTTAAGGGATATATTTTGCTATGTTTATATAAGTAAGTAAAGTAAATGTAACTAAGTAAGCAAGAAATTCTTAGTTATTTACTTCCAAATTATGCGTGTGTATGAAATTTCTCTTAACTAAAATGTTACGAGTAAGCCTTCTCTCTAAGAGTAGGAACATTTACAAAGGAGCTACACAGAAATTTAGAAAACGATTCGATACTGATTATGTCAGTTTTATTTCCTTTCCATTAATTGTTTGGAAACTTAGAATATATATCTCAGAAGTTTTATAGACTTATTTTATTTAAGTCTTTAGAGCAACTTTAGTTCTCAGGATATCCTCTTTGTGAAACACGATTCTTCTCTTCGCGCTGCTGTCACTAAAAATATTCCGAAGGATTTGTAATACAATAAAATGACCTTGACAGTGTTCGTTAAGGATTTACTTATTTCAGAGAAAAATGTGCTTTGTGCCTTTTCTTTTCCCTCCAATAGACCGCATACACGCGCCTGTGTGAAAAATGGTGGCACTTGGGAGCGAATTGCGTAACTTTTAATCGCCACTTAAAGTGTTAAATATTGCAAACAATAAAAATACTTTTATTAAGGGACATGTAATAAACCGATTTTTATTCATTGATATTCTTGATTCTTTTATTCATTGATTTTCAGCAATCAAGATCAGAAACTTGCTCTTAAAGTTGAAACGATTTATTCTTACGTTTGAATAATTATTTTCTCAAGGAATAAATCACGATGTAATTCTTTTTCGACTTTACTCGTGTAAGAGTGTAAAACTTCTGTAAGACTTTAACTAACACGTAAAATACATTTGGAAGGTAAATGATATCATCCAAAATTATAACAAAAATAAATCTTCAAGTCTTTCTTGAAAAGGACATTGAAACCAAGACCTTTATTCAGAAAGCCATTTATTTTGCTTTCCCTTGAAGTCCGATGCTTATTAAAATTCATCATGCTATTAGTGCTTCCTATTTGAATGAAAGAACTAACGTCTTTATTCTTTAGGCGAGCGTTAAATTATCCCGTTTCTAGTCATTTGACTAATTACTCTACCCAGAACAGCCTGACAGCCTACTACCATTTAACATTTCGTCACGAAGATATTTTTCAAAATTTTCTCAAATATTCAACCCAAATGCTAAGAGAATTTTCTTTCTCAATTGATGCTAAATTCTTTTAACAAGCTCTTCTCTAATTCACTCTGGTAATTTAAGGGTCGAAGCGAGCTCATTTAGAAGGACGCTTGGCGGACACTTTAATTAACCAGTATTTCTTAAGAATCCTTACAACCATTGTCAACAATTAATGCTTCTCTCATTCGAGATCATTTGCAGCAGCTTTCTCTTTCTTAATCTTAGCACTTTCCATCGCATTCAAGCAAATTCACAGTAATCTTTTACGGAAGGAAAGATATAAAGCATAAGGGAAAACACGATTTCATTTTGGAAATAAATTATAGTCATTCCGAGATATTTATTGTAGTCATTGAGTGGTATTTGAGGACGACTCTGTTAAACGACAGTACTTAAAACCCAGTCTTATTGGGACAAATGATGTTTCAGCAATTTGCTGGATTTTCCACGAGCGATATCGCTGGACATATTTCTATCGATTATTGAAATCGAGAGATTGTTCAGCAAAATGTTGTAACTGAAGGAGAATGCTTTATCACGCATGGTCTGAAGTTCGCGTAATTTGTGGAACTAAGCATACCTTAGAGAATGAAAATTTGATCTCAGATGTTATGTTCTAGTTGAGTGCTCTCTGGTTGGGAAAACATTTATAGCAAACTCTTAAGAGTATCGCAGTATAATGCTTTCTGATTAAATATACGATTTCCGATAACTTTAAAATTGTAGTGGGATCGATCTTTCTGAAGTATATTCTCTCTTGATACTCTTATAGTACTTTAAAAATCAACAGAAAATATAACGGCTGAAATGAAACCTTTTATTATTTATGTTTTAAAGGGGAAGGGAAAGCACCGCATTCTTAATGTATTGGATGTTAATTATAACTGAAATAATCTCAGCTCAAGTCACGTTTCGACTGAGTAATAATTATCATAACTTTTTAACGTCACCTCTATTATATTGTTACATTTATGTTAATTCTGTTTTTACAAAAATTTAAACTGTGTTCTTGCAGTATATTAATACATATATTTTTTAAATATGCTTTAAGTTGACTTTTTGTCAAAATATTTAAACTGTATTCTAAGTTTATAGTAAGAATGTAATAAGTATATGCTATAAACTATCCGCTTGGTGGCATAGCTGGTTCGTTGCTGGCCTTGTACACCTAAGTTTGTGGGTTCAATCCCGGCCCCAGTCAGTGGATTTTCAAGATACAGAAAATCGTCAGTGGTCATGTCGCATGATTATGCGGCATGTAAAAGATCCTTTGAGTGCCTGTTTAACTTGGGTGCTTACGGAGAATTTAAAATCCTAAATACGGTTTTGCATCGCCAAAGTTCTGGAGAGGAAACTGGGCGTCGAAATTAATGGCGGCCATTAGTATTCGCCATTGGTAATATACTATATCTGCAATGGTAAAACACTAACCCGCAATCCCATTAGAGATAATACTATAAACCAGTGGTCATTTAACTTATGAAGCTTCTGAGCTACTGTACCATTTTTAAATCCTACTGTAAATTACCAACAAAAGAACTACCAAGTTCTTAAAAAAATTCTTACATTTGTTTGTTGCCTATAAACTCAAGTTTCTAATAAATATGAAATCAGATTGAATTAAACAGCATAAAACAAAACGAAACTGAAATTGAATTGTAAATAAAAAAAATGAAGAACTTGGTTAGTAATAATATTATAACATATATTTTTTTCTCGGACTTATTGACTTTAATAAGAAAGGTGAAACTCTCACATTTTTTAACGTCAACAAGTTTTAATGTTAAAAGAGTAGGTAGTGGTTGCCATTTGAAAACAACTGTCCAAGAGTTCATAAGAGAATCCGTTTCTTTATTTATTTTTAAATGAATTTCATACTGAAAAAAAAATCTCACACAGATATGTAGAACTGAACAGTGCCTTTACTGTAAGACAAACCTGGAGCAACATTGACAATTTTTAGGAACAAGAAGCCAAATTTCTTCAGAGCTTGAAAAAAACAGTTTCACAGATAAATCATTCTGAAATTTAATCAGTACCAACTCCACTGCAACGGTGTCTTCCTAAAATTTAAAATGCTCTATGACACAAGTAGAGAAATCTTCAGTATCAATTCCTATAAATCGTCAACGGGAAAGTTAGAACAATCTACCGAAAAGGTCGCTGCGGGCTACTAGTAGCTCAAGATCGATTGTTGGGGGATCACTGCTATATACTAATAACTAGAAAAATGAATATAAACTGAAATAAATTAATGGTAGTTGGCAAACTAAAATGCATTACTCGTAGTTGGAACGCATTTCACAAATATCCAAATTTTAAGAAGCATAAAAATTTCTTCGAGTATCTTATTTTAAAAACTGCTGTGTAAATTCAAGATAAAAGTAATTAAACAGTTACAACAAAGACTTATTTTAAATAATTAGATTGAATTACTACCTTTTCTGAGAAGGAATTCCAAGAAATATCGAATTAAAGGCTACTACTAATATAATCCTGTACTTTGAGTAAATATGAAGTCTGAGAGACTTATACTATTGGGAATTTTACACTTCAGGGACTAAATCAGCAGCCCATTAGTCATTTCATCCCTTCTCACTAAAACATTGTTCTGATTTATTCTATGCAGCTTAGGTAGTATTTCATTTCAAATGTAAAATCTAATAACATCCAACATAGCTTATTTAACTATCCTCATTAAATTCTTAGGCTGTTATTTAAATATTTCCAATTCATGTGGCTTTATGCACACAGCTCCACAAAAGCTATGTAATTACAACCGACATATTGGGAATTAGTTTCAAATTTTCCTTTGAACAAACACGTGTACTCTGTAAAGTTTATTTTGAGGATAACATTTCATCTCAAATGTTCCGGTCATTAAAATCGACAAATGCCTCTACTCACTTTCTAAGTAACTGGCTTTAAAGTTAATCATCATACATTGGATCACTGAGCGAGAGAAAGATGTTTACACTTTATATGTATTTAGTACATAGTGGTATACTTCAGTGGTATGAACTATTGTCGAAATAGGGAAATATATGCTAACTAGCTGTTATACCCGTTCTTCGTACGGGTGAATTGAAAAATTAAACAATACAGATTGAAGGATAAAATTTTTCTTAATGAGTTAATTTTACGTGAATTGCAAATTAAACAAAAAAAAAATTGCTTTTTGCACATCTCAGCTGAATAAAAAAAACCCTGTTTGTTAAATTTTAAGTCAGCAGATCTAATAGCTGATTAAAAGGATTTTTTTTATCTATAACTCCCCGTAACTCTCTTGTAGATCGATTTTTGAAAACACCTTCCTAAGCTGATCTCTGCTCAGAAAAAGTAACGTATTGTTACACATTTTGTGTAATGAACGCTTAAAATAGTATAAATAATTTATATCTGGAAGTGTAATATGTTAATATTACTTTTTGTTGTATTTATCTTATGTTAAAATTGTAATCAGCCTCACACTCCACCTGTTCAA
The DNA here is from genome assembly GCA_019973955.1 of Trichonephila inaurata madagascariensis. Taxonomy (NCBI): domain Eukaryota; kingdom Metazoa; phylum Arthropoda; class Arachnida; order Araneae; family Nephilidae; genus Trichonephila; species Trichonephila inaurata. Next base: position 132,247 of record BMAV01010208.1, read on the forward strand.
GCTTTCTCAGTTCCTGGCACCTGGCGTAGAAAAAACAAAATACAAAGTTTTGCTTCACACATACAAGATAGATATATGCTGCCACTGGCTTTTTTGCAGATGGTAGAATGTTTTCCTACTTGCTTGACAATTATCATTATATTTTGGAAAGTTCACACAATATCTTTATAAATTATAGTCTATGTGTTATTCTGATATATAAGCTATATTATTGTAAAGTTTCATTAAAATCCATTCAGTTGTTTTTACGTGAAGGAGTAATAAACATCCATACAAACTTTCACGTTTATAATATTAGTAAGGATATTTGCACTATAAAGGGAACATATTATGTACCTAAGATTATACTACTATATTACATGAGTAACTTAGTTATATTACCCCATATTCTTTTCTCTCATAATTACTTTTTTAAATCTATCCATAAGCCAAAAGAACTGATACAACTTCAGTTAGAAACCAATTTTCCCGAAATTCTATCTTCAATAACTAAACGATTAGCTTTTAAAAATCTTACTATTAATCAGAATAGGAAAAAAAAATAATTGTTTACTTATTTCAGAGTAAATAAAGTTGAAAAATACCCCCTTGGTACATATTTATTATCGAAGTATGGCATTTATGCTTTCATAAAGTATATTTTTCATTTCTCATACTCTGATTTATTTCACATACTCTGTATTTTTACGAATTGAATCCTTTAAATAATAATCTCTCTTTTACATTTGGAAACAGAGTATTTTCCCTAGTTCTAAGTTTTTTCTCGATTTTTTTTATTTGAAAGATGTACGTCATGACAAAGTGAATTTATGATAGAGAGTTACCTTTGTTGTTAAAAGCAACTAAAATGATCATTTTTAAATAAAAATATGCATTAATGCTTTAGAAAAATGTTGCTGCTTAGAAAGCAGCTTGAGATATAAAACAGTTGCATATTTATTCTATTTAAATAAGGGCTCATAATTTTATTCTTTACTCAAACAATGCTTTTTAATTTGGAGAGCATTTAATTTATCAATTTCAAACCCATCGTTCCTTGGAAATGAAAGATGGATTACTACTCTCTATCCTTTTATTTAAAGAACCAATGCCAGAAACATAATTTGAAAAACTCTAATCGTTTTAATTGGACCATGAATAAAAAAAACAATAAATTGACTCAAGAGCTACTTTCTGAATTATTCTCTCTCCCCAATGTAGAATTCATTTAAATGGGAACTATTTGTTTCGGATTCTGATTTGAAATCGAGCAAAAGCCATACTCTTAAAAAAATCGTTGTTTTACTGTGATCTAATTACACCCTGTTAGTAACCCATTAAAAATCATGTCATTCGAAGTAATCCAAAAGAAAAACATCTCAGGAAAAAAGTTTGAAATCCCCCCTTCAACTTTCTCGATCATCTTGTCTTGCTTTGAAAGTCATTGTTCCTTAAGACCCCTTAAGGGGAATCAATTGGGAACTCGAATAAAGGAGTAATTGAAACGCAAGTATTTTTGTTAGCTTCCGACTATGTCTTCACTTCAATTCGGAGCTTTTAATTGATTTCACTGAAACCCATTAACTGTATTTGATTTATTGATGGCTTACCTTCTAGAAATAACTTTTCTCTTCTTATTTCAAACTATAGTTCAATAACAATTGTCAAATAATTACCAATCATAACAAATTGTACAAGATTTTGCTGATACATTTATCCGAAAAGATACTTTCGAAAACAAACGAACAAAAAAAATTCTAGATATTTAGACTGAAGAAAACAATAGAATAGTATTACGTAGCTTCGAGCGATCGTGTTGTACATAAAGATAAACAATAAGACGAATTATGTTCTTATATTTTTTTTAGAAAAGGGCAAAGAAAGTGTGCAGAGTGCATTGGGAATAACAGAAAAAATCGAATCGACTTAGATAAAATACTTCAAGTTTATTGGAAAAATGTTTTTAAGGATTAATTTGGTTGCATTATATTCTATGGTAACAGTACTGAACTCTGCAACAGCCCATGAGGGACAAGGCCCACTGTGTCTAGCTTAGTTTTTGTAACCTTAGGCACACGGGTGCATGTGCAGATATTTTGGTCAAGTGGTCAGTCTGATGCGAAACCTCCAGTGTTCAGTTTATTAATCGACCCACTGAAGGGAGGGAAGGCTGAGTTGACTTTGATCAGTCCGGGATTTGAACCCCGGACCTGTGACATGAAAATAATAACAATTGTTGGCAAAAAAAAATGTAAAACTACGGTGATTTTAAAATACAGTGAAAATCGTTTAATACGAAACTGAGGGGGACTAAAATATTTTTTCATGTTAAAAGAGTTTCGCGTTAAAGGGCATTGCGAATTAAACAAAACTGTTTATTAGAGTACATTTTCTTTACATAGATATATTTACATGTATCTTTTAATGAAAATCAATGGAAAAAACAATTCAAGAGCTTAACGAAATTTAGAACAAAAGTTTCAAGTTAATTATTGTTGATAATGTAGAGTTAACAATACCAGAATCTTTAGTTATTACAGAGTTAGCAACATAGATTTCCGTTTTCTATTTTTGATCAACAGCTTTAAGAATCTCCATTTTCATTATAGGCGAAATAACAGTTTGTTTCCTCCAAGTTCTTTGTTATTGTGCTCGTAACAAATCCTTCTAAAACAAAAAAAATGCGAAGTAAACTTACTAATTTTTACTCATACTGTGATGTACTTGTCACCGAATTTCAAAGCCAACTAATGAGAGATGAGATGTTGTTGTGTGGCGTGAGAGTAACTTATATAAACAAAATCGGCTCATCCACAGGCTGTTCCGAGGGTATTTCAAAGCCAAGTTAGAGTACTTAACATGTGAAAGAAACATGTGAAATCCCTTTCTACGAAACATGGAAAACCCCCCTCTATTTAATTTCCCACCCCTTTTAAATCTCGCATGTGTGGTTGGTGTTTTCCGTATTTTGTTCATTTTCAGAAGGGAAATCTTTTCGTGTTAAGTGATTTTCGTTTCCTGTTAAGAGAAAAAAAATGGATGAAAATGCGTAGTAGTTTGTTGGGACCGTTATATTATTTTGTGTTAACCGATATTTCGTCTTAAGCGTTTTCGCGTTAAACGTATTTCACTGTATAATGTTAAGAAACACAGTGATTAATAAAAAATAATAATTAATAGAGCGAAGAGATTATTTATCATTCGTCTTAGGCTGAACAAAAAATATATTCTAAATTACTGATTTTATATGTTGGTCCTTTATTCGTATATTCTATTGATAGAATTATAGATTTATATAACTTCATTCACAATTCAGACGGTTTTTTTCCCATCATCTTTAGTAACGAGTGTAAAGGAGGAATTAAATGGAATTCTTTTTAATTATATATCAGGGATGGCAAATCTTTATAGATCAACGTGCCATTTTTTCTAAAGAAGTGTTTAATGAGGTATAGACGTGCCGTCAAAAAATTTTGACTCGTGATTATTAAGAAAATAATAAAACTAAATACTAATAACACAAAACTCTTTTTACTACGAAAAAATACCTTTTGCACTGTACAGTTATGCATGTTTTACTTATATGTGTAATTCGAATTAAAGTAACATTAGTGTGATTTCAGTTATTGCAGATTGTGGATGACAAATAACTTATATTAGGATTGTAAGATGTTACTTTTTGTAGAATACATGCTGAATTGGAGTCATCTGCCAAACGGTTTCTAAGCAATTATTTTTGCTGTGGTTCACTTTTTTTGACAAGAGGCTTCGTGATTTGTTTCAAAATACCGTTTTATAGATGATGTTCTGCTTACCACTGTTCCAGATTATAAAACACACGCCGCTTTGTCACCTTTACTAATAATACCATGTTTCTGGGTCTACCAAATTTGAAATTCTCTGTTACACTTGCTATCTTGCACTTTTGTTGTTTTACTGAACTAGCCATGTTAAATAACAGTTAAAAATCGTAAATATAACACCTATAAACTTTAAAATATAGTTGTGTCAGTGAAATTGACTATACTATGCTTAGACAAACTTTATATCATAAACAATTTTAGTCTACGACGTAACTAAGGCAAGACAATGACAAACGAGTGTGCTTCCCACCGCTCCGCAACCGATCACTCGCGTTTGCTTATAATACTTCATAGTTCTTTTTGAAATAAAATGCAAACCATTTTGATCACTAGCGTACCAAAAATATTGTGTCGCGTGCCATCAATGGCACGCGTGTCACTGGTTCGCCATCCCTGTTATATATTGTGCTTAGGATGTTATTTAAATACTGTTACGATGTTTGGTGTGCTTACAATAAGAGCTTCAAATTATACATCATGTGAAGCTATGATTTTTCCCGTTCGATACGAAATCTATATTAAGCTTCATTACATAAAGTACTGACGTAACACTAAATGACTTAAAGTCACGTTACAAAGCTGCATGAGGGCTATGGGTGTCGGACCTCGTAATTTTGACCATGGTAAAGTGACAAGTATGATACCATAGTTGGCAACCCACCCTCCTCTCCTAAGTTCCACACCAATGACAAGAAGTTTAAACCTCGACAGATTTAAAGGGCATTGGCCCCTTCTACATAGTGGGTCTTCAGCGGTACTAAGTTAGAACTCATGATATGCCAACTACCAGTCCGTGACCTTGACCACTAGGCTACCAAGGCTACAAGTACTTACTCGTAAATTATTCAACAAATCATCCAGCTAAGCTTAACTCCTTTAAATAGTCAAAGAAGTGGTATACTTTTAGAACATTAATATACATTTTAGAATAAATAATACACATTAAATAAAATAAATAAGTACAGAGTGTCCTGGCTTAAAATATCCAAAAGTATTGGCTTATTATTACGGAACTACCCATCAGAATGTAACAAACTGTTCATCCGTGGATTGGAAAACTATCCGAGAGTTTTTGGGTCTAGTCCGATCGGCTGCACGTGTGCGCATTTTCGGCAATCGCAGACGATAAATGTATTACACTGACTTCATCAGTAAAGATGTGAACGCCACAGCAAAAGGTGCAGTGTGTGCTTTGGTTAACGGAATTTAAATCAGTCACGCGTGTACAGCGACTTGTTAGAACAGAATGGAATGTCGACCCTCCAACATCAAAATCTATCCATCAGAACGGGAAAGAAAGGAGACCGGAACTTTGATATCTCAAAAACTGGCGACTATCCACAAGTTTTCGTGATAGAAGACACTGTTGATCATGTGCGTGATTCATTTTGTAGGAGTCCTGATAAATCTATTAGGCAAGGCAGTAACAACATTCCATTCTGTTCGAACACTTTGTGATGGGCTCACGCGTCTTTTCTTTAACATAACCTCTGGGTTCTTTGGTAGCCAAGATTAATGGCAACTCTTTTACAACCAAAACCCAAGAAGCGAAATGTGAACAAGAAATGCAAATAAGATAACTTTTAAAATAACAGAAGTTTCAGTAAGTGAGATGGCAATTTGGGGAATGTTATGTGTGAAAGAGACTATAGGGAATTGACAGGCAATCGTAAAGTTACCTGGAAAGTAAACCATTAATACAAGGTGTATACCATTGCACGCGGTGTATACCATACCACCCAGACGTTTCCACATAAAGATTGAATCTAAGTTTGGATTAAGGTAGGACTGATTATTTGATATTAGGACTCGTAATATTATTAGAAGTGAGAGTAGGCGGATAAAATAATTATTTAGAGAAAGTGGTCTAAATTACCCGATTCGGTTTAACTAGTATTGTGTGTTTGTTCATTATATATTCTGGCTTATTTAAATTTATCTAAATTATTTGACATTTAAATTCTATTCTTATTAAAGTCATATTAAGAATTAAAAATGTCTATTCCTTTTGCAAATCCTACACCTCTAGCTCACGCTGACAATCAAAGATACGGTCACCAAAGGAGGGCGGTATCACAACTTCTCTGTACAAGCGTGACTGATTTAAATTCCGTTAACCAAAGTACGCACTGCATCTCTTACTGTGGGGTCCACATATTTACTAATGAAGTTAGTGTAAAAAGTTTATCTTCTGTGATTGCCGAATAAGGCGCGCACGTGCGACCGATCGGAGTAGATCAAAAAAATCTCGGAGAGTTTTCCAATCCATGGATGGACAGTTTATTACATTCTGATAGGTTGTTCCGTAATAATAAGCCATTACTTTTGGGTACTATAAGCCCAGACACCCTGTGATAATAGGATAATAAATAAATAATGAGATATATTAATAATATTGTGTTAAAATTGTGCACTTCATTTTCTTTTAACATATGCTTTTTAAAATCTGAGTAAGTGTATATAATATATATTTTTATAAAAGGTAGTATTTTCCTTCGACTGTAGAAACTAACTTCTTTAAATTTTGAAGAATAATCCGATTATTTTCAGAAGTCTTATATGTTTTTTGTTCGTTCCAGACACAATATATTTTGTTTCGTTGTTACAGATCAGCCGTCTGAGAATGTTTCAATATTTCTTACTTTTTGAAAAGAAAAAGTTTTTTAAAGAAAAATAGACATTCCCCCCTCTTAAATCAGGATCAAGGGAACAGAATACTTTTAATTTTACCTATTTTTCTTTATTGCTTTTTGATTTATTTGTTTGTTTTGAAGCTGCTGAAATATTAGTTAACAATGATTTTATTGTAATTGAAAATATATTATAAAAGTATATAAGAATATTTTGATCTTTGTGTTGAAATTTTTCAACGTACACTTTCTCATACACACAAATCCTATCTTTTCTATATTTTATTAAAGCAGATTTTTCTTCGAAATATTATTTCATCTGATGAAAAGTTATTTTTCCTTACTAGAATTTTATTGAATCATGCAAAAAATATATATATTTTTATAACTCTTGTAAGGAATTTTGTTAAACAAAGTACGTACCAGTTTTTGAATTTCAAAATGAACATGCAATAACTCAATAGGTGCTTTTTTTTTTTTTTGAAGCTGACAAATACTTAAATTAAAACTTCCTAATTTTCTAGTTTGAAAAATTTTATTATTTAAAATTAGTTTCTACCATAATAAATGATTACTGAATTTTATAATTATAATTATATTTTACAGCGCTCATCGATCATTTGTGCATATTTTGCTATCAATGAAAACGTTAAAAAAGCATTACTCAATTTATATTTTTTAGATAAAATATATCTGGATTTCAGTATTTTGTTTTTCATAAGCTACTTTTCTTTTCTTCATGGAAAAAAATAAAAACCAAAATAGAAGTAAAACGACTGCTTTTTCTATTCTTAAAACAAACTATCGAGTATTTGTTTTGATATTTTTCATTTTCTCTTTCAATGGAAACTGATAAAAATGTAGAGTTTTTGAAGGGTAACATTATAGGATGGTTTTGAAGGCTTGAAATAATCCTTCAAATGAAATATTCTATATAAGAATTGTGATTAAAAGGTGTATCAGAATGTGGTTAGAGAACGAATGTTTAGTTTTAGAATATTTTTAATGAGAATTTTATATTTTTTAGTATTAAATGAATATCATAAACTGACAGTTTAAATGTTCAAGTCACTGATTTAATTCAAATTCGCTGTGCAATGATCGTGGATACAAGACATAAAACAACTCAAAGTTAAATGGTACAACTTTTCATGTTCTTAACAGGAAATAGAATTTAAAAATCTATACATTTCTGTGTATTTTTTTAATCCATTGGTTTTAAAAATTGTTGTTAATTTAATGTAGATTTCTTCAAAAATTTTACAAAAACTGCTCTATTTGCATGACACAAATTGCATAATTTGGATATCGTTAGTATTTTGTATAATTATTTATTAGATTTATTTCATTCGTGTAATCCAGTCACTATGCCGCATTTCTCAAATTAACAAATAAAACAATACAGCAGTTAAGAATTGACTCTAAAAATTTATTTGTCTTTATATTCAGTTTGAAAAAATAAGTATATATTTAACCCTCTGACCAGAACATCCATCTCTCAGATCGGATAATTTGCTTCGATGTCTGTAGGTAAAGCTGTGGTGTGAATTTTGGGGTGGGCAGCTTTGACATCTTCAGTTGGACTACCCAGTGAGAGGATCACGTGGTGGTACGTGGCGATTTTTTACAACTCACGATATGTGCAATTTTCCTTATCTATCATCATCTATCAGACGGATATTTCTATAGTTTTTTCGTGTTTGGTATTATTATTTTTAATTACTTTTAGATAAATATAAATAATTTTTAATCAGTTTTTATAAAAATACTTGTGACAATTTTAGTGATAAAAATATATTTTTGTGCTTTATTTAACCCCACACATTTTATTTGAGCCATACCCAATTTTATGAGCAATAAGAACATTTAAAACAGTCTCCTTGCGACATAGCCATCGTTCGATAGCCATGTCGTGGGATTCCCGCGTAAGTTAGAGGTGTGGGATTCTCGGAATGAGATATGAGACATTCTATAATTCTTAATATGACTTTTATTAAGAATTTAACTTAAATTACTTAGAGATATTGAACACAAACTTATATTAAGTGAGAATAAACCAAAGTACGCAGTTTTAACTAACTCAGATCACGCAATTACATCACTTATCAATATAAATATATTATATCTGCCTAATCACAATCTCAATAATATACTAGCGTTCAGAATATAATCCTCCTACCTTGGTTGAATACTCAACGGTTCAATTACTTTCAGATATTCAGTTAGGTTCGAGTGCAATAGTATGCACCTTGTAGTAAGGGCTTGATATCCATGATGCTTAGGTAGGTCGTCAAAATACACTTCTACCTTTTCCGAACTAGCTTCCTCTAAATTGCCATCCTTGCTCACTAAACTTTCTATCCTTTTAAAGGTTATCTTATTTGCATCTATGCTTCGTTTCACTTCTTGGATTTGGATTGGAAAAGTTTTGCCATTAATCGTGGCCGTCAAAGAACGTAGAGGTTATGTTAGAAGAAGAACGCGAGAGATGTCACAATCCCCTCCAAGAAGAAAAACGTGATTTATTCAAGGATTCTCAGCACCCTTAAGAAATTACGTGCCTAAATTTTTATTTCTGAATCTCCTCACTTTCTAAGTTTTATTTAAATTTTAACCTTGAATTCTCATTTTAACTTCTATAATTTCCAATATTTAACTTAACTGTAATTTTCATTATTCATCTTAGAATTAAATTTAATATTTAACTTAAATTTAAATTTAAACTCGTGACAGACACACAATAAGTTTTACTCCATTAACTAGGCCAACAATAACAATTTTGCTTTTTAATCATGGTATAAAACATGAGTAAGACCTGGTTTGTCTGAGAATAATCCCTTAAAACTACTAAACAAATTTTGTAATTCCTGTTTTTGTTTATCCTCCAATTTTGTCTTAGACAAATCTATTTCAACATTTTCCTCTTCAACTGATTCAACCACCCTAGTTATCCCGCGATCACTCGCGCGGGATGTTCTGTACACCCCAGCAACAAGAAAATCCTCCCAGGATTCGAAAAGAATGCTCAGAACCACGATTTTTTCTGTAGCTGCACATTTTAGGTCACTGAACCTTCAGGCCTGATGCAATCCCTCTTTCTCAAACGATTGGAATTTAATGACCTTCAAAACTTTATCTGGGGGGCTGAGAACTTCCGCGAGAAGTTGAGCATTTGTATACAGTTTGCTCTGAATGTTTGGAAAATGATTAAAATTTTATTTTTTTTTTTATATTTTCTTTTCAAAATAAATTTTTGATTTATCTTTTTCCGGTTTTGAAAAATTTAAAAATTGTGTTTTTAAAAATAAAATTTTTAGGAAAATTTAAAATTAAGGAAATCCATTTGTTGAATAAATTTAAAATTTTTTTTGGGTAAAATAAAAAACTCCGATTTCCTTTTGTTTTAAAAGACTTAATTTTTTTTTTCCAAATTAAATCCGTTTTTTGGGGTTTCCAAACCCCCTACTGAAATTTTGAAAAACCCGGGGACCCTTTTTCTAAGGGGGTCCCTTTCAAAAATTAAAAAAATTACCCATTTTAATAAAACCCAAGTTGGGTTTTCCCCCTTTAAACTCGAAAATTTAAAAAATTCTAAAAATCTAATTCCCTTCCCCCCCCCAACCTTTTATTTTGGCTTTCCCTCCTTTGGTACCCTAAAACCCCTTTTTTATTTTTTTAAAAAAAATTTTTTAAATTTTTTCCAAAAAATTTTTTTTTCCGTTTCCCGATTCCCTTTAAAAAAGGGAAATGGGTTTTTAAAAAAAATAAATTTTTCCCCACTTATACTATTCTTGGTGCAACCCCCTTTTTTTAATTTTAAAAACCTTCTTAAATTTACAAATTTTTCAAACGTTTTACCATGTTCTCAAAATTTTCCGAACCCCACTAGGCCCCAAAAACTTTGTTTTCGAAATTTTTAAAATTTGATAAACCAATTCTGTTTTTGCCTCCCTGCCAAAATTTTCTTTAGGCATTTTAAGAAAATCTAAAAAAATTTCTGTTGTTGGTTCCCAAAATTTTTTCCCTTTTGGGTTTGCAAAAAACCTTTTCGCTTTAACCCCTTTTCCCTTATTTTTGTTGCGAAAACCCTTTTTTTAAATTTTGCCTTTTAAATTTGGCAAATTTTTCCTTTGGCCTGTTTTTGCACCCGGAACCCCGATAAAAAATTAAAATAAAATTTTTCTTAATTCCCCAATTTGACTTTTCAAATAAGCACATGGGGGTTTACCCCGGGATTTCAAGTAATTTGTATTTGATTATCTATGGCCTCGAAAAATTTCCCGTTCACTTTTTTTCAGCCCCGGGAAAAAGCACATTTCTGGTAAATACCAAACCCTCCTGCATTCCCCAACCCAGCGTTATAAAATTTGATTCGGGCGCCATTGCAACATTAGCCATCGTTCTTTAGCCATGTCTTTTGGGTTTTCCGCGTAAGTTAGGGGTGTGGGATTCTGGGGAATGATATGAGACTTTCCCTATAATTCTTAATATGACTTTTATTAAAATTTTTTAAAAACCCCTTAGATATTGAACACAAACTTATATTAAGTGAGAAATAAACCAAAGTATAACCCATTTTTAAACCCTAACTCAGATCACGTAATTAGTTTTACTTATCAATATAAATATATTATATCTTTTTAATGCAATCTCAATAATATACTAGCGTTAAAGAATATAATCCCCCCTCCCTTTGGGTTTGGGAAATACTCAACGGTTCAATTATTTTTCCAGATATTCAGTTGGGGTTTGGGAGTGCAATAGTATGCCCCTTGTAGAAAGGGCTTGATATCCTTTTGATGCTTAGGTAGGCCATCAAAATACACTTCTACCTTTTCCCCCTTTAGCTTCCTTTAAATTCCATCCTTGCTCACTAAACTTTCTACCCTTTTTTAAAGGGTTTATCTTATTTGCATCTATGCTTCGTTTCACTTCTTGGATTTGGATTGGAAAAAATTTTGTCATTAATCGTGGCCGGGAAAAAAACGTAGAGGTTATGTTAGAAAAAGAACGCGAGAAAGTCACATCCTTGGGGTTTTAAAAAAAAAAAAATAAATAAAAAAAAATACGTACTCGTCTGTCAGACGAATGTTCCTCAGAGCTGCAAAAAAAATTGATGTTCCGGCCTGAGAGTTAAACTCATTAGTAAAATTTGATTCCTCCTTTTTGCAAAAAATTAATTGTGCTGTTGTTGTTGCTCATGCCCCCTTTTCGAGTCAGATGAGGCCCAAGAAATTCATCGTGGCAATGGGCTAAGGCCGAAAGTCGTTAAAAAACCTTTGAGAACCATACAGGTGACAGTACGATTTAGCTCGGAGAAACGATAAATGGCAACACATCACCGATCTCCACCTCCACAGTTTAGGCATGGAACTGAATTGAAATGAAACTTTCTTCAGTTCCCTGCACTCGTGATTCAGCCCACAATACTTTCGGACCCACTGATTCAACAAGGGACGTACTCCGCAGTACTCCCGGGGGGTTTTGGTGGGGACCCGGGGGTTTAACCGGGGCCCTTTCCCGGGGTCCCGTGCTCCCAACCCTAGGCTACCCACGGCCCAGATTAATTGTTATAGTAGAAGCTTAAAATTGCTGTAAGTTTATTTCTGTTGATTTATATTTTCTAACAAAGCATTCGATCCCGCTTGCGTGCACAGAAGCTGAGTATTTACGGTCGTGAACTATCAGCAACGTTGCTTCTGTCGAATTCATTTGAGTCCTGAAATCACGATGTAGAGAGGATGTTGCACGTTAAATTTGCCGAGACTCAAAATTCTTCACGAATTCGTGATGTGCAAGCTTAGAAAGCTGGTAGCTGACTCAGTTACCAGCTTCATCACTTCACGGTGGATGAAAATTTTTCTGTCCGTCACCAACACCTATCGTGTTGCTTCGTAATACGACGTAGATTAAGAATCTAATACAAGGGTTGGCAACCTTTTAGCTGTGGAGTGCCAGTCCAATCTACCAATATGATTCAGCGTGCTTCCGAAAAAGGACATTTTTTTAAACAAAATTTTGATTCCTGCGATAATGCGATAGTTAAAAGAATAGGGTCAATGATATAGATATTAAGTTTTATATACATTAATTCTACATTTTTCTTAGCATAGATTTTTACGGTATTTTATTTTATGTTATCTATTTAAATAGCAAAAGATATAACTATTACTTCAACAAAAATAAAAAAAAATTGTACATATATTATGCATTTTTAAACATATTTGTCAAAATAAAAAAATAGACAACATAAAATATGTCTGTCCCTTTATTATAGTTAAGTAAAAAGATAAATAAAAATTCAGATGGGAACCTAATGCATGCACCGTCTTTCTTTCCTACTGCAAAATCGGGGGTATAATGTGTGTCTTTTTTTTAATTTGACACGATTCTGAGCATTCAGCTGTTGATAAATTTATCTGTAGAGTTAACTTTCAAATTTTTTCGTAATTACGTAAATGTCTATAATTCTGAAGATGTTTGTCAAATAAGAGGTCTATTACAAATTGATCAACTTCCATCCACTCAAAATTGATAAATTTGTAGAGTAACGCAGAACATTCAATGAAAATTGTACCGCGTGATATGGATTGCCGACCTTTGACCTAATAATTCATTCATATTTGAAGATTTGTAATTGTTAAATGTAAAAATGTTACATGAATGAAATACTACGTAGAAAAAAAATATATTGTTATTGAATACTTAGAAAGTCGGTGACCAATAAATAACAAATTTTTAATGACAATAATGCAATTTTTCGTAAAAATGCGACAAAAGTTAAATAATAATTTAAAGAAATAAATGTTGCTAACAAATTGGCTTTGCTTATCAAACCCTAGGAAAATAAGAAAATTCTATGCAACCTAAATGCTCTTGGTCACAGCGCCATCTCTTCAATCACTAGAGCAAGCGTACACAAAATAATTAAATACAATTTTCTTTGGAAAATTCTTGAAAAGTCGGGCCATTTTACTACGAAATTTTATTATATTTATGGTCTATAATCAATGTGCCAATCTTAAAAAAATACATCTAGCTGAGAGTCCGAGCCTTTCTCCCTTCGAACGAGTTCTTTAGTTTCATTTTCAGAATTAAGTAAAACTTTTGCTCATTAATCAGAGGTAGCGTACTTTTATGCATAGAAATGTTGGATACAAAATTTTATAAAATAGGCTTTCCTTACAAAAACACTTTAATTTCATTAAACTAATCTTGAATTTCGATTCATTAGCAATTTTATTTTTACAGTGCTGTGTAAAAATTAATACTCTTAAGGGCTGAGGAATAATATGCAGTGGAAATATTTTTTATGTGATTTTGATTAACTACTACTACTACGAAAGCATTTATCACGATTCTTTGCTTTGTCATGATGTATCGCGTTCAAGTGCACTTATATCAAAGGCTGCATCATACCTGTAACCATAGATTGCAAAATTTGAAAGTTTGTGTCTAGATCTAATTGCGTTAGATTAAGAGCTTCCTGTAATTATGCAGAAGCACGTTATATACATATAACACTTTCCACTTATATGAAACTATATATTCACAATATTTATTTTAAAACTTGACTAAAGTCGCTTGATAAATTTATATGTGAGAGCTTTTGTAATCATATATATATATAAAGAAAAAAATGTGACAAATCTAGAATTTTTTTTTTTTTGCAGTATATCTTAGTTTTACAGAATTTATCCAAAATAATAGGAACTACTGCATATCGAAGATTAGGAAAATGTATTTTGATTTCTTAATTCAGATTTCGATTTCTTAAAGACATTCTGTTAAAAGAAAGGAATTTTAACTTAATGGAAAACTTAAAAAAATACAAAAATTAGTAAACATTATTTGGTAAAATAGCTTTTACTAATTAATGCTGTTCATTTGGAGTTTGTCTGATCTCTTACTCAGTTTTACAAAATATATGTTATCTTATTACGTATAGCGTTAATAATACAATTTATTTTCATGAACTGAAATTCATTGTAATGTAAAATAAATTTTTTTTCAAATATTTAATAAAAGAAAAAAAAAAAACCAGAAAATATGATAATAAATATTCTGACTTAAGTTCCGAAAAGTTGATTTGTGTGAGAAGAGACAACTACTTTCTTTATATAATATTTATTAATTTAAACCCATGGTTATAATGGATTTGATATGATAATTTTACTATTATTTTTAACTCTCAGAATCGTACTGTTTTCAAAAATGTATTAAAGGCATTAAGAGTTGGTATATTTGTAGTTGCTTTCATCAGTCAAAATCATGATATACTGTTGGGAAACATGTTTGAATATTTAAAAACTTATTTGAAAGATAAATTTGTTAAATTCTGCTAAAATTAATACAAAATATATTTAAAAAGCTTGAGAGAAAAAAAAATTTGGCGCTATCTTTTCTTAAAGATAATAATATTTATCTTTAAAATGAACCGGCTGGGTGGCGTGGTTGCTTTGTCACTGGCTTTTTGCACCTTTGATGGTGGGTTCGACCCCGGCCCAAGTCCGTGGATTTTCCTGATGCAGAAAATCGACAGCGGCCATGTCGTATGATTATACTATATGTAAAAGATCTCTTGAGTATCTGTTTGGCTTGGGTGCTATAGGCAAAATTAAATCCTAGTACAGGTTCGCATCGTCAGAGCTCAGGTGTTTCCTTTTAGGGTGGAAACTGGGCTTCAAAATTACCTGCTATGATTGAAATCCACCTATATGGTGCCGCACGAAAATATATACCAGTTTTCGGGGAATGTACTAGGTCTGCAATGGAAAAACTCCAATCCGCAACCCATTAGAAATAAATGAAATCTTTAAAATGAAATAAATGAATAATAATTAAATGAAAATTTTGCGAAATAATTGATTTAAAATTTGGTTTTATTTTGTAATATTTTATAATGTAAAATAAAGGTAATTGGAAAGACTGCTTGGCAACAAAGATGTTAAACTTGTACACAGCAATCAGAATTGTACTATGGCGGCTAGCTCAAATAATTTTAATTAATGGCACATTCTAATTGAGCACACAGTTACAATTACATAAAAAGGTTAATACCAGGTAGGATTCAAAAGTTTCCGGACTGAGCCTATAACGTGAAAATTGTTTGCAGTAGAGCAATTACGATACAGTTTATATATTATTGCGTCCCTCCCTTATTCTAAAAACGGTTTGTGAAAAATCATGGGGTCGATGGCTCACCACATTTCATAGGAGGATTGGTTTCATCAATTTAATTAGTTACATTTAAGTTATAGACTCTGTCCGGGAACTTTTGAATCCTACTTCGTATTACATAAACAATGAGGAATTTACGCGGAGAAACAATGATATTTCCTTTCATCCCTGAGGTGGCAAGTCCATTGTTCTTTTTATCATTCGTTGCAAAATGATTTTCTATAATTTTAAATGCATATGTAATGTACATTTAAAACTATAGAATGTACATAACTATAGATGTACATAACATGCAAATCAGATTTGACATAGAGCGCAAGTAAATAGCGACTTCATTGAAAGCTTGTACGGAGTTATTTAAATATAAGAAAATTCACGGTTGCTAGTTTTATGTAATTATTTAAAAAGCTTTATTTTTATCTTAAAAACAATGACTGTGCATAGAATACTAGAGAACTTTCACATTTTATTAAGTGTCTTATAAGCTATAGCGTAATTGCAGAGTCTTGCAAAATATGAAGAAAATATTCACTATTTATCAGGCAAAAATATAAAAGATTTCTTTTAGAATTACATTATAATTTTACAATTTTAATAAACACATAATGTTTTTATTTTTATTGGTATATTTTTATTATTACAAAATTAAAGTTGTTTAATTTATGCAGTGCTTTACGTACACATGACAAACTTTATTGGTGGAAAAGCACATCGCATTCTAATTCTCATTCTCTTTCTAATTGCAGGCTTCAGTATTTTAAGAAAGGAATGAAAAAGGAACGAAATTTTTAGTGAAACATTTTAAACAAGAACTGGAAAGATTATGCAGTGACTAAGCCCTTCACCTTCAATGTTCCTTCAGATTTTTCTGTGAACTTACAATCATTTCATTAATAACAAAAGACCTTGCTGTCCGGAACTTTTTAGAATAGTTTTCTTTTGACAATGGTTCCCATTTTCAAAAAGTTTTTCATATGATGACTGTTAACGTTTCAACTTCGTTGAAAATGGAACGATTCCTAGGTAAGATAGCAAAAGTAATTTCTTCGAAGAAAGCGATAAAAATACAGACTTCTCTCTCGACCGATTTTTTTATTTTAATCTGAATTTTTTTTAAAGTTTTCTACTTGTTCTAAAAATGAAGCTCAGGTAGTTGAAAAGTAATATCAAAGCTATAAATAACTTATACAGCATCCGAAAAAAAAGGGAAAAAAAATCATAATTCGGAGATTTTAATGCTGTTGAGAAAAGTAAAATTACAAACGTATTCAAAATAATTGTATTCTTATTTAATATTATTACATTTTATTATTTTTTACTACTACTTATTATAAGAATCAATTCGACTCCAGCTGAGGTTGAACCCGATGCCGGCTGGAGGGATAGATTTTCCGGATGTGAAAATCGAAGGTACACATTTCATATGATTATGTGGCTTGTAAAAGATCTTTTGAGTATCAATTTAGATATATATATCTCTGGTACTCTCAGCAAAACTAAATCACGGTAATATTTAGCATCCGATGAGAGCTTTAATTAAAATTAATTCAATTAAAAATTAGTTCCTTTTGATATTTTTAATAATTTTTGTAACTAAGCATTTTATCTGTAAAAGATAAAAATGCTTACGCACGCCTGCGGTTTATTTTCAATAAAATTATATCAATAAAAAATGCAAAACAAATTTTCACAAATTTAACTTTTACTCATTATACATATATCATTTGCGCAATGAATTAACTCATTACATTGTAGCTATTGTTGTATATACTTGTATTAAGCATTAATGAAGTATGGTACAATTTAAATGTCAATATGTATCCTGAAAATCACAATTTTGTGAAAAGTAAAATCCTTTGTTATTTAGCAACAAAAAAGGAAATAAACTTTTTTAAAAAAGATTTTCAAAATGAAATGAATGTGATTAAATTGTTTAATTAGTTAAGTAGAGAGATTTATGCAACACAATTTTTATGCTGACTTGCTCTAAATATTAAATTTACGTAAAAAAAAACTATCATCAGCAATAGCATAAAAAAAACTTTATACATACTCTAAAGTTTAAAAAAATTTAAATTATTATGTATAAACTCTAGAATATTATACACCCCCCCAAAAAAACATTTTTCTATACATACATAAAGATTATATAGTTTTGATTAAAAATAGTACAAATATAGTAAAAATAAATACACCATTAAATTCAGATACAATTTTAGAGATATAAAAATTTATGAATATAACATATTAAATTAAAAAAACATGTTTAGAAAATGAACATTGAACAATGACAGCGTTCACGAACATGAACAAACAGAAACCTTTAAACTATTTGATCAATGAGCTAGCTTCTTTCAAGTAACATGTTTTAAATGCGATGAACATAAATATAATATTCATTATTGTAAAAACAAATATAACTTCATAAAAGTAGTATTATTTTACTTTTACAGTATTAAATTCAATTTAATCTAAATTAATTACTGACATATAAATTTAAAAAAACAAACAAATAACAATACTTTAAGTGCAATTCAAACTGCAATTTTTTAAAACTCTCATAATTCAATCAATTAATTCATTAATTTCAGTTAATATTGTAATTAATGTTTTTAAGAAATGATCAGTAATTTCTTTCAGTGAACGATAATGAATTTGTCTTTGCATTTCTAAAAATACAATATTTACAAAATGATCTTGAGTGAAATATTAACGATGGTATTTCTCGTAAAATACACATTAATTACGAGTAATAATTTTATGGTTAGCAAGCAAAAAGAAACAATAAACAAATACGTTTGAAATTTTTTCCCGAAGCATTAAATGACTACCTTTGGAAATGATAATTTTGCTTGGATATGGTAATTTTTTATATGTATAATGTACATTTTATTTCTATTTACAGATAAAATTATTGGGATGACTTTTCAGTGACTGCGTTTCTTGAAAACTAGGACGAAAGAGAAATACGAATTTTAAAATTTCTGTTTTCTCTGATAACATATTTTGTAACTAAAAAGAATAGGAAAAAATGGTTTCTCAAACTATGGGGCGCTCTCCCTTAAGGGGGCTTGATAACTCTATGAGGGGGACACGAGCATATTGAATAGTCGAAAACAAAATATTATTTAAAGAAATTAATAATTTACTGAAAGTAAACACAAACAAAATACATTCTGACACAATAAAAAATAAAATACACATTAACACTGATATAATACATTTATACATGTATCAGTACTATACAATGTATTTTATAATTAATTTAACAATACTAAGTTAAGAACATGTTTGATAATTACCTTTGATCCCATGAGCTTGTATTAACACTTATCTAGATAATTTGTACGGTTTATAATTAATTCCTTAACTGCCGATTAAAAGTTATGCTGTTCGCATCCTAATGCCATCGTTTTCTATGTACATGCGTGTATGTTATGTTTTTTTTTGGGGGGGGAGGAGATGATAGAAAAGTGTAAATAAGCAAATCCTTTGAAATAAGTCAATCCTTCGCAAACACTGTCATGGTCCTTTTATTGCATTCCAAAGCCATTGAAATAATTTTATAAATAACAGTGCACAGAAAGTTATCGTACTTGGGAAAGACGTATATATACGTCCAGAAAATTAATGCTTTGGCTGAGTGAGACGTTTATATTCTCCGGTGGTCCTTAAGAGGTTAAAGTTGTATTGTAGCTTTAGCGTCAAAGTACAGTACTATTGAATTCACAATAAATCGTTATTGTATGGAGAGGGGTGAAATGAAAATTATGATTGGAAATCGGGTCGCGAATATTTAAAGTTTGAGAAGCACTGGTCTAACAGATAAATGAATAAAAAACGAAATGAAGATATTCATTTCCTTCGTGAAATAAATATTAAGAAATATATATTGATAAAGACTTATATGACTATGTAATAAAATGCTTGTATTGACTTCTCTCTTTATGAGCAATTTGCAATGAATAATATGTTTCAATTGTAAACAATATCACTCTAATTCCTATTTTATGAATTTTTAAATAACCACAGATTTGATGTACAGTAATTAAAATACAAATAAATAACTGAATGCATGAGGATTATTTATAATGTTTTTCTAAAATACCAACACCAAAACATTAAATAAAAGTTAAAACATAGTAAAATGACCTGTAAACAATATTACACAAAAATAAAATCAATTTATTCCAGAAGGAATTTGAGATTATAAATAAAGTATTACATTTGATTTTATAAATATAAAATTAATTTTGGTTATTTTCAAACATTTTACAAACCAAAATCTAATTTTCAAGAGCCAGGCTGTTTTATATTTCCTAATTACACTTTCTTACAGAATATTTAACCTTGCAAGTTTTGAGTTCACTGCCTAAGATCTCCACTATGTTTTTTTGCTATTATTAAATAACAATATACGTTCTTTGGCTTGAAGGTTTTAGATGAAAACACCTGTGAAATTTAATTGAATTTTTGTATTTACTTAATGCCCAGTAAAGACATTTAGACAGGTTAGCTGGAACGAAATTTAGAGAAAAAAAATTACCTAGAAAAGACCCAGTAAATGAATTTGTATATGTTATACGAAAAACTTACGCCTTAAATGAGATATGTAAATTAGGTCATTTAGTTAGTCCTCGCAAATAAACCAAAATTAAAGAATGTTTAATTAAGACACCCGAGTAAAGGAACAATTACCGGAATGTATGAGGGGAATACCAGGTGTCATGGTTTCAGTTAGAATAAATAAAACACACAATTTTCATTCAAAAATGTTAATGGCAACTATATATTAATTTGATAAATATATATTATTTTAAAAGTATTTCTTATTTTATAATACCTGGTAAATACGATTCTTAAGTTTCGTGTGTGTTTTTTTATCCTTCTAATTTATAAGGAAATTCATAAATGCAACTTCAAACATTTTAAAGGGATTTAAAAACAGTCTTTTAAAATAAAATTAAAAATATATTCAAGAAATTGGGCTGATAGTAGAAAATTTTAAAGCAGACAAATCAGAAAATAAGTATTATGCCGCATGGTAATTATTTATTTTATTTACTGACGAACGAAAAAGGTATATGAATATATAAGTAATAAATAATTAAAAAGAAAACCACAGTATTTCATTTATTTTTCTAACACAATTAGCTTAATAAATTTTAAAGCATGGATATTTTATTGAAACCGCAACATTCTCATAATTTAGATGGTGGGAAAAGATGTATTATTACAAACGAAAATCTTTACAAAGTCTGATTTTTTCAAATCAATCCGTTCTGATTTTTTCTGATGTCTCGCTTCAAAACTGCGGGCAAGCTATTGGTGACAGATCATGTTATTTTCAAACTCAGTCAAGTAACGAGGACGGCATTTGTATTGGCTTCCTGTCAATAAATTTCTGCACCAATGAGAGGACTTTGTATCCCTCTATACACAACGGGTCTTCAGTCCACCAGAGCTTGAACATACGGCTCGACAATGCCAGTCACGAATTCCCGACAGGACTTTTCATGGCCAAATGTGCGTTCCCTTGTCATGGCACCTGGCACTGTGGCCATGTAAGTAATCTGAAGATGTTTGAAAACTTAATTTTAAGAGAGCAATTGAACATTATCAATTACTAAATTTTATGTAAACTGATTTAAATATATCACCCAAACTTTCCAATCCTAAAAATAATTTTATATTGAAGCGGCTTTTCCAGTCTATCTATTATGTATTATAAATTTATAGTTATAATACATAATAGACATATATTACAAAGTTACTCAAGTTATACAATTTTATGATACAAATAGTTAATAATCTATGAAAATAAATTATTATATTTTTTAAACTTGTAATCGAAAAAAAAATTCTCCCCCTATAATTTTTAATTTTTGTGTAGCATACTACTTAATATATGCCTGAATAAAGTATTGGGGAATTCAGTGTCTTAGAAAAGCAGCAAATTCATTCGAAATATATGCTAAAAATTTATATGCGATTATTATTTTAAAAATAAAATCATAAATAAGAGAATTTCATTCACATGGAGAAATGGAAAGTCAGGTAAATAGCAGGTTTCCCAATAATGAAGATATTTATTGACCTATAGATTGTACTATGGTGATCGTAATTACAGAAGCTTTTGCTAGAAGAATAACTATGAATATTTCGTAGGTCGTTAAGAGAGAGAGAGCGAAAGTAAGTTACACTTTCAAGAGACCGTTACGTCTCAAGAGAACACAAAATTTCGCTATAAGACCGGTGCTAGCTCTCATAAGTAAAGGTAGATCAATTATTTTTGAAGGTGGACCTTTCGTTCGAGACTAAAATTTTTCTGGGTAATAAGTGAATAAAATAGTGTGTCATCTGTTAATTTCTCCATCGTTGAAGCACGTGGAATAACATGAATTTCGTGAAAAAAAACTCTTAGGAAATTGAAAATGAAATATTGGTAGAAAATGGTTCACTCACAAAACAAACGTGCAATATATCACGTCTAGTTACAATGAAATGGTTCCAATAGTTCAAAAAAGGGCACTTACACTTGGATTTCAAGAAAGACCTACAACATCAGCCACAAAACTCCTCGTTCAGTCCGATCTTGAATTTTCATGTGTTCCGAAACTGAAAGAATATCTGGGAAGGCCCATTTAGTCAACGATGATCAAGGTCAAGGTAGTTGTTATATGCTGGCTCAATGACAAAGGGGATTTCCATTGTAAGGACCTAAAATGGTGTGTGTAGTGTTTTGACAAACGTTTACAGCAAGTTGGTGATTATGCAGAGAGCTTAGTATATGTGCTTTGCATTGTATTCACCTTGCTCTCAACAAAATGTTATTGATCTACAATGTTCTAGTGTAACTTATATTCTCATCGGCCCAAGATTATTCGGAAATAATGTCTCTTTATTTGTTTTGATAAGCATGAGTTTTAATATACATAAGAAATAAGCTTGTAAAAAAACGATTTCTTTTAGAATACAGTTTTGAAGAATATTTATTAATTTGTTTAGTAAGGTTTGCTTAGTATCAGATTGTGTGAATGTGAAAAAAATCGCTACTTTAAATTTTTATTTCAGAAGTATTTTTTTTACAAAAGCCTTATAATTAGTGTAGATAATTAATTATCATCCAAATAAATAAATTGCTGTCACCTTTTAGGTAGTTTCCCCAGAAGGTTTATTATCAATACGAGTTGAGCTAACATTTATAAATAGGGAAGGTAAAGAAGACCTTTAACTATATCAATATTTAATATTCAAAAGGAATATTACAATAGAAGTGCGTATTATTTTGTTAAACCAACGAATAATCAACCCCCTTTGTTTACTCCGGTCTCCTTTTTTGCACTTTAAAAAAGAACAAATTTTAATTTGTTAAAAATGTAAATATTTTGCTTGAAAAATATTTTTGATACATTTATAAAAAATATTATTTTGTACCCAAATTTTTAAATCTTTACTTTTGTTTGCTTTGGAATATCATTAAAATCATTTCGTAAAATTTTTCTATAAAATTGGTTATATAAGAGGATAAGACTAACAGCAATAATAATTTTTATCTGTAGAGAAATAAAATACTTATCGTTTATTTTAATTAAAATTTGAATCTAAATATGTAAAAATCCATTGTGACATTGTTGTTAGTGTTGTAGAATCTCGCTATTTTATTACATATAATGCAGGTTTTTCTTCAAAATTGTACAAATCACTAAACGGAATAGGTACATTGTACTTTCATTAATATAATCCCCCACTGTTAAATATAGTGTACTTTATTTTTTTGTTTTCTTTTAAAGAAACATATTTAAATACAAAATAATTTATCCGTTTGACCTCACTGTTTATATACTTATATTAATTGATGTAAAATGATTTTAAAACATGAAACAATGTAAAAAAGTGATTTTTCATCAGTGAATTCCATCTCGGCTTCCCTCTTTATTCTTCTTCTTTGTGATGACTATAAAGCTTTGAAATTTTGTTTGAATAGAGTTCATTCAGTGTGAAATCATTTTTTTTTAAAACTTAAGACCATTTTACATTTATTTTTTTCGATATGCAACACTAAATTCTACGTGAAAGTGTTTTAAGTAACATAAATAAAACAAATATATTAAATACACTATAGCAGAAAAAAAAAACAAGAGAGAAAAAGAAATCCCTCTTTTAACTTTAAAATGAATACATCTCAAAAAGATGTAAAGGAAGACGAAAAGTTCCTATAACTTAAACTTTGACTAATTTTAGAACATAAGAGCAACAAATGATTTTTAAATGATCAATACACAAAACTATCATTTATTTTTACGGTTAACAGTAAAATATACAGTATTACTATAAAATGTAAAGTAATATGTCTACAAAAGTAAAAAAAAATATGTGTTACAACATATGTTAGAAAAGGTATTTCGTTTATTATGGATTACTATTTATTATATTTGAATGCCATTTATGTCAACGTTTTTTTAAAGTTAAGTTAAATTATTTCGGGAGTAGGCACGCATTCGATACTAACGTTAGTGGTCGCAAGGTGACAGTCTCCCGTATAATTTTTTTATGATTATTTTCATTGTGCACGCTAAAACATCTCAATTCCACTGAATAATTTAGCTAAGAGAATGTATACTTACGTATTTTTAAGGACGTTTCAATTTTTCTTTGATAATTTGAGAAAAAATACAGTAAAACTAAAATAAAATATTTCAAATGTGCGTGAACTTAATAAAGGACACAAATTGCAAACACTTTTCGTTAACATTAAAAAAATAACATTTACAGGCAGAATTATCATATTTTGTTCAAGTTATTATAGTTTTATTGTCATCTGTTGATCGACAAATAGCATGTAGAACTTTTTCTCGGTTGCGTCTTTTGGCAGGGCCCAGTCTGTCTTGTGTACACTTGTGGCTTCATATCTTTCTTGATGCATTTTTTTAGGTAGCATTTGAAAACTTTCCTTTCAACTCAAACATTTCATGTTCATCACTTTTCTCAAATTTATTTTCGCTATCAGGAATAATATCCATTATTTCGTCAGGTTTTATTTTTGCTTCATCAGTTTCAATTGTATTCAAAAGAGATCATTCATATGTTCATTTCTTTCTTTATATTATGTTAATTTACCTTTTATATTCTGTTAATTTACATTTTATATTCTGTTAATTTACATTTTATATTCAGTTTATTTACTTTTATATTCTGTTTATTTACTTTTATATATATTCTGTTTATTTACATTTTATATTCTGTTCATTTACATTTGTAAGCCATAATGATTCGTACTACACAGCAATCAAAACCATCAAGGTGTTCACAGAGGAAAAATGTTGCCTTTTCATAGAGAATATTTTGGAACAAAAGTGGTCGCATGGGAAAATTAGTCACCCAAAGTACCTTGAAATTGTAAGGAAGCATTTGCCGTTCCCAAAAAAGAGAGAAACATAAAAAAGAAACGAGTCTTACAGTAGTCGCATATGATGTGTAACATCTGACATGTTTTGGGAAAATGCAAATTAATTTTTTTTCCCCAAAAAATCATATGTTGGAAATAATTTTCTTCAATAATTATATTTTTTGAAAATTGTATTTAATTAACAACAGGGAGTGTGCAATTTTTTATCAAAAAAAATTCTTGTTCAATTTGGGGAAATGGGCAATAGACATGATAACAAAATGACACATATACTTGGATTTTAAAAAAAAAACCGTTGAGAAACAGGGCAATAACAAATCCATTTACATTTAGAAAACATTTTGATTTGTGCTTTAGCGGTTTATATTAAAAGCTATGAACGGCCTCGTTTTTCAAACTGAAGTAAAGAAAACCCCCCCAAAATCAGGGGGAAAGGGGGGGAAATTTTTTAAAAGGGCAGAACCACCTTCGTTATATGGTAAAAGTACAAAATGCGGGACCGTTTGATTCGAAGAAATGTATACGACCACCAAAATCACTGTTTGTCCATTTTCAAATAAGTATTCTGCAGTACTTATGTCCCCCAATATCGTGACTAATGGATTTAGAGTCAAGCGCTCGAGTGCTTGATGGCTACTAGAGTTGGACCCCCATGCGAGGGTAGCGAAAAGACACAACCACGTATTCTCATTGGTCCAAACAATTAGCGCGTGCTTACGTCACGTCCTGTTACACACATCCGTCCCTTTTCTCTAAATCCCTCCCACAAAAACCAGCAACAGAGAGGAAAGAAGTTACACATAAAAAAAATATATTTTAGTTTTCATGAAGATTGTGTTATAGGAGGATACCCTGATACGCGGTCATCTGTAACCAATAAACAGTTTTCCCGGAATTAAATATTTTGTGAGCTTGTTGTGAGCCCGGCGACCGCTCTCGGGTTAACTAAATTATAAAATGTTTATTTCTACAAAATCTTTGATTTCTCTAAAATCAAGTACCACTATAAAGCGATACCACAGTAGAACTGGAACAACCACAGTGAACCATTGAACAATGAAAGCACTCCTGGATTCTTCAACTACACAATAGAGTTTGGGAAAGCAAGCGTAATTCTAATAAAAAAAATAACTTTCAATTCTCAAGAGAAGCCTTAACCTACATTTAAAGGAAATTTTACCGCTGAAAACCGCCTTTTACCGAGATTATTTTGCGACACAATATTTATACAAAATTTTTCTGTTGCTTCTTATCATAGCTTTCTCAGGCTAAGGTAAACTTTTCTGTTTAGTGCAAGTATAATTTTGTTATTCAATTTTCAGGGAGGTGGACTGGTTCTTTTAAATAACTAGGCTTCTTTATCTTTTTAGTATTCACTTTACTTTCCTTATTTAAAATTTCTTTTGATGGTCATCATCTTTAGAGTGTTTTGAATGGATTTCTTATCCTTGCATTTTTAAACAAGTCTGCTTTCTTGTTCAAGCAACTTCTATTTTTTCTTCTTATTTTTCAATGTTTATACTAAAAAACGAAATGTACACTTTATATAAACTTAGGAAGTGTACTTTGAGATATGCAGTATTTTAAATCATTTTCTGAATTAAATTCATTTTATTTTTATATCAAAGTAATATTAGATTATTTTGATAATGGTTTATTTGTAATTTAAAAATAATAGTAAAACGTCATAAAAACAATGATTGTAATTTGGATTATTCATAATAATATGGAACAGTAAAAAAAAAGTTCGAATAAAAAATCGAGAAACCACAATAAAGAAAACTAAATTGCAAATCCATGAATTTAAATGGTTGGTGAGTTAATGTTTCTCCTTCATATTAGTCCCTTATATTTGGGCAAGAATTAATTTTACTAGACAGCGCCATTCAATTCTTTTTTTTTGTTTTGTAAAAAGTGTTTTATTGTGAGGTAATTAATACTCGTAACAAAAATTCTTTTCCCATATGTAAGTTTGAAATACTTTTTTTAAAACAATTTTATATAAAAAAGACTAATTCACTAAATGAATAAATTTTTGATAATAAATTTCGTAATGATAATGAATTTTGATAATGATAATTCAAATAATTGTTGATAATGAATTTCATAATGATAATGAATTTTGATAATGATAATTCAAATAATTGTTGATAATGAATTTCATAATGATAATGAATTTTGATAATGATAATTCAAATAATTGTTGATAATGAATTTCATAAGGATAATGAATTTTGATAGTGATAGTTCAATAATGAATAATTTTTTAAAAAAGTGTTTTATTGTGAGGTATTCAATACTCGCAACGAAATTCTTTTTCCATATGTAAGTTTGCAATACTTTTTTTAAAGCAGTTTTATACAAAAAAAGACTAACTCACTAAATGAATAAAACAAACTATACGATTTTCAACAGGATTTTTTGAAGTATTCTCTGTGATTTTTACTCATGCATACATATGAAATTTTATGAAAGTCAGTTACCTCGAAATTGTATACATTAAGAATTCTTTTACATTACGCAATTTTTTTTCATTAACATGTTACGGATAAATTTGTCAAATATTTTTCTGAAAAAAAGTGTGTTTCAGCACATTTGGTATAAATGTGTTTTATGAAGATAAATATAGGATTAAAAGGCTTAAATGTATTAGTTGGATTTCTTTTGAAATTATATTTTTGAGGAGAAATATTGACCAATAGAAGTGCCTTTTGTGAAGCAAATCATTTCAATATTTTTCACAAACTGACTGAGAGTAATCCTATTCATTTACTTTTTTTAGGTTTGAATTAGTATAGAAAATTATTACATGTGTTTGTGAGGAAAATATTTAATTTACTTTACAATTGGAACAAATAATGTTGGGAAATTAATGGGAAAAAATAAATAATTACAAGGATCAATATATACAGCAAAATATTTCATGTACATAATTTTATAATAATATTACAAATATATAGTAATTTCTCATCACTACAAAAGCCAAATCTTATGCTTAGGCGTGTATTTTTGATTCCTTCCAGAATTAATAAATTCGCAATTGTATCTCAACCACAAAATATAATTCTGCTATTTTTTGATACAATTTAAAATACAGCTCTAAATAAGTCTGAACAAATCATTACTGCAACATAAAATAGTGTAATGCATGTTTTATGCTAAAATAAAATATTTTTGATGTATAACTGTTTAGCTAGATCTTTCTATTTAAGTTGCGATCCCTAAATGGATTGGAGTTTCGCGTAAGCATAAAGCGTAAATAATATAAAATCTAACTATTCTGGATAAAAAACAAAAATTAAAATCGTTTTTGGATAAAGGAAATATTTAAGGATATTTAGTTTTTATACAAAGTTTTGAAGGGATCAAAAAGTAGTTTTTAAATTTCAGACGAATAGAAATGTAATATTTTTCGAAGACACGCTTCACTGAGTATTTGATCTATTAATATTTTTATACTTGCATATATACTTTGCATACCGTTATTGTGGAATTAAATTATATTATTTTATTTGAAAATTTCTATTTTGTTGATTTAACAATGCATTGTAGAGCGTTCATACGCTTAAAAAAATTACAATACTAATAAAACATAGAAAGAATTAAAAAAAAACCTCGAATGAATAGAAAGACATAATACAATTCATTAATTTTTTTACATATTTTCAAAGTTATAATGCCTGGTTATTTTACGGATTTAATAATTGTTATGTAATTCTGAGTTTTGATGAGTATCATATGTTTCACTTTTATTTACATATAAGCTCTATTAAAGAAAAATAATGTATCTATACTTTTTATGTGCGTAATTAATTTATATGCATCGTTATAAAACAGTAAATGATGATAGCGTATTTGAAATCAAAGCTATATTTAAGTAAAAAATACAGAAAGTTAACGAAAAATTATTTTTTTATTATTCCCCTTTGTAGCGTTTTCAGAACTTAAATTTTTAAGGGTTATACAGTTTTTTTCGGAATGTATTAGCAATTATGTTGTTCAAATTTTTTTATCATGAAAAAAAAAAAACTAAAAATTGAAAATAATTTCAGTTTTGTCTTTTTCCTATTTATCCTCTAAAAATTACATTTCGTACTAACTCTTCCATTATTCGTTACAAGCCACATATATTTATTCACTTAAAAGAGTTTCTAACATGTTATTTTGCATGATAGATATAAATGCCTTATTTGAAAGTTTGAGACATTTCACGCACTCGTTACAAGAATTAGACAAAAAGCTCTTGTAAAAACAACATAACTCAAACACTTTTAAATAAAATTAATTCAATACTTGAGACACTAGATTGAATTATGGCTGTCAATGTCTCTCAAACTACGAAAATTCTTGAGACACCTGTGACATACAACTCATGAAAGGATAAGAAATTATTATTACCAATAACTATAATAATCATAACTCCATTCTGTCTAAAAGGGCTCCATAGCTTATTGACGCTATTATGACACATCATGCTGAGTAAGCTAGAAGTTAAATTAAGCGGTCGAACCAAGAGTAATCTAGATGTGCGACTAGGATTAGAAGAACGCTTCGCATGATCGGCATCGGTTACGTTTCTACTTGCCTAAGTTTCGTTACATTTCAGCTGCTCAGGCTTAGTTCGTTCTGTATCAAGGATTATGGACAACCAACAGGGAGATTATTGTAGTTTAAAGAGGAGTTGGACTTGAAACTGCTTTATTACCGCTGTCTCATTGGAGATGCAATGGATATGCATTTTAATTTTCACAAATGAAGTGACTGGAGTATGCGTAGAAAGACATGAATCCTGGCTGTTGATATATTTCCCTCGGTAAATAAAATAGAATGATTGTGAAAAGAATTTCTTCTGGAAGAGAGTCACTGTATCGCATTTAATTCTGCTCTTGACTTTGAAATTTTGAAATAAGTTATTTTTGTAGTGTTTTAATGTTATTTAACACATTTTTTAAAATTCTAAATGTAATATGTTTTGTTAATTTTTTGAGTCAATCTCGTTTTTAAATGCATTACTTTGTAATCAATTTAGAATTAAAATATTATTTTATTAGATAAATTAAGGATATAAACTAACACGAATTTCTGATAAAAGTTAAGCAATAACTAATTCTTTTTTGTATTCGTAAGAAAATGTGACAATATCAGCAATAATGATAAAATCGACACTCTACTTAAAATATTGAATATGAGTTTGCATGTTATACATAAAATATTTGTTATATAAACTAAAAAAATATATGTATAAAATACTTCATGTTATACTATATTATATTTATAATAAAGTGTGGCTTAACAAAACGTGGGGTGCTTTCACGCACCTAAGCACGCACACATATGTATGCATATGTATACATAAGGAATTTATTTTGTTAAAAATGAATCTCTCAAATGCCATGCATTTACATTTTACATGTCATGCATATACATGCATTTCAATATATATATTTTTTAAATACAAGCAATACGGTTATGCTGACGAACAGCTGCTGACTTTTTATTCAAAACTATTAATTTCTAAAACCCGAATAGTTGAATACCAACAATATACCAATTATGCTTGCATTTTTATGAAAAGAGGAATGCATTTTGGGAAGAAATATAATGAAATAAACTCTGATTAAGTCATCTACAAAAAAGTCAGAAATCTGAAATAAGATACATAGATTTAAGATATCGATTGAATTTCCTTGAAAGACCAAATATGCAAGACCATGAGAAACAGAGGTTAAATAAAGGAATTTAGTCGTTTCCTGAATGAAAGACACACATTGGATGACTAAAATGCCGGGAAATCGCAGCTTTTGTTGAAATAAATGCCATGAATACTTTTCCCATTTTCTAACATTTAATCGGTTGTTTATTTCTATGACTGCAGTTTTCATTGTAGCCTTGTTGTTTTAAAAATTTGTTTGTAGTATTATTTATAAATTTTTTCATATTATTTTCAACTTATCATAATGCATTAATACATTTTTCTTCAGATAACATTTTTTAGTTAGACTTCAATTATAGTTTTAATTCTGTGAATTTTTGGATATTGGCAGATTATTTTTTTATAATGCACTTGAAATGATTGCGTTTTATTTATACATTTTTGAAATAACTAATTTTAGGAGCATTATATGTTATAATAGTTAATATTTTAGTTTGTGTAGAATAGCACACATAATACATATAAAATTGACTAACAACGAGTGAAACTTAATTATTTATTAATAATAAAGTATTAAGTCTATGAGAGACACGAGTATAGGCCTCATATCACACCGGACATGTTCTTCAGTAACACAATACTCACTTCTATAGTATGTTGTATACAGTGTGTTCGGTAAAGTCCATTATCACCCCAATAATTTATGAACAGCAAAAGCTATAGCTGTAAAATTTCGAATTAATCAAATTCTAATTATATGCATTTATGCTTTCCAGACTTATTAAAACATAATAAAAAATATTTTACGTCAGCTATATAAATGTATTTAAAAATAGCAAGTAAAATAAAATGTAATTGAATAAAAATTTGTTTTTGAAATGTGGAAAATAAAGAAAATAATATAAACATTTTCTCTTTCAGAAACAAAAAACATATTTTTAACTTAAAAAAAAACTGTTTAAAATCTCAAAATTTTGTAGATTAGTTCAATACCGAATTATGTTACTTTAAGAAAAATATCAAAGATATTTGTAACTCCCGAGATTTTTTATTCGTAATCTAATTTAACTTTTGTTATTGAATATTGTAAAGAAGTGCATTAGAAAAATAGGAAGTGCAATATCAGACCAAAATTTCAATATACCGGGGTTTTCGGTATTTTTTAGATCTTAATACCGGGATACCGGTTTTAATACCAATAGTAAGACTTTTAGAAAAAGAAGAAGAAAAAAAAAACGAAAAAACACGGGAGTTTCTTTATTTTATTTGCCAGTTTTATTAGAGTGTAAATATCACAACAAATAATTTGTAATATTTAAATTATAAAAGGTATATAATGAGTCCCAAAGAAGTTAAGGAACATTTTATTTATTTAAATTACAAAAAAGTGTAAATATCACTGTGCAGTCTGTGGTATTATTACAAATTTTTAAAATATGATCTTAAAAAACATAATGCATCAATTGCACTGCAATTAAACCTGGAGCGTAATTTTGTGCAAAAATTACCAGCTGTCGAATACGCTCTTTCAGCATCTACGTTAGTTGGTGGTATTGTTATCAATCGAGATATACTTTTTCCAAGTATTTACCTCTAAATCCCTCACCCTCAAAAAATTGATTTCTCTTCGGATGATTTTGTATATAGCTAATTTCTGTATTGTATTTTGGTTTGTTGAAACTTTTTTAGTTATCGCTGATTCTAATTTTTGTTCAAGACGATATCTTTTCATTATCGACATTAGTATCATCATCATCTTCGATAACTGCACCGAATTCTTTTGAACATGGGTAGGTTTGTGGGTAAAAAATTTTAAGAAAATTTATTATAAACTTGATCAAATTTGAATTGGTTTGTCTCTTTTTTTCTTTTTCATTTCCATTTTTTAAAATCATTATAATTATGTAAATACAATAATACATTCTATAATTCTGTATAAATTTCTTCAGAGCGATTTTTTAAAGTAATATATAATTCTTCAGATAGTGATGTGTGCTGTTCTTTCAGTGATTGCTACATGAAATTTATTGTTGCATTAGTGTTAATAAATTAAAATCTCTCCAACATAATACCTAGCCAGTTTTATTGGCTGTAGAGCTGATACTGTTCTGGATATTAAGTCGAATTCCCTATTGGAAAAATTAATTTGCAAGTTTATGCCGATCACTGCTTTTTGGATTGGATTTTTCAGTTTCAAAAATCGCTCCATCATTAGGAATAAACTGTTCCAACGTGTTTTAGAATCTAATATTAACATACGTTCTGTGTGTGTGTGTGTGTTTCTAGTAAATACTGAAAAACCGGTATTTAAACTTGTAAATACCGGTGTTACAAATTTGTATAAATGGCTCAAAATACCGGTATTCGGTATCCCGGTATGATGGCATTGCAATCCCTAATTAGGAATAATATTCTGTATATTCACGTGTTCACTGGTTGAAAATAATAATAAACTACTTTTTGAATTTGCGATGTGTTTATTCATAGAACTCATTGCCCTTCAAATTAGTTTATAGTTTGCGTGAAAGGTGACGTCACCTGAAATTAAAATTCCCGTTTTCTCATTCGATGTAAAATAAAAAAAAATGTTTTGGCTCTAAAAGTCGACTTTTCAATGACAACTTTCCTAAAATAGGATTTTCTTTTTTTATATTACAGACTGGAACGTCACCTACTGGTCAAATTTAAAATTAAATTAATTTGATTCTAAAGTAGTGCATTTCTGAATTTAAAACAATCAAATGAATAAGTGGATTATCAAAATTCAGCGTGTAGGTGTTTACTTTTCTCAAAAATAGTAATTTTAGTAGCATTGAAATTCCATGAATTGGACAATAGCTTTTTAGAACAGGTTTGTATTGCAATTATTACTCATTGCAACTGATTATTTACACAAATAAAACGCTCTCTCATAACAAGGTCTGTGACACAAGAAAAACACCTAGACTGTATTTCTTCCAGAAAGAAATGTTTATAATAGAAATAAATATGTCTGAAATGTGGATGAAGAGACAATGACAAAAAGTATGAAAAAATGAAATAAAACTGATAAAGAATACAAGTTCGTTAAGTATTATATTAAGATAAATATCTGTATATTATACTTTATTAAGGTAAATCTAAATATTATACGTAATATACGCCTACACGTAATTATCACTCCCGTTTTAGCAAGAATAATACTACTCTTTAACAAAAAGGCTCTTTTATAATTTGAAGTAGTAAGCAAGTCTGGGAACAGGATATTCATTCCTATTCTTGTTCAAACAAGTTCTGACAGGCCTGCGTGTTATTCTAAGCAGTGTTCATTTAACAGATTATACATTAATTTATTCGTAAAAAAATATTAATTAGTGGAGTGTTTTTTTAGAAATTATGAAAATTCTCTACATTTATATGTTTGAGACTGTAAAATTTAACTGCTTTATATGTTTACATTTGAATGAATAAACTAGATTTATCAAATTTTGTTTCCAAAATAACTGTGTGTGTAAAATGAATTTTTTTAACTCTTTAGTAATAACGTATTTATTTTCGACTGTCCCCGAGTTTATGTACAACTCCTGTAATAATAGCTCGTCCATAGGCCTCAGCAACATATATAGGCTGCCATAATGACTTTTTTTTTTAAAAAAAGAACCCTCCTCCAAAAGCATCCATTAAAGATAACATAAGCGTGGAAACTTAAAATATTGTGGTACCACAATCTCCCATAACTGATTCTTTCCGGTGAAACGAATATAATACACAAGTACAGAATTTTTGGTTATTTAATTAAGCACACCACTCTTTTATAGTTTATTTCTTTAAAATTAAGGATTGCAAATAGCTTTTCAGTTTCTTAGACATATACAAACTGAATATGTTAGTGAATGTTTATTATTGACACACTATAAAACAATATGAGGGGGTTATTAGCAGAATAACCAAGGAAACGGATATCACCCGAAAGGGGTTTAGAGCTACAAACCAGTTCGAAGGGAAATAACTATTCCCCTGTTCAGTCTTTATTGAGCAAAATCTTAGTTTACATTTTTAAGGAAGTACACAGTAATTTTACGTAATACAAAGTAAAGGTAAATTCACAATATACATGCATAATTACGTAATACAAATGTACAAAGCTAATAACAATAATAAAAAAAGTATATTAGGCAAGAGAAAGGGAAAAATTATTATTTGAGCAATTTGAAAATACATCAAAAACAACAATTATCTCCAGATGATGCCACCACTTCCTGATGATACTTTTTCACTTTAATTTATCCTTCAGTTTTAAATAAATGAATCTGTATCAGAAGATGATTCATTTTAGAATCCCCCTTTTTTTTTAAACATAAAGGAAGGAAACAACCGAAAAAAAAAATATTGATTTTTATCGGAGGCTATATTGTCAATGAACCTCGAAATTTTGAAAATCGGTCAAGTTTCAAGGACGACACCTAAGCTCTAGCACCCCCTCTTCAAACTACCACCCTACACCAAAGAGAGGACTTAGAGTCTCGGCAGATTCAATATGCCTGAGCCCGTCTGCTCGGCGGATTTTTATTGGTACCAGGGCTCGAACTCATGGCAAGTCGGTCACGTGTCATGACAATAATCACAAGGCTACCGCCACCATAAACAGCACAAATGCGAAATACGAATTTGGATTAATTGGGTATTTTACATATAAATATTTTTCTCACACTCACAGCCAAAATGACACCCCCGAATTTTGGCACACTCGACAAATGTCCGGGCGGTCCGCCCCTAGAAAGGGCTTTGCTAATACGATAGCATGCAGGAATTAATTTCCATTGTTTGATAGTATATTCCATTTTCCTAACATCTGATCATCAGTTGAAACATAGACTGGCATGATAAATCTCTCACAGTTTATTACAGATGAATTCTGGCAAAGAGTCAAAAACCCCCATAAGTTGTAATATCTGAGTTGAGCATCTTATTCTATTCTATTTCCAAACTGATGCAGGAAATATTTGCATGGTGGTTATCCATGTTACAGATTTTAGTGCGCCTAAATGTTAGAAAAATTGTGATTAATTATTTTATGTTTAAAATATTTCTAAAATTAGTCCAATTTTAGTATAATTGATTTCTTTTTCAGTGTGTGTGTGTAAAGCAGCTTTATGATAAGTCGTTAATTTGAAATAAATCATTTTCTATAAAAAAAATCATATTATTTCAATCTAAAAGTAATTTTTAAATCGAACATTAATAGACATTTATCACGAACCCTTTAAAATCACTTATTCAAGCTTCAATATACTCTTCTTTTAAAAAAAACTTATTTTCGTGTACAGCGTTTTAATTTAAAAACTAACCAGTATTTATGTTTTTAATAATAGATATTGTAATTAACATCTATCACACACACACACACAAATTTAGATTTATAGCACTTGTTTAGAAGTTGGCTTAACTGAAAAAGATTGATTGTTAACCAACTTCTTTCATAAAAAATATGAACTTTGAAATTTAACTTATTTTTAAAACTGTTTCTTTTAATGTATAAAATTTCTTTTCCAAAAAAAGTTGTCAGTTGTCTCATACAGAAGTTCTGTTGCGGAAATGCTTCAGAAAGAAGTAATTGCTTGAAACAGTTTTTTCATTGTTGTTAATAAGAATTCGATTACAGAAAAGTTAAAAATACTTTAAGTAATTGATTATATATATATATATACTTCAGTTCTGTCTTTGAATGAATTCGCAACACTGATGGCTTCAGTTCTGATGACAATTAATCTGATATTTCAATCATGCGTAGCTTGGCACCTATTTTTGCCGAATGTTACTAATAAACTTCATAATCTAGTATATGAAATTTGTTGTTTTCAAGATAAAACTTTCAGATGTGTGTGTGAGAAATATATACTAAAGATATATTTTTATTATAAAAATTTGTAACTATTTACATAATTGCATAGTTCTTGTTTTTGTTTGAATTTCACTTAAAAAATACCCAAACAAAACATTATACAACACTAAAAATGCCCTAGAATGTATATTTTGTGGAAATTTTTAAAGCTAGAGTGTTGAAAGCAAGTAGCAAAAATAATTTGTGAAACATATTTTCTTTTTCTTTTAGTTTGAAAGACCACCTTATGCTATTTTACAGAATAATTTATTTCCAAACTTTTGAAAACTAATGTTTACAAGCTATGGAGAGAAAATTGTACGTATGAGAAATTATCTAGATTATACATCCAGCTTTTCAACATTAGTTTAATTAAGCAATTTGTAACTTAAAGTTTACCTTGCAGCAATTATTCAAAACAAATTGTTGCTTTAAATGTTAAATATAACTTTCTTTAGTCTTTACACTTCAGTTTAAAATTTTAGCTGTTCATTTTCTTTCAGTGAGCTATGTTAGTATTCAAATGTCACCGGAAGGAAAGTGTTGCTATACTTTAAGTAAAAGTTTGTTTTTAGTTTCCTTTTTTCTTTTCCTCTTTAAGTAATTAAAGCACATTAGCAACAAGAAAGTTCTACCTTAGTTTTTGAATTGAAAAGTGAAATTTTAACTCTAGGTGCTACATTAAATGCAGGTTAAAGTTAAGTGAATAAGTGTTAAACTGAAGATTTAATTGTTCCCATTTCATTTAAAATAACAGAAAAACTAGTGGAACATTTCTGGTACTATATTTTTGTAATTCATAATTAGGGTTATATTCTGTTAGTATAGTACTAGAGCATTTCTGTATGTTTGAGAATGTTCTATTCATGAAGCTTTATTGTTCAATTTGTGAAAAAAATTAAGAATTGTATAAAGATGGTGTTAACTATTTAAAATCTTCTAACGTTATACATATGTATAACAAAGTTCTTAAGATTTATAAAACATAACTTTTTTCATTCAAGCGAACAGTAAAAAGTTATGCACTGAATATCGGGCCGTGGTTAATTAGGACCTTCGTGATGTGGCCGTACGATCTTGCAAGGACAATCTAACAATATGCCTGTCCTCTCAAGCGTTGGTGGTGAGAGGTCATTGATATTTTGCATTGCGTTTAGTATGATTCTCTTGAAGCCATCGATTCCACATCCTCATGATTGTCCTTATACTCCAGCATAGGTGAGTAACAATATCGTGATACAATTAACTGTACTTTCAAAAGAGATCACGATTTTATCTCTATCAAGTGAGTGAATAAATATTAACGTCATACTATTTAGCTGCACAATGGCTTTTGGTGACGGACTTCGTAATTTTAAACCATGGTCAAATGATGACGATGACTCCTGAACCGTCACTCAACTCTCCTGACTTTTACATCCCACTAACGTGAGAACGTTTGAGTCTCGATATATTTAACGTGCATCGGTCCCCTCTACGCGTTACCTTGACCACTAGGCTACCACCGCCACCCTGTCACTATCAATTTCAGACGTAATGATAGTCATTTTTCTTTTTTTATACGAGGAATAATACGATCTTCTCAGAAATAACCAACATTTAAATGGGATTTCCTAATGAACCCGTTGTGTAACTTTCCTACTATACTGAGTAGTATACCATTTTTCCCTCCTCCGTCGTTCGAGTGGTAAATTTGTCATGAGAAGTCACTGTGCTTCTAAGCTGGCAGAGGGTGTCATATGAGCTAGCGACAGAATTTGAAAAGGGATGATAGGTAAGCCTACGGCATGGTTTTTTTTAAATCCCCCCCCCCTACTATTAGTTCACACTCTCCCTATATATATCTATATGTATACCTTGTTCAAATTTTCAATCGTTAATAAAATACTTTTTATTCCTCCACTCAAGTTCAAATACATTTTTTTACACTAGTAGTGGATGACGCTTGGTGTTGATACAGTTTTTTCAAATATTAATTCATTAATTAAATTTTAATTAATTAATTTTAGCTTAAGAGATATATTTCAGTCGATATCATTCATTTAGACGGCAGTACCATTGTATAAAACAGCTTTTGTTGAATTTGTGACAAAGATTTAACTTAATCGGAATAATCATATGCTATACTTAGACGTCAGCATTTTTTTTTTTTTTTTACATTGGTTTTAAGATAAAATCTTATCTATTATATTCAACGTTTATTAAAAAAAAATGTGGTTAAAAATTTAATGTCCTTAAAAAGTTTTTAATGTAAGTTTAAAAAGAGTTTTGCCACTTAATATTGTGATTCTGTCATATGTATATACATATTTATATTAATTGTAATTATTTAGTAAAAAAAAAAATAACTAACACTTTTTTTTGTTGTTGGCCTAAATAGGAATTGACTTAATTTTTTTTTTTTTAATATTATTTGTTTCTTATCATACAACTGTAGCTCAGATGGAGCGCAGTGCAGTGATGCGAGTGTGGAGGCTGAGGACTGAAGGAGGGCAACCAAGTCCGAAACCCGTCAATGGATTGTGAAAGATTACAGCAGCATTGGAAAGCAGACACCTCATTCACGTGGTAGTGACGGATCGTGGAGCATAATCTTGACAATTGCAGAATGTTAGGGCATTGCTACAATTCTATCATTGTCTGTTCTAATAATAACCGTGTTTTGCGAACAAGTGTTCCTTTGCATATGTTTTCTTTGACGCAGAACCATTGAGATTTAAGGTTACAAAGGGTTTATAAGTATAGAGAGTCTGGCGTACTAATTGACAAGAAGTCATCTCTTCAGATTAATATCAATTCAACTTTGGTTACAATAAAAGCTGCATCATATATTAGAATCTGTGTGGTCGAATACATTAATAAAATACCGTAACTGCGTATGATTTCGTGCAGATATCATGTGCCGCATTTATTATAAAGAGAGAAGGGAAATTCATGCTCAAATTCCTTCCAATTGATATTCATTTTACATCTTATTTTGTTTGTATTATTTAAAAACTGAACAAAAAAGTAATTCTTATGTGAATATATGATTTTCATAAAACAAACAAATTTAATTGATTACGGCATACTGAAAAATAAGCATCATAAAAAGTTGTATATTAAACGTTATTATATTTAGCACAGACAGTTTTATAATAGGGACCAATTTACGTTAAATAACACAGAATATTTTGTAATGAACAAAATAATCAACATTTATCTCGTTGTATTTACTTTGGGAAAACTCATATAAGAATTTTATGTAATAATTTAAGAACCTTGAAAGGAGCTTAAGAATTATTTTTCTTAATCTCTTCACATAATACTTTCTATGAAAATTAATTTTACACTTAT
This sequence comes from Trichonephila inaurata madagascariensis, assembly GCA_019973955.1. Taxonomy (NCBI): domain Eukaryota; kingdom Metazoa; phylum Arthropoda; class Arachnida; order Araneae; family Nephilidae; genus Trichonephila; species Trichonephila inaurata. The sequence continues at coordinate 172,157 of BMAV01010208.1, forward strand.
TATATACACACAAAGGATTTTTCTTGTACAAAAATTGTTATGTCTGGAATTTTACAATAGCAAGATATAAAAATCTCGTCTAAAGCACAGACAGTAATAATTTTTCAGTGTGTTAAAGTTATCGTATTCAAAAAATTTCTTTTGAGTTTGATATAATGCTTTAAAAAAATTCGTTGAAGGAATAAATTATTCACTCATTAAAAAAAATAAAACAAAGAAATGTGAAATATAATTTTTAAATATATATATATATATTACTTATTTATATAAAGAGAAATGAATTGAATTTTTTTATTTAGATTTTTTTTTATCTAAATTGCTGCAAATCATTGAAATATAAAAGCATTTTATAATTAAAAATAGAAATAAATTAAGATATGCTAAAATTTACATTTTTTGACTAGGCTTTGCTTGGGAAATGTTTAATAATTATTTTTCTTTTGCATGTAATTAATTAATTGTATGTAATTAATTTACTTTATAATGCATTAAATTTCAATAAATTTTACCTTACATTAGCAAATATTGCAGGGAAAAAATTAGGATTAGGGAGAATAAATGTTATATCTTAAAACTGTGTAAGAGAAATTTTACACAGGGGGATTCACAAAGAAGTATACACTTCATACTGATGCTGTTAGACCAGCATTTCTCAAACTGTGGGGTGCCCCCCCCTTGGGGGCCGTGATAACTCTACGAGGGGGGCGCGAGCATATTGAAAAGTCGAAAACAAAAGATTATTTTTAAAAAAATTATTAATTTACTAAAAATAAACAAACAAAAAATACATTCTGATATAATAAAAAATAAAATACGCATTTACACTGTTATAATACACTTATAAATGTATCAGTACTGGGCAATGTATTTTATAATTAATTTAACAATCCTAAATTAAGAACAGTTACCAGGAACCCCATGGTCTTGTTATATATAAAATTATATACAAAAATTAAAACTTAATGATTTGTATGGTTTATAATTAATTCCTGTATAATGCCGTTTAAAAGTTACGCGATTCACTTCCCAATGCCACCGTTTTACGCGTAAGCGTAAGTATGAGGGGGGGGGGAGGAAAGGAATAAATAAGTAAATTGTCTGAAATAAGTACATCCTTCGCGAACACTGTTAAGGTCCTTTTATTATATTCCAAAGCCTTCGGAATAATTTTATGGATATCAGTGCACAGAAAAGATCGTACTTCGGACAGACGTTTATATACGTCCGGGGAAAATAACGCTTTAACTGAGTGAGACGTTTATATACGCCGGTGGCACTTAACAGGTTTATATTGTATTGCAGCTTTAGCATCAAAGAATAGTATTGTCGAATTCAATACATTGTTATTGTATGGAGGGGGGCATTGAAAATTATGATTTAATATTGGGTCACTAATATTGAAAGTTTGAGATGCACTATGTTAGACACTAACAGTCAAAGACACACATCACCTCAGGGAACCGTAAACATATGCACTGATATATATTGTGGCTCTCCCCTGACAGAAGTGACGTAGGCAATGGCCACAGTGCAACACGCGTGAGATTAAAATAAATGTGTTCTGTGCAGTATCCAGAAAGAATGTGTTTGTCCCCTTCTTTTTTCACGAGCAAGCCGTCACAGGAATCACTTTTTAGGATATGTTTTTTGGTTGATGTCCCTGTTACAGGATGGCATCGACAACGACATTCTCCAGTTGACCACACTGACTAGCCTGTGTGAGATTACCTAGATCAGGGGTGGGTGGACTTTTCTAGGATATGTGGGCTACTTCTAATGTTTTTAAAGAGTTGCAGTTCACCCAGTGATGTAAGTATGGTCATATTGCATTAAAATCGTATGGCTTCTTTAAATCTTTATGCATGTTTTCAACTTTGTACCCTTCTTTTAAAAAATAACAAATTACTTTTTATACTGCAAAATTGTTAAGATGAATGCTTGCACAGCAGTGCTTCTCAAAGTTTCGATACCTTCTACCCAATTTTCAGTCATAATTTTTTTCGTCCCCCCCTCTCCCATCCAAACAATTACAATGTTTTCAATTCATTAATAATAATGTACTTCGCCGTAAATCTACAATACGAATTTAATTACAAACCGTTCAAATTATCAAGATGAGTGTTACATTTTTTATATAATTTCATATATGACAAGCCCATGGAGTCACTGGTAATTGCTAAGCTTGTTCTTAGCTTGGTATTGTTAAATCAATTACCAAATACAGTGTGCAGTACTGATACATTTATAAATATATTATATAGACGTATTTTATTTATTATGTTATAATGTATTTTGTTTTGCTTCCTTTCAATAAATTTTTTAAATAATGATTTATTTTCGACGATTCGATATGCTCGCGCCCCCCTCGATGGTTTATCCAGCCCCCCTAGGGGCGCTCCCCACAGTTTGAGAAACGCTGTTGTACAGCTATGAGCGACTGCTAGAGCATGGATGGGAGAGATACGTCTGCTACTGCTAACGTCGTATCTACTGCCTAGTCCCACGCTAATGCGGGACATGATATCAACACAAGAACCCAATCCCGTGGAAGCCCGGGGTGTAGAATGATGGCTCAATAGCCGATTCCGTGCTATCGTGAAAAGAGCTGACAATCAACATTTATTCTCCCCTTCAATCAGCGTGTGGGGAAAAATTCATTTATACAGGCAGGCATCGCAATGATCGCTTGTTCTTCTACAGAAGCAGTGAAAGTGTTAAGCGTATTTTGAGCTTTCAATGACGATACATGTGTTGTCTACACATTCATCGAATCATTTACTTAAGTAAACCCAGACGCATCGATTGTTAAAAGCCTATTCTCCATTCTAGCTGACGACGGTGTTCCATAAACATGTTTCTTTTAGTATGCGTGTCTTAGGTCTTAGTAAAGGCAGTCACTCCAAAATGGTGGTCCACCAGTTAATCGCTTTCGACTAAATGCCCATCCCTGACTTAGATGAACATTTAACTCAATGATGGATTGGATGAGCCGTAGACTACTACAAGTCACTCACCCAATTGGCATCCTGAAGTCCTGACTTAACATTTTGTGATTTCTTACAGTAAGGGTACGTAAGACACAAAGTTTTCGCCCCCTATCCTTTCTATTGTTTTAGTGGAGCTGAAACCGCGTATCAAACCGCTTTTGATGGACTTGATTCAGATACCTTAAGGTATCCGACTACGTTAAGAACAGTGATTTTAAAAAAGCGCATAAATGGATAATTTCGTGATATTTAGTGTCACTTAGATTAGAATACATGTATAAAATTGTTTTAAGGACATTTTGACAAAAAAAGTAATTTAAATACAATATTTCGGCAAAAAATTAACTTAGAATAACCTTTTTTCAAAATGTTCTTTTGTGAAAAATACTTCTAGTATAATAACATTTTGACTGTATATAGCTCAGACCACTGTACAGAGGCTCAACTATTAATTTTGAAAAATTCACATTATTTTCAGCGTTACAACCCATTGAAATAATTATCGGCATTTTTTACTTAAAATTTCTCACCTCTGTTGTCGTAAAACATGGATAAACCCTCTTCTAAGTTACATATTTCAAAGATTCTAGTTGAGCCTCTGTACAGAGGTCTGAGCTATATACAGGGAAAATATTATTATAATAGAAACATTTTTCGAAAAAGGAGAACATTTTGAAAAAATGTTATTCTAAGTTAATTTTTTGCCGAAATGTAGTATTTAAATAATTTTTTTTGTCAAAATGTCCTTAAAAAATTTTTAGACATGTATTCTAATCTAAGTGACACTAAATATCACGAAAATTATCCATTTATACGCTTTTGCAAAATCACGGTTCCGAACGTAGTCGGATACCTTAACACACGTTCAGGCGGAAATGGATTACCGAGTCGATGCATCTCGTGTGACTAAGGGCTCACTCATAGAAAATTTGTGACTGTCTCTAGCCAAACTTAAAATAGTCCCATACAATTCTCTCTCTCTGTTACAGGTGACATATATCTTCCATTGTTCTTGATTCATAGTGCATTGAAACTGTATACTTTTTTATGAGCCACCCTGTATTATAAAGATTTAATATTTAATTTGGGTTACATTATGGAGCAGAGCAACAGCTATTGGCGATGGGTCAAGTAATTTTGTACCACGGTCAAAAGGACAAGGACGGGATCTGACCTAAGACCTCTCTCTACAAATTTACACGCCACGCCAGATGGAGAATTTTGAACCCCTCTACATTCCAACTTTTCGGTGGCACTAGGTTTTGAGCCTGCGACTCGATAACATCGGCCATAAATTCACAATTATTATCTGGATAACTGGATCTGGTTACCACACGGTCCCTCTTTATAATTTAAGAAAATAATACTGAATTGGAGAACTTTTGTTAGATTGGAATTGTGTAACAAAATCCTGATTATTAAAATCGTAATTTTCATAGTTTAAGTTAAAACACGATAATAATCTAAGTGTTTAATTTAAAAAAAAATCAAAACTTGTAACAATTTTTTTATTTTCTCTCTCTCTCTCATAAATATTACACTTAAGAAGATCTCACCAAGGACAACTGTGAAAGAAGCATTTGAAAAGTTTGAGGTCTTTTCAAACTTAAATAAGCATTTCCCTTTTCAGGTTAATTGTATAAGAGTTCACAGAGAGCTGTTTCAAAGTGTATGAATTTCTTATCTTACTATGAAAATTATTGAATGCGCAACTGGAAATTCATGCATGCATTTGTGATGTTACAACTAAGTCCAAGAAAACTAATGCTTATATTTTCTACGAATAAACTTCGTTTTTTATTCGTAGAAAAAACGAAGTTTCGTTTGATAATGGCTTAAGTTGGCGTTGCGTCGAGGTTTGGAGAGGGTGGTGTACAAGCTCAGATGTCTTCCTCGTCACAAAACCGGGAATCAAAAATATGAGATTCGTCTGAAATAGCCCTCGTTTTTCCTCACAGTGGGGCTTAAATTTAAAAAAAAAAAGATAAAATTAGATAAGAGCTCACGTTCAATGCCTCATTTTTCATATTGATATCAAAATATAAATAATTTATAAATTCCTTCACAGTTCAAAATTTATATATATTCAAAATACATTGTTTTTTTCTCTTAAGATCAACAGTAGTCTACAGTGATTTCTTTTAATTATCTTTCACTAATTAGTTTGCTATTTGTATTACATTTATTCTTATATACCGTATGTTTCTGAATATAAGTTAATCCCTATATAAGTTGAGAGAGCACTTTATCTTTAAATATTTACCCAAAAATCCGAAACCCGTATTTAAACCAAATTGAAAAACTGTTTGTATACGGATTATAAACCGTTCGTATCGTATATGAACCGGATTGTCAAATGGAATACCTTCCAATCAAATTGCTATACGTTAAAACGCCAAATCCCCACCACGATAAATTGATTTTTGGTAGTCCTCTATGAAACTAACGCATTTCCCCGTTCATTTGTTATCTTGAACACTGTCTATGTTGGGCCAAATTTCTACTCCATTTTTTGCTTATTTGGAAAATTAGTGGGAAATTTGTAAATTGCCTGTGATCGTCGACCTATGTGTTATGCTCTGGAGGAAGAACTCGCTATATAATGTGTATATCTATACAGTCAGGCATCTCAATGAGCGAATGTGAGTTTTAAGGAGCTATTTGAAAATTTGGATTCAGATTCTGATTTTGAAGTTATTATGTGACTCTTTTTTTAATTTAGAGTATAAGTTTAATTTAAACCACTCAAACAGTACAAGCATTAAAATCTCTTGAGCATGGCTAATTGAAAAAGCTCAAATAAAATGTCTTTCCAAAACTACGCTTTGAATTAGTGGATCTGTATATTATAAACCAAACCCCTTACTTTAACTTAAAAAAAAAAATTCTCAATTATACACGACAATATACGGCAAATTAATATGTAAATTAATACATATAAATTATTTACTATAATAAAGCGTATATTTGATTCTAAATTTTATTGTTATTCCTTTTGATACAAACTATGTCTAAATATTAAAGATTGTAATTATTTACTTAATTATTTTTGTTTTACAATTTAACCATTTCGTTATTTTTTTTATTGCTGTAAGGTAAAAACACTTCCATTTCCACAAAAATGTTTCTACATTTTTCTGCTTTAGTAGTGAAACTGAAACTAATTTTTCTTCAATCTTGGTATTTTTAACGAAATATTTCACATTTTTTGTTAGCGGAAAAATTTTAAACTTTAATTATGTTAAGATGGAAAAGCTCCATAAGATGTTAATTAATTTTTAATGCTTCCCTTTTTTACGAGTATTTGACAAATTAAAACAGTAGATTGCGTATTTTACTACACCCATATACATATAAGTAAAACGAATAAAAAAAATAGAACTTAAGATGGAAAAATAGAATTTTTTCTATTAACACTGTAAAGACTGAAATTTAGTATATACCTATATTTCTCAAGAGCAGTCAAAATGACTGCATTGGGAAAAAATAACTCATGTATAAAGAAATTTGTTTAAAATTAATTTTTAATATTTCTTATATTATTTGCAGTCATATAACAAATTATTAGTAAATATTAACAATAAAAAAATTACTTCACTTGGGAAAAACTGTATTCTAAAAAAGTCTGAGAAATTGTGTCATTATATCGTAATTGTTTTTCTAATTGAAATTATAAAGCAGTCAAAATGACTTCCTTGGGCAATCTAGTGTTAAACAATCCTACAAGTTCCGAGATTAGATTAAAATACGTGCATAAAATTGTTTTGTGAATAGTATTACGATAAAAAAAATATTTAAACTCATTATTTTGGCAAAATATTAACACAGGAATACCTATTTTCGAAATATTCTCCTTTTATGAAAAAGGCTTCTATAATAATATTTTGCTTATGTATAGCTAGTACAGAGCCTGAACTAGGAATTTTGAAATGCATAATTTAGAAACTCATTTACCCATATTTTAATACATCACACAGGGAATTTTTAACAAAAAGCACCGGTTATTGTTTTAATTGGTAATAACTCTGAAAATATATAATGCTCATTTTTCAAAATTTTCTAATTCAGGCTCTCCGGAGAGGTCTTAGCTATATATAAGCAAAAAGTTATTATTTTAGAAGCATTTTTCATAAAAGGAGAATGTTTTGAGAATCGGTGATTCTATGTTAACTTTTGCCAAAATATTTTTAAATAATATTTTATTGTGATAATATTCCTAAAACTGTTTTATACGTTTATTTTAATCTAAGTGACGCTAAATATTAAAAAAGTATTCGCTTACACGCTTTTGCAAAATCACAGTTCCGAACGTAGTCGGATACTTTAAATAAAAAAAAAAAATCAATACTTTTTGCATGTCGTTTTATTTTTTATATTATATCTGTAAAACATAACACTAGAACTCGACATATTTGACCGCATTTCCAAAATTCTGTCGATGATTTTATGCGTCGAATGTTTCAAATCTTGTAAAAGGTATGTTGCATTTTGAAGCCAATTTACACAACCGAATGAATAACTCCATGCTTCAAATAATCCAAATCTTTTAAAACGCGAGTTGCATTTGAAAGCGATTTGCGCAGCAGAATGTGAATTGGATGTCGTCTGTATACATATGCTTCAAGTTTTATTTTATATGCCAATGGTTTTACTTAGAAACTTTATCGTAAATCTATTAAGGCGATGGCAATAAGACGATGAAACTAGATTCCGATGCATGGCGTAAAATGTAGCAGAGACAATCGTTTGGATTTGTTACACGTTCTTGTCAATCATATTTTAATACATCTTTTTTACGGTAGCATATCGCGTGAATAAAAGGAATTTTTAAAAGCATTTTATCGTTTCGAGGAGAAGCTTTTGAATCTTTCATGGTTTCTCCTTAGATAAAAATAAGAATAAAATAGTGGATCGAATTTTTTTTTTTATTAAATCTCGAAATATCTTTTTTGCATGCCTTTCTCTTAAGATTAATGTTTCTTTTTATATATCTGATACTTTTTTGAATAAGGTACAGTAACCGTGGTTTTGATTGAAGATTGAATTATTTCCATTTTATCTTCTATTTTTTTCATTTTATTTTCGATATTGAATACGAGCGAGAGGAGATCTCGTAATGCGTGAGTGGGACCGTTTCACGAATGTGCTTCTCGATATTATTCAATTGAATTGTTGCTTTCTATATTATTTGAGGATTTAAAAAGGTATTTTTAAGCATATTTCAATGAAATGCTATTTGTACGGTTATTTTTTATGCATTTAAATTATTGTTGATTTCATATGAAAATGTGAAGGTATAATAGTGGATTACAATATGTTTAGCATAAGTATTTAGAATTAATATACAGCAGTGTTTCTCAAACTGTGGGGCGCGCCCCCCTAGAGGGTGTGTGATAACCCTACGAGGGGGGGGGGTCGTGAGCATATTGAAAAGTTAAAAACCAAAGACAGTTTAAAAATTATTAACTGACTGAAGGCAAACAAACAAATATATTCTGATATAATATTTTATTATCATTTACACTACAATACACTTATAAATATATCATTACTGCACAATCTATTTTATAACTAATTTAACAATACTAAGTTAAGGACAAGTCTAATAATCACCAGTGACCCTATGGATTTGTCATGTATAAAATTATATGCCCACATTAACACTTGTCTTGATAATTTGTACGGTTTATAATAAATTCCTTAAATGCCGATTAAAAGTTACGTGATTCGTTCTCAATGCCACCGTTTATCACGTTGGTAAGCGTATGGGGTGTATTCAGGGGTGGTGGTGGTACAAAAGGAATAAATAATCAAATCCTCCGAAATAAGTAAAGCCTTCGTAAACACTGTCAAGGTCATTTTATTGCTTTCCAAGGCCTTCGGAATAATCTTATGGATAAAGGTTCACAGAAAAGATAGTACTTCAGAAAGACGTATATATATACGTTTTGGGGCAATTGACAAACTAGCTGAGCAAAACGTTTATATACGTCGGGGAGAATTAAGATTCTTAAAGTCGTATTGTAGGTTTAGCATCAAAGTATAGTATTATTAAATTTATTGTATAGAGGGGGGCACAATGCAAATTATGATTGAATGTTGGGTCGCAAGCATTGTAAGTTTGAGAAGCACTGATATGCAGTGAAAATCATTTAGCATGAAACTGAGGGGGACTGAAATATTTTTTTGTGTTAAAGAATACTGCAAAAAAAGAAAAATATATTCAGCACAATTTAGTTTATTAGACTACATTTTATTTACAAAGCTGTGTGTAAATGTATGCAATTAATAAAAATCAATGAAACAAAAACATTCGCAAGAACGTAATGAAATTAAATACAAAATTCAGGAATGCCAAAATCTTCACAGATTTCCGTTTACGTATTCTGTTTTTGATTAACAACCTCCAGAAGCTCTATTTTCATTTTAAGCGAAGTAGCAGTTGGATTACAACTGAGCTCTTTACCATTACGCTTGTAAAAAAAACTCTTCTATAATAGAAAAAAAAGACGTGAACCAAGGGCACTGAGTTTTACTCACACTGTGATGTACTCACCATGAAATTTCAAAGCCAACTGATAAGATATGAGATGTTTTCTGTGGCATTTGAAGGGGTGAAAGTAGCTTAGATAAACAAAATTGGTTCATGTCACAGGCTATATATATTCCGAGGGTATTTCAAAGCCAAGTTAGCCTCCTTTCTAAGAAACATATGAAACCATTTCTCTTAAATTTCACACCACTTTTAAATTTTGCTTGCGCATCTGATGTTTTTCGTATTTTATTCATTCCCAGAAGAGAAATCTTTTCGTGTTAAGCGATTTTCGTTTCGTGTTATGAGAAAAAATACATGAAAATGATAGTAGTTTCGCGGGACCGTTGTATTATTTCGTGCCAACCGTTATTTCTACTTAAGAGTTTTCGCTTTAAACGTATTTCACTGTATATCGTATATTTTGGAATACAAGCCGATCTATGTAAAAGCCAAGAGTGCGTTTTTTCTTTAAAAATTTACTTAAAATTTATTTGAAATGTATATATAAGCTGAATTAAAAACAAATACCCAGTAATCTTCAAACATGCCGTTCTGAGGACGGAAATGTTTTCAAACAGGTGGAATATTTTCCTACTAAATTGCTGCAAAGTAAAACTCCAGACGCCAACGATGGTAGTTTTTTCCTGAGAATCCTATCAGAAGTTAACACATTTTTCCCCTTCCATTTGTAATCTTGTACACTATTTGTGCTAGCCTACTTTCTGCGCCATTTTTTCTTGTTTGGAAAGCGGGCGGGAAGAAAAGTTTCTATGAGGCACGTGATCCCAACCTATGTTTCATACCTTATGTTTACTGCATGATGATCATGTGCATTCAGGTATCCCAATGAGTTGGGGTGAATTTGAATTATTTGGAAACTCTGATTCAGACACTGACTTTCAAGAATTTATGAAATACTTTTTTCTTTTAGAATAAGAATTTCATTTAAAACTCCTTATACGTTAAAAGATTAAAAGTACTTGAAAACAGCAAACGGAAAATTTTTTTAAAAAAAATCATTTTTCCTAAATTACTTTTATTTTCGAAAAGAACAAATACCGTAAAATCTGGCGTATAACGCGCACTTTTAACACAAAAAATAAGACCGAAATTTGCCGGTGAGCATATACGCCGGTATGAAAATGATAACTTTAAAAATAAAATAATAAAAAATACTGAGCATAGAAAAAAAATAAGACTTCTACATACATCGAAATATTCTTATTTAGAAGGAATTACATTCCTCATAAACTTAAAGGGTTGTATTTCTCGAAGTACACTATTTTTTTTAAAGTTTGGAATGAAACCTCAAATAAATAACTTCAAAACATAAGAGAATTGCGCAAATACATTTCAGGTTTCTTCGTAAGAAAAAAGGGGGTGCGCGTTATACGGCGAATATACCTAAAAACTAAGAATGGCAGCTTGAAAGTATAGGTGTGCGTTATACGCCGGATTTTACGGTACGTATATAACCAGAATTTCTTACTTCTACCTTTAAAACCTACCAGTGTATGCATTGAAATGTAAGGCAACTGTCTAAATAAGATTTACATGTAGTTTCTTGCAGGAATTATGGGTAGATTTTGACTATACTGAGCTGAATTTTAAATTAATCACAATGGATATTCGCCTTTTTTTTTAATTCTTCTAAATATGCACAAGAAAATGAAATAAATTATTATTGGAAAAGCTAATTATCATTAAATATTTTATATATTACTGATTTCAGCTTATATTTCTCTTGTTATCTCGAAGGACTGAACATGTAAATAAAAAAAAAACAACTATGACCTTTTGAACTTTTATTGCAGAGGTTTCACAAAAAATATATCGCATGCTTGAATTGCGATACAAGTTTTTATTTATTAATGTAGTTAAGAAAATTATTTTTTAATGGCATTTATACAAAAAACATATTGATCTGCCAGAAATGCTTTCTTTGAAGACAGACTATCCTAGTCTTATAAGAAAACAAAATAAGAAGACATAATTAATTAATTAGCACCACTAAAAAACAGGTTTGTTCTTCACATTATCTGCAGAAACAACAATAAAAGGTAATTTTGAGAAAAAAAAGTAGAAAACAATTTCTTATAACATTAGCCAATAAATATTTAATTAAAATTTCCAAGAATAATTCAAGCATTTTACTAATTACTAAATATAGAGTTAATGAATAATTAAAGGAACGAATTGCATTCAAGAATATTTCTAAACTTTTGTTTTTTTTTTTATTTGTTTTCCCTTTGTGCTGGTCTTTTAATAGCTAAAAATAAAATACATTAAAAAATGCTCGCATTATACAAGGCTTTTTCAAGCTATGTCAGAATAACAACGAAAAAATCTTAGTGTCGAGCTTTAAAAAGTAAAATGAATTTCAAGAGAAGTTTCTTAATCTGGGGATATTTTTTTTTGACGAACAATAGATCAAACAATTTTTTTTTCAACTTTATTTTTTGGAAATGCGATGACACAATCAGGAGAAATGTCTCTTGTAATAAAAAGTTCGTGACAGTTGTTCTTGTTGGTAGAAAACAAAGGATACCTTTTTCAGCCCTTGAGTGATTTAGATTTGAAAATAATTCTGCAATAATTGTTTCTTGTAGTCTTAGAAATCTCGTTTTCTAGAGTATGTAAGCTGTCATAGCTTTAAATGTAAATAAATTTACTATTATCATTTCCATAAATTATTGAATTTCAATCTTAAAACGATAAATCCATATATATATATATATATACATACACACCAAGACCTCTATTTATTTGAAGTCACTAAATCCCGAAAAAGTTCATTATGTGGAAAATTTGTTAAATAGGGATTCATCTTTCAATAAATCGGGTTCTTTTTTGTAGGCAATGTACGCAAACTAGAGCAATTCACAAAATAGATTTTCATAATGTAGAGGTCCGACTCAATATACAGGGTGTCTATAAGTTAGCTGCGCTAAAAAGAATAATTTATTGCCTGTAATTTACAGGGGAAAAAATAAAGTACATATTGTTTTAAAATAGAGAAAGAATCCAAGTTTCCCATTATCACAAATGTTTGATATAGCTTCCTTTTGTTACTATGTGAATGTCCCATCGTTAAATCAGTTCTTGTCACAGATATGGGAATATTTTTCCGTAAATTAAACTAATTGCATTGCAGATTCTTGATTTAGTTCAGGAATGGATATAAAACGCCGGAACGTGCATTCGACCCCCTACAAAACCCCCATACACTGATATCCGATGTTGATTGTGATGACCATTAAATAACACCTCAACGACAAATCCAAACTGGCACCTCAGCATTGAGGTAAGATGTAACGTCATTGCGGTAGTGAAAAGGAGTGCATCCTCTTGGTATTTTTTCTTTGATAATTGTAATAAGGAAAATTTATCGCATGTCCAGGTATGCTCGAGGTATGCCCAGACAAGTCCTAGATCATTTGAGGAACTCACTGCACAGAACATGTTTACCTTGTGACTACCCTTTTCATATTCTAAGATGATATGAGGACTTTCCGAACCCTAAATGACACCTAACGCCTTCTATGAATAAGGATATACTCCTACTAGTCTGATTTTAAACGGGTTTATTTCATTTACATTTTTCTAAAATTTTTAACTTACGAAATTGCCCAAGTAATTTGTAGACACCGTGTATATAATCTCCCAATATAAATTGAAAAAAGTTTATTTCTGTCAGATTTTGGAATTTTCATATATTATAAATATTTGATTAACCAATTGCATTATGAAATAAAAATTCACACACGTGCGCGCATTTTTTAAAAGCATTTCATTATAACAGACTTCATTTGAAGGTATAATATTATCTGAAAATAAGCTACAATATATATGCAAATATTTTACAAAGCTTGTTGCATAATTTTATTGTAGAACACGTATTGTTCATTATACAAAATTGTAGGATATGAAATTCTGAATTTAAGGACAGTTTTTAGGAAATTGAAAGAGATACTTATTCACTTTTATGGAGATTATTTATTCATTTAAGTTAAATACAAAATAGTTCAAGAATAAAAATACATTAAATCAAAATTTATTAATTAAAGTTTTGTTCATTGAAAAAATAAAATAAAAATTAAGAATGATCTAATTAAAAAGAAATTTAATAACTTAAATTGATTACAGTTAAATTTTTAACAGCTCAGTGATAAATCTCTGGTTCATGCAAGCTCTTTCTACAATCAGAAATAAAAAAAAAGTATACCTCTTAAGCAGAATATTAAATGATTTTTTAAATGAGATCGTTATATACTTGTAGTTTTTAATTTCAATTATTAGTTTTCCAAGAAGCAAATACGTAGAAATTTTATATCTTGTCGTAATAATTACAAATAGATATTTTAATGTAACAAACTAACTTACTAAGTGACAATAAATGTGTTTTACTCAAATGATATAATATACGCGATTCTGAATATAAGATTTATTAAAAAATAATTATAAAGTTCGGATGTGTCACAACGAAATGTTAATTTACATCAGATCTTTGTTAGTGAACATTTCATACGCTATCCACACCTTTGAACTTTAGTACATATTTCGAACACTCTTGTACATGGTCTTTCATTTTATACATATATGTCACATTTTGGTAGAACTTTAGGCATTTTTAGATGAAATCAAATCATCCATGATTGCACTCGTTGTTTGGATTAAGGAGAAAACGTGTTACTCCTTTCCATTTATTTGGTTGTGTAGAAAAAATGCTTGCAAACATAAAGCAAGTAGCAACACACAAAGCAAGAAAGACTTTAACAAGCGCAGTTCACAGGATGTTTTCAAATGCAGCCTTTGTTCTGTGCAGAAATCTTGTATATTTATACCAGTGGTCTTCAAACTGTGTTCCGTGAGACCCGAGGGTTCCACGAGTCAAAATAAAAAATCGAAGGAAAATTATAAATGTGTGTGCAAAATAAATTCACGTTTTTTATGGGCTGGATTGAAAATCCACTTCATTATTTCAATAAAAATCAGGATTTATTACTGATATAATCAGAACGAGTGAATTGAACTATCCACAGATTCTATGTTAAAAACTAGATAAGAATGAGAAGATCTTGATTTTTGGTTAAAATATTACTCAGATTAAATATACTTTAAAATCTAAATTTTAGCAAGAACAGCATTCAAATCTCGCTCAGGATTTCTCCACACAGATATAAACATTTTAATGACATTCATAACAGTGTATTTAAGTGAACAAGTAATATAAAAAAAATTAAGTCAATTCCTACTTAGATCAACAAAGAAAAATTTTATTTTAGCTACTTTTCATTATATAGTTACAATTAATACAAATATGTATATACATATGACAGAAGCACAACATTAAGTGGTAATTAATTTTTATTAATTATCATTAAAGTATTGTATTGTCATCCAAAACAATCGTGCATATAAAAGTTCAGTTCAACTGCATGCTTTAAAACGTGAGAAAAAAACCTTTTCACAAGTTTTGAAACAAGTCGCCAAAAGGGTCGCTAAGTCGCCAAAAATGATACCAACGTGGCTGTATTTGTAATTCTTTGAATAATTAGTTTTAATAAATTAATTTTTATTAATAATAATTAAATTATTGCATTGTCATCCAAAATAATCATGCATATAAAATTTCAGCTCAATCGAGTACTTTAAAAGGTAATTTATTAACGATTGAAAATTTCACCAAGATAAATAAATAAATAAATATATAGAGAGTGTGAGCTAATATTAGGAATTGAAAAATGTCTATGTG
>BMAV01010208.1:203995-216716 GCA_019973955.1 Trichonephila inaurata madagascariensis
AGTAATATAAAAGCAATAAAATCCTGTTTTAGTCATTCGAAGGGAAACAGCAGCCACTATACACTTTAGTTAAATGAATTTGTCAAAGGTGTAGTCATCCTGACAAGAAAAAATGTAGTTTTTATATGTAAATATGAGATCTTTAGACAACTTAATAACTATTAAAACTTATTTTCTTACAACCAAGAGTAAAACTTGAATCCTATTAATCTTGAATAGCATTAAAAAATTTATTTTTTCTTAAAAAAATTACAAAAAAGGAAAAAGATTTGAACTTAAAGAATTTTACAAACTGAAACGCACTGTATCTAAAATATTTTGCCCTTTTTTCATATACTAGATCATAAAAAAGTTTTTAATTAAAAACAGGCACTGAAGGTGAAACTAATAACAAATAGGGTTCTAATATGTGTGAATTGCCTTGTTATTAAATGGTCTTCTCTATTACTAATCTAGCTATTCTGTCTTTGACCTCATACAAATGATTGACGTTGTGGTAAATTGTTTTATCTCTAATCTCTAAATTAATTACCGTATTTACTCGAATCTAAGCCGCACTTTTGTCCCCCACATTAAAGCTACTGAAAATCGGGTGTGGCTTAGAATCGAATTAAAAAAAAGGCGTTGGATGTGGCAATTAGAACAATTAAATGTTCTAAACTATTTTACGCTATTTTTCATTTTCCACAAGGACTTGTTGAGAATTCGGGGTGAGGCTTAGATTCGAGAAAATACGTCAGTTAATCATGTTTAAAAGCATCATAATTAAATAAAAAAAAATTTTAAATACTTAAGCAAAAGAAGAATTCAAGTTAGAAATAATTTTAGGAAATCAATGCTATTTAATTTTGTTCTGTTACTAAAACTCAATTTAGTTTTGTGCCAAGTTTTACCTTTCGGAGAGATAACATATGAATTTAATAAGAGATTTTTCTGTTTAGAAGATAAGAGAAAACATTATCGAACAATATTATTTTAAGATGTTTTTATGACATGAGAAATCAATACGCATTCATTGCTTTGTAAAAGTTCCCTTAACTTTAAAGGAGCAATTTTATGGTCCTTCATATATCAATGATTAAATCCATTTCACAGAAACATTCAAACATAAAAGGTGATGCGATATGAGCACAGAGGCATTTATTTTATGTACAAAAAGGCTATTTCGACCATATAAAATGTATAATATCCATACGCTCTGCTATAACCACAGTTCAAATCTATAATGTCTCCACTATAGCTTCTTTCAATGCTTGAGAAGGCTGCTTTTTCATCATTTCTCAAAGGATGTCAGATTCTTATTGCTTAGATATAAAGAAGGTTCCACCCAGTCGGTTCAGATAATAGTTATATATAGTGGCGCCAAAAGAGCTATTTATCAGAGAGCAAGTGGCGAAAAATCTCTATTATTGACGATTTCACGCATCACGTTATGGATATTTAGTGAAAATACTATTGAATCTTCTCGAATATATAAAATTATTTGGTTAAACTCTGACTTAACAAGACATTTGAGTGGCAAGAGTCAGTATTGTTTGAAAAACCGAGTTTTTATACGAATTTTTTGGTCAGAATAGTCTTAATATAGTTTTATTTCGACATCAATGCGGAATAGGCGTTTTTTGAAAAGGTAAGTGTTACTTATGTCGCAGTTTCGTTCGTATGATTTCGTGGTACAAAACTTTTTTTATACATAGATGTAGTTGATGTTTGCGGCCAAGCTAATATTTTTGAGGGAAGAGTTAAAAAAAATGAAATGTATTCATTCATTACTCTTAGTTGGTATATACTTAAAAGTAAAATTTTACCAATAACTTAAACTGAGGTAAGAAAATGTAAAGGCATTTTTTTATACGCAATAATTTACTTTATAGTAATTTTAAGTTCTAACTATTACATCTTAAAATGAAAACATCTCCAAAATTTCTACTGAATAATTGTTTAATGTTGTTTTTTGAGAATGAAATGTTTTACTCACAATACTTGTTATTTTTACGTACAAATTTTTTTTTGTTTCTTAAAAAAATATTAATAATGCATTACTTTTTTAAGTGAAAAAAGGAACGAAATATTTTGCAATAACACATTAAAAAGAAGACCTCTTAATTCTTAATTATTTTAGAAATTCTATTTAATTTACAAAACTTTTCCATTTTCTTAATATATTTATATCACTTGAATATTAAAGAGCTATAAAGTATGTATGAAAAGAACAATCACTAATCATTATATCTTATAACACACACACACACGCAAGTTTCATCTTACTTACTTAAACTATTAACTTAGAAAAACGAAATTAATAATAAATTTTAACTTATTAGTTCTATCAACATTGTGTTTGTATTTAAGATTTAAGTATTTTTTTTTTGAGGAATAGCTTCTCACCGACTTCTCCCGTTCTGCGTAGTGTTAAAAATCACAAAATTAAGGAGCCTTTTAAAAATGATTAAGTGGTAGTGTGTGTGTGCAAGACCACACAACTTTTTGTGTATACTATGTGGTTTTTTTTGTTATTTTCATGAAAGCATTGTCTTAGTATTATGATTAATTTTTGAAAAATTCATGATAGGATGTAACATTTGAAAACTTATAAAACGATGAAAAGTCGAGTACATTTTAAACCATAATTTTTTTGGAGTAACTTTTTTGACAAAACTCATATTATTAAAACATTCAATTTTATAGTATTTTTAGTATTTAGTTTCAATTTTTGTGCAAAGTGTCGAAGCTGTAAGATAAATACTTTTTTCAAAAAATGTTCCTTATTTATGTTGAAATTAACTAAGTAGCTGGTTATCTTCGCAGTCTCGTGGCTGGTGTAGCTTTTGTTAAGTCTTGAGTTAGATTACTGGGTGCCACTGAAAACCCGTCGTGTAGAGGGTCTGATGAACTCTAATACTATAGGTCTTCACTTTAGCGTTCTGTGGAAGTTTCTAAAGTTGGGTGCCAGCTCAAGTATTTCTTTCGTCACTTGACAGTGGTTCCAAATTAGGAGATCCGTTGCTTATAGCCTTCGTGTAGCTTTGTAGAGCAATGTTAGTAAAAAGAATAATTAATAAATGCCAAATAATGTCATTTATTTTGGATTGTTTGGCTTGAGACCCTTAATCCTTTGCCAAAATAAACTGTCTTTGAATATGCTTTGAATATTGGCTGTTCTATCTCGACAAGCTGTTAACAAGATATATCGATCATTATGTGCTCTAGAAGCACTATGATGACCTTATCCTGGCCAGCATCGAACATGCCCTGTTCCTTGGAATCGATACTCCAGTCTTCAATGACACTTCTTGCCCCTCTAACAGCTTCCATTACAGCTCTTTGTGTTTACCCGGATTCCAGCCTTCTGATAATACAAGTTATGAATTTGGGTAGATCACGTTGTCATGACATTTTCCAGTCACCAGACCTCCTGAACGTTGATTTGCATATGAAGTTTTCTTTTTATGTTTTCTGCTACATTTTAGACTACGGATGTTTTGTTTTATGTTAGTTAACAGAAGAAATATTTGCAAAATTTTCTTAAATTCATGTGCTCTCCTAATTTCTTAGCAGTTCATATATGCATATGCATTTGTATAGTTTATGCATTTGCGTGCCATATGCACTTGTTATAAATGCATATGGCAGGATTTAAAGTAGTAACAGATATCTCCAAAGAAAGATGTGATAGATGGCAGACCCATAACGCTTTATGACATTCAATTCATATTGAGTGGGTAGCACCCACACTCATACGTAATGCAGTTCCAAAAATAGCGATGGTGATGAATGATTGCATGATAGAAGAGCGAAAGGCCGTGAATAACAATATATACATAAAAAATGTTACCTGTTGATGGAAATAAGTGTTTATCACGGAAAGCAAAGTTTAATTAGGTGGAGAAATTTTAGCAAGGCCGTTCTAAAATTGTTGATGAAGATAAAAGCAGCCATCTAGTTTTGATTGCAATCTAATCAACTGAGCAACAGGTGAGAGAATTAATTGATTCCGGTTGACCGAAGAGTGACAATTAACAGCATCGCAACGGCAATAGGATGTACTCAGGGTTTAGTATACAGCACAGTGTATAATCGTTTGAATTTCCGAAAAGTGTGAGCACGTTGGATCTCCAAGCAATTGAAAGAAAGAATCGAATGGGCATTTAATTTCATCTCTTCTGTCCCCAGAAACAACATCCTATATATAGGCAAACAATTTGCAGATGGAGGTGACGTTAAACATGAAGTCCTATTGTAGATAAGAGAGTATTCCAAAGAATTTTATGCAGCTGGAAATGGGGCTCCAATAAAATGATGGCATAAGTGTATCAACGTTGCTGGAAATTATGCGGAAAAATAAAAAAAAATGTTTCCAAATGATTATCATATGTTAAGTTAGTTTTTATTATCTCTTGTGACTTACTTAATGACTTTCCCTCGCGCGCGTATATGTATATATAATCCTCAATAATAATAATATATACAAATAGTTATAATCCTAATTATAACTAGTCAGAATAATAAGAAATATTAGCCAGTAGTATAATAAGAAACTCTTGGACTAAGAAACCAAGAATGCATGTTTAAACAATGTTTTGTGGCCTGCCAACCTTTACCAGTAATTTGTTTATACTAATGGGCTTTAGGAAAAGGAGGAAATACTATGCATGTGCTAAATATACTATTTGAAAATAAAATACACTAATGCTATTAATAAATAAAATATAACAGGAAAAATTAATAAAAACTACTTAATTAATATAGAAATTAAAAATATTTTGTAGGAAATACTGTTAAATTAATCACACACATATATATTTATATGTATATAAATCAATGTTTTAGTCACACATATGCAATCATACAAAAGTGTTTTTTTTTTAAATATGTTAATAAATTTTGTACTGTCTACTTTTCTTAAGCTGAAGTATATATTAAAGCTGAAAAATTTATGCTTTAAATAAATAGAACTTATTATAAAATGCAGTTTAAATAAAATAATTTCAGTGTGAAATCCGTTGTCGCTTTCAGGGATTAAGCTATTTTTAATTGCTTCAGAATAAATAAACGGCAAAAACAGAAATTTTTAAATGAAAAAAATCTTCCTTTTTATTATATATTTTTAATAAAATGAGCTTCTGTTTAGCAAATGCTGTCTTAGTGAAAATTTATCAAAATGGTTTTTAACTATTATTAATTTAATAATTAAATAATATTTAAACTAATGTAAAATTTAAGAAACTCTTTTGACTATAAAATATTAAACAAAAAAAATCTAATTATGGAGAGAATTGTCCTTAGAGCTAATGTAATGATCAGTGAACCAAAATTTTCATAAAAAAATAAATATGCAATGTAAATAAGAAAAATATCAGAATTATTTTATTGCAGTATTATCTTTTATTTTTTCAATGATAAGTTCTTATCGACTTCATGATTAGATTAAACATTTCTGGTATTTTTTCTGTGTGTGTTAAGTATCTGTAACAAGTCCGAAATTTCTCCCTTTTTTCAAATATATTGAATGAAAACTGTATCTTAAGACATAATTAATTGAAAGAAAGACTTTTATTTTATCAAAGCATCCTAATACCCAGAAGTATTGATTTTTATTTTGATATAAGGAGATTATGAAAAAGACAAGCGTTTAATGAAATAAAAGTTCTTGATACATTTATGGAATTAATATTTTCATTTATTATTTTAGTAATGTGTTTTATCTTTTTAACATTTTGAAGCCATTTTTTTGAGATATATATTAGCACTTTAGCACGTTTTTATTTTCTTCAGAAATGAAGGGGAACTATTATTTTAAACCAAAAAAGGGTTTGATGCTGTTACTTATTTTACAGTGTCTCTTTTAAACAATCTTTTCATAATGCTGCATTTAATGATAGTTTAGATGAAAAAGTAATTTTATTTTGAAAGTTCAACAAATTCATGTTCCAGTAAGTACTTTAATAATTAAAATTCGCGAAAACGAATATTTAAAAATAAATGCTTAAGATATCCGACTACGTTCGGAACCGTGATTTTACAAAAGCGCGTAAATGGATAATATTTATGATATTTAGTGTCACTTAGATTAGAATACATGTATACAATTGTTTTAAGGACATTATGACAAAAAAATATTTAAATACAATATTTTGGCAAAAAAATTAACTTAGAATAACTTTTTTTCCAAATGTTCTCCTTTTGTAAAAAATGCTTCTATTGTATTAATATTTTGCCTGTATTCAACTGAGACCTCTCTACAGAGGCTCAACTAGAATTTTTGAAATGCATAACTCGAAAGTCGGTTTATCCATGTTTTACGAAAACAGAAGGGAGAAATTTTAAGAAAAAAAAACACCGATAATTATTTCAATTGGTGGTATCTCTAAAAATAATGTGAATTATTCAAAAATCATAGTTGAGCCTCTGTACAGAGGTCTGAGCTATATACAGGCAAAATATTAATATAATAGAAGCATTTTTTACAAAAAGAGAACATTTGGAAAAAGGTTATTCTAAGTTAATTTTTTGCCAAAATATTGTATTTAAATAATTTTTTTTGTCATAATGTCCTTAAAACAATTGTATACATGTATTCTAATCTAAGTGACACTAAATATCATGAAAATTATCCATTTATGCGCTTTTTTAAAATCATGGTTCCGAACGTAGTCCCCGATACCTTAAAAGTAAGATTCTTTTGTTATTATCATTTATATATATAAAAAAAGTGAGATTTTTAAGTTTAGGTAGACATTATGTTAAAATTTTAAATAAAAAAAAATTAATAATTTGAAAAGAAAAAAAATGTATACAATTTTTGAATAAGGTATATTGAATGAAATTTTCGATTATAAAAACATGTATAATATAGATTGATGAGAAGAAGTTATAGTGATGGAAATTAATGTTTATAAAGAGAAAGAGAAAAGAGAGCCAAAAAATTCTTTGATTAAACGCTAAGAAACTAAGATTGAGTGAGCGGATGTGGCCAGGATAACACCTGATATGGCACCACCCTCTCCTAACTTTCACACCACGACAACGGAAGTATTTTGAGCCTCGATAAATTTACGTACTTCAGCCGCTCTACACTGTTGGGCTTCAGCGGTTCTTCGCTCGAACTCATGGTATACCAGCCACGAGTCCATGACCATAACCACTAGGTTGCCGAAGCCTATTAACCCTTTGAGCGGTCTAAAATAAGATACATAAATAATGCTCTAAAATAAGATACATTTTTTATTCCATATAACTAATCATACTACTTAACAGAATGCAAAAATGTAAGAATTTTATTTCAATTTTCAATTTTAAAGTTTTCATACTCTTCATACTCTCTCTCTCGCAAAAAACGCTAAATGTTTGCTTTTTATAAGTAAAATTTAAATACTATTGAAAATATCTCATGTATCTTATAAGAATTTCTCTCAAACTTGCAAAAAAATTTATTTCATGTTTGTATCTCTTTTTCAAATGGGTGAGAATTTTGTGTGTGTGCGCATATATATATGCACACACAATTTGAAACATGGTGTGATATTAAGTCTTTAATTTTAATGGGGACAGAGATAGTATCGGCGTTTTTGGATTATCTTTCCATTTTCATTTCTCCTGAAGTAACAAATTGCACATTGCGCTGTTCTCAATCGAATATTTTCAAGGATCTATATTCCTGCCTTCAATGAAAAATTACCGTTCTCACTACAAAGAAAATACAGGATGAGAAGTATATTGCAGTACCATGGACAGACACAGCACACCATCTTTTAAAAACACACCAGTCCTAGTAATTTCACTATAAGAATTAAAAATGTGTGCAAATCAAAGATAGAAAAAATGAAATATATATCAGTGCTCGTACAGCTCACGGGCAAACCTTTGTGGACAGCTTTCGGTAGCCCATATGGTGTTAAGGGGTTAAGAAATTAAGAATAGTTGTGTATTCGAAATTATATAATACACTCTGTCACAAAAAATATATACACCCAGAAGAAATTGAGCTACTATTATGAAACATAGCAGGAATGTAATCTGGTAAGAAATATGTAAATTATTAAAAATTCAACTCCAACTTTCAACTGTCGGACTTTGAAAGGGGGCGTATAGGAGCCTCATAGAAGCAGATTTGTCAAACAGGTGTATTGGTTACCACCTCGGTCGGAGCGATATGGTATTTGCTCGGTGGTGGCAACAATGGGCCACGGAAGGTATATTCTACCATCACGGAGGATCAGAGCGTCCCAGGAACACAAATACGCACGATGATCGCGTAATCATAAGATTGGTCGCGTCCTCACCAGCAACGTTGCTAGAATCGATTCGACGGCATTTACCACCTTCCAGACATTTGGTGGTATCAAGAGAAATCGTTTGCAGACTGGCCGACGCAGGTAAAAGGATTAACGACTATTACGAAACTACCATTGATCTCACACCGCAAGTAGTGTCGATTGGTTTTGTTTCCGGCTTTCGGGCAAGCTGGAGAGTGATCGACTGGATGCGTGGGATTTTCAGCGATGAATTTCGATTCAGTCTCAATGGTAATGTGGGTGGAGTAATCAATGATAATAATATATGCTTCAGTTATCAAAGATAATATCATATGGGAGTGGAGGCGACCAAACCACTGGTTTTGTCCGGTACTAGTTGTCGAGAGGCATATGGTGATTACACAAGGCGTGACAGGATAGGGAGCAATTTGTTTGGATACTCGATCAACTCTAGTCGTCCTTCAAAGCAATTACAAGTCGGGGCTCATCCACATACTTCATGACTCTCTCAGCAATGTCTTCAAGAATATAACGTACTTCCATGGCCTGCCAGGTCACCAGAAAATTCGCCAATAGAGCACGTCTGGGAGGTGCTTGGAAGGCAACTGAAGTTGTCCCAGAATACTTATGAATTAACTGCCTAGTTCATAGATTATGGCATGATTTTTGGCAGAAGTTCATGGTGACCTTATGGATTCGATGCCACACCATGTTTCGGCTTGCATAGCTGCCAATTGTGAATTTACTACCTACTGACCTTTAACTTTTTCAAGCCATGTCTTCTTAATAATATAACCTGTTCTTCTGAATTTGTAATATATATATAATTTACTTACTTCTTCATACATTACTTACATGACCTGTTTCATGATAGTTGATTGTTTCCTTCTGGGTGCATTTTTCTTATGACAGTGTTTATTTTTTTATAATACATGCACATAATTAACATATTTAATTTCTGTATCGATTAATAACTATATATAACTAGTACTTTTAATCTTATTTTTAAAAAATTCTTACTTTCAAACTTTTAAGTGTTTTTCATCTAAATATCCCGCAAGTAATTTGATTTAATTATGAAAAAAGCCACGCTCCATCGACTCGCATAGCTATTATGAAGACAAAAGTGAAATTCATATAGGCAATTGAAAGCATTTGTTACTTTACTTTAAAAAAAATTCAATTCCACTCAGACACATTTTAACATATTTTACGCATAAAGTATTCAAGCATGGTCTTGAGTGCAGTTTTAAATAGCAGCTTAAAATATTTTGCTTTCATAGTGAAATATAAATTTACTTTTAAAATCCGAAGAACGTATGCAAAAAAGAAAAGAAGGAAAATGACTTGATTTCAGTTTCCAAGTTTTATTTTTAAATTTTTGTTTCTCAAGCTTCAAACAAAATTATTCATCTTTTTAAAGGGATTCTCATACATGAATAATTTTGTTTCTCAAGAAACCTGTTTTAAAGAAACTTACTTTTATTTTATTTAAACTTCGTATTTTATGACTTCTGCAGTCTTGCTGTAGTTTTTAAAATCATTATTATTTTTTATTTTATATACTTTTTCTTATTTTTAGCTATATTTCATTAAACAGTTATTTTAAATATATTTCATTTTTTTAATTCTGCTTAATAACTAGAGTAATATAATTTTTTTCTGCACTAAGTTTTGAATAGTTGATTTTGATTGTATTGATTGATGAAACTATTACACAAATAATGTAAATTTATTGCAAAAATCAGAAAAATTTAAGGTATTTATGATTCTAAAGAAGTTATAGTAGTTTTATGAAAAAAATAAATGTGTACTTATTATTTTCTTAACCAAAACGTTTTTAACAAGTGACTTTGTTGTAAATATTATTTTATGCCTTTTTCACCAGTAATATATAAGTAAGTATTCGAACTTATTGTTATGCTAAACAGGGGTTATATAGTTTGAAAAGCTTTTGATATAATTTAAAGGATGCTTTTTTCATTGTATTATAATGTTTTATTAAACTTGTAAGGAAATAAGTTTTAGATCTTTTCAAATTCTCATAGTTCTATAAATTCTCTCTCTTCGAAAGATTTTAAATGGCAATGGGTGAGATTTATTGTGGAGAATATGAATTTCTAAGGAGACATTTCTTATTAGATTGAATACAACGTACTGATAATTCTTTCTATGAATCCCTTATTTTGTTAAGGAATATGTAAATTAAAGCGTTTTAAAATTCATGTCGCAGCATGTTACCGATTTTAAAATTCAAGACACGTTTCGGTGGTTGAGAAAATATCAACTTCTGTTGTAAGTAGAACGATTTTCTTAAAACAGTTTCGAAAACACAAACCGCATTCATCGCTTGGTATTTCGAATGTGTCTTTTTAAAATTGGCTCACAATAAATCCTAGTTCTCAACTAAGCCGATAGAAAGACCGCGAATATACAATTATGTTAATCCTTGAAAAACATATAATCTTTGTGTTTCTGCTTGTTTCATTGAATGGATTTTCCTTAGATAGAAGGAAAGGGAATGGGAGATCAGAATTCCATAGCTTGTTATATGTTTTATTTTCGAAAACAAAATCTTTCCTTATTGGATCAGCATTTCCCTCTTTTTCTCCTAAACAGTTTTTATTGGCTCCTGTTCATAGTGTCTTCAGAAGCAATATTTACTTATAAGTTAGAAACAGCGATGCTTACCTTTAGCAAACAACTGAAAGCAAACTAGGTTTCTCTTTAAATAGACCAAATTCTATGCTGCACAAACTAAATTCTCAATTTCGATCTTGCAAGATAAAAAAAAAGGAAAACAAACAAATAAGAAAAGAAAAAAAAAAGAAACCACAAAACTCTTAATAATAAAGAAAGGTTTTCCTTTGAGCTGTTAGATATCCTATCACGCCTGAAAAACTCATCTGTACGAAAAAAGAAAGGCAAAAAGGGAAAAAGGAGACAGAATAAAACAAAAGAATGAAAGAAAGGCTGGGAAAAGGAAGAAAAAAATCCCATGAACTTGTAAGTCGTTTCATTGTGCCGTACTCTTAATTTTGCTATGACCTAAGGTACGTGACCAATGTCTGGGTTCGCCATTAGCTGGACGTTGTACGTGATGAAGTAGACTGATTGTAATGAAGTAAGATGCCCTTTCGTAATATTCTTAAATTTGCCCTATTTATTTATTTACTGGATGTTTGTTCTTTAGTTTTTCACCCTCTTTCAATTCTACCAGCGTCGGCTCAGAAAGAGAAATTGGACAAAAAAAAATCCCTTCTAGAATAAAAGAAGAAAATTTAAAAAAAATCTCTGTTGTTTCTTTTTATCGACCTCTAGTTTATTTTATTCGCACTTCAGGCGTTTGGGAAATCGTTACGGCTTGCAAAACATTTGCATACTGAATAAAATAAAACTAGTTTTTCTCTTCTATGTAGAAGGAAGAGAAAAAAAAAATTAAAAAAAAGCAGATATCGAATGATACAAATTCAAAGCAGACGGCAAAGAATGTAATAAACTCTTTCCCACATTTTCTACGTTTTCTTAAACTAAATTATTGAAACTGCTCTTTAAAAATAAATTTGCTGCTCTTTTGTGCTGAGTATGTTTTGGGGTAATCATGTTTAGAAAAATAACATCAGAATTTGTTCGTAAGTATAGTAATAAACAGAAATGCTATATATTAAGAGCAATTTTTTACCTAACGTAAGAGTCCTGCTGTAACTATTATATTATTCAAAAGATTTTCTTTTTTTTTGCACCGTAAGCAAATAATTGCGAAAAAATATGTCTAGAACTTTTTATAGAGGAAGAATTGTTTTTTTTTCTCTTTAGATAGACTACAGTTTCTAGAAACTTTGATGTTAATAAGAAATGGTATAAGTAAAACTAAACGTTTACAAGATTGCTGTTAACAATGTTAAAGGTATTTACTGGAATTTTGTTGGCTGTTATAATTTTTAATACTAAATATATAAATTATAAAAATAACTATTAATAAACAATGAATTAAAAAAAACTCGAAAATATATATATTCTTGATTAAAAATTTGCTGTCTTGCATGTTTGGTGTTCTATTAGGGTTTTATTTATAGGATGTTTCAAATTTTAAGGTATGTTTACATATGTATGCCAGAAACATAGGATATTTAAATAAGGCGCACCAATAACTGATTAAGTAGATAATTAGTACAATTCATTACTTTATCGAAATCTATAGAATTAGTTAAAATAAATTTAAAAGAATAGAAAGGAACACACATGTGCATTAATTTACGATCACTGTTTTTGTCACAATTAGCTTAAGTAAAATGTAAATCTTAAATTTCTCATTGTCAATTCGAATTTTATTGCTTTGAAATTTTATTTAATGAATAAGTGTACTTAGGTCATTTAAAGAGCAATGTAATTACTGCATCTGACAGTTAAATATATATAATAATCGTTCTTATTTCTTATCAGTTAATTCACTTTACTCGTCGTTA
>BMAV01010208.1:216816-260510 GCA_019973955.1 Trichonephila inaurata madagascariensis
TTTTTTTCTCATACAACACCAAATTAATTATTTGATAAATTAATTGAGCAATGCTAA
This sequence comes from Trichonephila inaurata madagascariensis, assembly GCA_019973955.1. Classification (NCBI taxonomy): domain Eukaryota; kingdom Metazoa; phylum Arthropoda; class Arachnida; order Araneae; family Nephilidae; genus Trichonephila; species Trichonephila inaurata. The sequence goes on from BMAV01010208.1 coordinate 216,874, forward strand.
GAGGAATATATTTTATTTTCTAACAATTAAGCTGCACTTTTTCTGTGCTTGTCTAAAAGTGGTATTAGTTTTGGAGTCCTGTGGAGCCACTGCGAGTTTGTCATGTGGAGGGGCTGTTACTCGTTAAATAAATGGAAGCTCAAATTTCTTTCGCTTACGGGGCATGAAAGTTTGGAGACTGGAGTGCTAGTTGGGATGTTATACTAGTTTGTTAATTTCATTCGCCTATTTTAAATAATTTTTTTCCTAAATATTAAAAGCCTGTATAATGTAATAATATTTCATAGGGCTATTTTTCATGGAAAAGATATATCTCCCAAAGCCACACACTAAATAATAAATATATAAATACAATCACTTAAATAAAAAAAAAAGGTGATATGAGTTTAAGGTATGTGACTACCCAAAATTCGCCGTTTTGGTGAAAAGTTTCGAAATTTCTTTTATGTTTATATTTTATAGCCCATACATTTAAGATTCCAAAAACACTCTATTTTTGTTTCTACGATATCCAGAAGCAAAGTTATAGCATAATTAGTAAACCGGAGATGGAGTTTACAAAACCGGAAGTAGATCCCTACACAAAATATTTTTAAGTTATTGAATTGAAATTTTCAAAACATGTTTTATTTAGTTCTATCTGTGTTATGAATCAAAATCTATTCTCTGTGTTTATATTTATGTAGTTTATTGCTTTTTTATGAAAAAAAAGTCATTAATTTTTTAAAAAATCATGTTTTTGCATAAAATTTGGCATATTTAAAAAACTTTCAAAAGTATTACAAATCTTTTAATTTCAAACACATATAAAGATGTTATACAAGTACTGTATAAATATTATTTGAATACTTTTATTAGAATTTTGTGTAACTGCAATTTTTCGTCAAAATTTAACTAAAAACGACAATTGCTATAGTCTATAAAACTCTCTAGAAAACATCAAAAGGTTAAAAAAAAGTCCAAATTAGTTAAGCATGAATCTAAAAAGATCTTGACCTATAAATATGGTGAGTTTAAAAAATGTACAACTTGTAGAATATTTTTTATGCTGTATTAAAATCTTTAAATGGATTTTCGGAGAAACTATGTTTTTCAATTTCTTGCTTCACGGTAAAGTTCATTACAAAATTTCTTTTTAAGATATTGAATTAAAATTTTCCGAAAATGTTTTCTTAAGTTTTATCTCTTGTCTAGACCATAATTTAATCTCTGTGTATATATTTATGTATTGTATTGCCCTTTTTGTGAGAAAATAACATTAGTTTTTTGTAAAAAATTGAGTTCTTGCATAAAAAATGAAATATTTCTTAATAAAAAAACTTTCACATGTATAAAACTTTCAAAAGTATTACAAATCTAATAGCATACAGATAATGATGTTATTTATGTACTGTATAGATATTATTCAAATATATTAATTAGAATTTTCAATACAAGCCTTACCGTAACTGCAATTTTTCACTAAAATTTCATTCAAAATTCCCAATATATCCAAAATTATTTTTAATTTTGCAGAAATTGTATTTGAATTCCTAGTTTGAAGCCCTATTTCAAATGAAAAAAGTGTTTATTTAGTTGAACATTTATATATTTAAAAAAAAAAGTGTTCCGAAAGTAGTCAGATACCTTAACACAAATAATACCGTAAGTGGGCACACACAACTAAGTCCTCTCCATATAATACTTCTAAAAAAATTAGAGGGGAAGGCACCCTCTCTGTAGGGTACCCTTGGAGGGTACCCCTGTCCACCTAATGGCGGATCAACCCCCATTGTACTCATTATATAACTGTTCATACTTATTGTTCAAACGGTAAAACAATAATTTGCATGTATTATGTAGTTTAATTTATTTGTTCTTTTTTTTCGCAAAATTTGTTCTTGGCGCTCCTTTTCTGTTATATTAAGCACAAGCTGCACAGTTCAGCACTTCATTGATAAATTCCTCAAATTTTGGCCTCAGACCGTCAGCTCTTGCAGCTTCCTGGGAAGCTAAGTATTTACATCCGTTGACTGTCAATAAATCTTCATATAATGCAACGCCTTTCTTCTCACGCAACTATTCCAGTCCGGGCAATCGTTGCGATATTTTTCTACAAAAGCTTGCAATAATGCACTAACGCAACCGTATTAGTGACATTCTATGAAATGAAACACATGGTTGCCAATTAAGCGCAAACGACTCAATCGAAATGGGGGTTGCCAACTTGGCGAGTTATCATGAACGTTAGCATTGCAACTACCTTACGCAATAAATTTATAACAGCATCACGAACTTTGTGTGTGTATATAGAGAGAGATTTCATAAAAAAATCAGAGCATACAATGGTTCATTTTTACATTGAGTAAGATTTTTAAGTTTTAGAATATAATAGTAGAGCAATTCAAAAGGTTCACAAACTTTTTTATTTTACAATTGTGAGTGTAAGCAGTATAAAAGATAATGACCTTGACTGCCCACTTAATTTAGTTTGATTTATTAGATCAAAACGTTTCAAACGGCATTCTGATAGTCATTTTGTACTCCTTCATATCATTGGAGAAGTAAGAATTTGATGCAGATATAAAGGAATTACGAAAAGGGATATTCGTCAAATTTCAAACATTATTGGTTTACACGGAATTCCTTCATGATACTTTTCAACTGCCTCCAATAAATTCTTATTCATTTAATTAAAATTTATATTAAGTTTTAAATGAACTTGCAAATTAATCCTCTGAATACAAGCATAAAACTATCTTTCTAAGGTAAAGAAGGCTACAAAACTGTTCCATAAGGCACTTTATAAATTTTATTCACCTTTTAAGACCATTTTAAGTATTAATTAAGTATGTTTAGATTTTAGTAAATATATATTCCTTGTATTATTAACTCAACTAAAATTTGTACATACTGTGAAATCACTAGCCAAATATTCCAGAAGGGAAAAAATCCTTATTTGGCATATTTCTGTATCCTGAACAAAAAAAGTCAATTTCGAAAATAATTAGTTTTTTTGTAAATAGCTCAACATATAAAATAGCATAAATATAAAGTTATTTGTTAAAATATTTGATATCATAATACAAAATGAGTAAATTCTCACTGATTTTACAACATTAGTAATACATTTTGTAAAAGTTTATTTCCTATCAAGTCAACCAAAAGTATTAAAATCTAGAAAAGTAGGATGCCTTATTTTTATTAGGTTGCTTTGTTTACTTTTATTTGTAAGTTGTTTATTTTATACCCATATGTCATTTGAAACATGTTTAAGCTAGATGCAGAAATCCGTGCAAAATTAAATTAAATTATATCTCCGTAATAAATTTTAAGCTTATTTTCTCAAGTTCGTGAAGCTAGTTAAACTGATCTTTCATATCAATGCATATTAAATTTACATATTGTTTACAAAATATATCAAGAACAAATATAAATATATGCATTAATAGTAACTTAAAATTTTTAAAACTAGCTTATAGAAATAATAACCTAAAACCTAGGTTTGCTTTATTTTCTAATTCGTCTTAAAATGTATGTGTCACCTTCTGTGTATCTTTTATATATTGTATTAAAATATCTTCATTTTTTATTATAATAAGTATTTTTTAAAATCACTCGCGCCTAAGAAATAAAAATTATTTCGAAATATAAGTAATAAATATATGAAAATACAACTATCTTTTTTCAAATGTTATAAGTATATACACATGATAACTCTTTTTCTTCTAATTGCCATCATATATATGTTAATACATAAATGACAAATCTCTTATATTAACACTTTAAGAAGTTTTAAATTTCTGAAACGAAATCTCAAACTAATATTATATTAATATGTATATTATAAAGTGACAAGAACTTATTAGTGTGTATTATAGAAATGACTTCCATATACTTTGTGATAAATAATACATGATAGTTAAAGAAAATGTATAAAAAAACTGATAAAATTTTTAAAATACAGACAAAAGTAATAAAATAAATGACGACGAGAGTTTAAAATATCTTATTTTGACATAAGATAATTTGAATTTTGTATTGAAAATAATTGCACAAGGAAAATATTTTAATATTATTGCATCAACAACAATGAACTATTAACATTAGAAAGACTGAAAATTAGTACATACCTATATTGCCCAAAAGCAGTCAAAATGACTGCATTGGGAAAGAATGATTAATGTGCAAAGAAATTTGCTTAAAATTAATTTTTAATATTTTTTATATTATTTACAGTCATATAACAAGTTATTAGTAAATATTAACAATAAAATAATTTACTTCACTTGGGAAAAAGATATATTATAAAAAATTCTAAGAAATTGTCTATTATATATGTAATTATTTTCTAATTGAAATTAAAAAGCAGTCCAAATGACTTCCTTTGAGCAATCTAGTGTTAATTAAGTATATCTTTCAAATAAAACACTTTTAAGTCCAGTTCACATATGAAAACATTGCATGCATTTTATAAACATTTCCACTGTATATATTTCCTTTGAAAATATTTTTCTCTATAAAGAACTATCTTATAGTAAGAAGCTTCGCAAATGATTTTAGTAAGGGAATGATATATAAACTGGTCATTTATGCATAACACTAAATCCTGAAACAACATTCCAACAAAACATTTGTTCAAATAAAAAGACATAAGTTGTAAATGTGTGTTGAGTACTTAGTTTAATAATGGAACGGTTTGCAAATTCATCTGTGCATGACCTCTGAGTGAAATAGCGCGCATACAAAACTGACGGACATAGAAAATTAAACTTTCTCGCATAGCATCACCACCTAAGAGAATCCATTAAAAATGCAAGTCACAAAGTGGTTAGAAACAGTAAAACGAAACAACGCTGTCTCTAAGTTTAAAAATAGCACTTAAACTTAGCGAGGACTATTCAGAGCAACTCTTGCTTCTCCCATTTTCTTGGCACGGAATTCAGCTGATTCTGGACATTTCTGCTTATTTTAAAAAGGAGGATTTTAAAATGAATTGCTACATACGCTAATATTACTACTAAAAATTGATGCATTTCTTTTCTAACACACCTGTATTGGAAACTTACTAAAAGTAAAGAAGGAATTCTTTTACGTCTTTTAATGTTTTAAAAAGCATTCTTTACTTAAAGATTTTGAGTTGTAGTAGTAAGAATCTTTTTCTCCCTCCCCGGGGCGGCGCTATTTTTAAGATTATACTTTTTAAGATATTTTTTGCTTCACAGAGTGATATACACATTTCTTTTTTCCCTTAGTTTGAAAATGAAAACATTGCAGTTTGTATTTATGATACATTAATCTAAAAAGTAATTAATTGCTTAAAATAAACTATTGAGTAAGTAGATTTTTCATATTATTATGTAGTTATCTAGCGCTTCATTTATACACAAGTAATATAAAAATTTTTTAAAGTTAATTCTTACTCAAGTCAACGAAGAAAAAGTGTATTTAGTTACTTTTTATTAAATAGTTACTGTTAATATAAATATGTATATACATATGATATATAGAATCACAATATTATGTGACAAAATAGAAAGGAATTTTCCTTGCAATTTTCCATTTTCCTATCTATATATGGTGTTGGAGTACTTTTTTTTTGTTACTATATTTATTCATTAATTAAATTTAATTATTCCAATAAAATAAAATAATAATAAAAAAAAATTCACAATCTCAGAAATTAGGCCACCTTAGATGGGATTCGAACCCACGACCTTTGGATTAGAAGTCCAACGCTCTACCCATTGCGCTACAGGGTCACAATGAACGAATTTCCTTTCTATATATGCTGTTGGACTATTATTTTTGCTACTATTTTTCATTTTTTAATATAATTAATGAATTAATATTTAAAAAAAACTGTATTAATATCAAGTGTCATCCACTACAAGTTTAAAAAATGTATTTGAACTTGAATGGATGAATAGAAAGTATTTTAGTAACGATTGAAAATTTGAACAAGATGTACATATAAATAAATATATATAGGGAGAGAAAAATGAACTAACAGTAAGAATTGAAAAATATTTTGTGTGTTTAATAATACAAGATCAGGAATCAGAGTGAAAATTCTGATTCAGTTGTTTGATTTAAAATACAAACATCCAATCTGTTTATTATAAGTCATTTTTATCAATAATTCCTGCCATTTACTTTCTATTCAATCCCAGTAATATAAGTAATTTTATATAAGTATAGCTATAAACAATGGACATAGATTATAGCAATAAAATTATGAATATTTATTTTGAGTCAAACAACCAGAAGCACATAAAGTTTTTTTAATCTTTTTCTTTTTTTGTATCTCTTTTCTCTGTAATTAGAATTTCTTAAGAATAATGCATAAAGCATATTATATTGTATAATTGTAAATTTTTCCATTGTGTTGTTGCAAAAGTAGTGGGTTAAATATATCCTGGAGGTGTTAAAATGCATCTCAACAGCTTAGAATAGATTTTTAATATGATGGGTAATCAAATCAAATTACAGAATGCGAATTAAAATAATTTGAAATATTCCTACCAATTTTGATTTTAGAAAACTTCTACTTGAAGGATTGTCAAAAATCGAGAACAAATTCATTTTGATAAATAAATAAGCGTAATTTCATTTTCAAAATGGCCAATAATATATCTATAACTCTTAAGTTTCAAAGGTGATATATAGATCCAATATTTATCGTCTTCAGAAAATTTAAAGGCTCTTAAGTCAGCTATCCAAATATTCTTTAAAAATTGTATAATTGCTCTATTATTCTTGTAAGATTAAGAAATCTATGTTGTTAATTTCAACTTCTTTTTAAAAATTGAAAGTTTCCAATAATTTAATTTTGATAAAAACTGTCCTAGAATTTGTGTGCTTTTAGACGCCAAATATTTTTTTTGTTTCAGTGTAGTTTGAAATTTCCTCTTAAAATGTCACTTGGTTTGAAAATTTCGACATGGTTTTGTGAAATGATTTCTTGTTTTATTTAATAATTTAAATAAAAAATAGTTTCTTATGATACCAGGAGGTCTTATCCCTTAATTATCATTCTTTATTTTCCCCCCCCCCCCTTTGTTTTCTGTTTTAGCCACTACAAACGATATTTATCATGGTTTAAAATGATTTTTTTTCATTTTATCTTGTTTTAGCATAAAAAAAATTATACTCTTCGAATTCAAAAATGAACAAGTTTCTCTAATAAGTGGTGAATATTCTTTATTCAAGAATATTTTATTATTATAAAAAAATTAAAAAACTGGTTTCATTACTTCTTTTCAGTTTAATTATTTTGAACTACAGCATATTCAAGGAAGTGTGTATGTTTATTTTACTTATTATCACGTAAGAGAGAGATATTTTTTGTTCATGAAAGAGAAGCAACTTTTATAAGATATAAAAGCCATATATTATAAAAAAAAAATACCTACCGGAACCACAAATATATGAGTTGGATAATGAGAATATGTCTTAATATTTAAAATTAAACGATGAAAAATTATGAAATAAGTGCTTAGGAAGATTGCCAAAATTCTAGCCACAATGGCTTGGCAAACATTTTAATGGGATCTAGTGGATAATTATACGTGATAACTGTCAAGCTTCAGAAGTAATTGTAACTTAAATAGATTTTGAAAGTGCTTTGTAGACAAAAGTTTACTCTTGAAACAACTTCATAATCAAGCTACTTTTGCTTATTGAGCCATTCGTTTGGTTACAAAGATTATTAATTCTAAATTTGTTAATAATTCGGTAATTAGACAAGCAGAAATATGTAATTGCATATCTTACAAAAAAGTATATTTACAGATAAATGATGTTCATTTTAATATGGGATTGAAGAAATTGACAAAAATAGATGGCTTTAATATTTATCTTATCTTCTTGAATTGCTGAGTTGTATTTATTAATTTTTAGTTTAAATATTCAGCAATAAACTATGCATTTTAAGGAGTTAACATTATGGTCTGTTAAAGTGCCTTTTCCTTAATTATGAGCTAATTTCGCAGAAACAACTGAAAGAATAATTTAAATTTTGCTTCACAGCCCAGTTTTGTTTGTGTATATGTAGTAAGCATACATGATAAAGCATTTAAGCTATTTAAGCATGGTTTATTTAGCATTCTATCTTACCAATTTCAGAGAAAATTGCTTATAAATTTAAGCTATTTAAAGCATGTTTATTTTAAATTCTATATCTTACCAATTACAGAAAATTGCTTATAAATTGTACGCTCCTTTTCATTACCATAAAAGCTAACATTATTTGTGTATAATCCTGATTACGAGTTCCACTAATTGACTATACGCACATAATACTTGAAAGGATATTTGGAAACAATTCATATGATGTATTTTACAAAGACGTTCTTAACTTAATAAAAAATAAATTGTGGATAATGTTAGTTAAATTATATTTTGAGCATTATTTATTAAAATTCGAAAAAAAAACCTAATTTACATATTATAGGTAGATTCTGAATATGTTTTAATGTTCAGTTTATTTAAGTAAAAATATGTCAACAATTACGAAAAGAACTCCGTTTTTAAACTGAAGAAATTCTTTATTATCAATTAAAAGTTAAGGTATTTTATTATGCTCAAAAATTTAAGTATAAAAGTTTCTAAAATAAGTACAGTTACATCCATATTAAGAAAACATTGTGAATAAAATGTGGTATCGAATTTTCCTAAGTTTAACGATAAATTTTTGTTAAAAATATTAAGATAACTTTAAAAACCTTGATATATTAAGAGTCAATGAAAGAGTAATCAAAATATTTATGAATAAGAAGATTAATGCTAAAATGGAACAAATTCTGAGCAAAGCATTATGTAAGGGTGTTTTGTAGACTCCCTCCTGAGATTTTCTTGATTATATTTTAAGAAAGCATAAATATTATGTAAAGGTAATGTCTAGAATTCTCATGCCATTCATACTCCAAGAGGAGTCTCTTAAAGAAATTAAAAATATAATGGTTATTTCACTTCTCAAAACACATTTACAACTCCCAACTTCAAAGAAACAACATAAGTAAACTTCTAATCGAGAAAAATTGAAGATAATTAAGTATAACTAAGACTAATAATATGTAAGTGTACACGAAGCTTCATCTCAGTTTCTCACGTAGCCTTTCCCTTTAGTCTAATTTCCATCTCTCATCTTGGAGTTTATAAATGAACAGAATATGCAATATATTTCAGTTCTTGCATATTTGCATACACTTTAGAAAACAAACCTAGGCTCACTGGAGAATTGAAAATCGATGAGATAGAATAAACTCAAGAAAGATGAAATAAAATAAGTGTTGACCTTTTAGTTTTTACTTAATAAAAATGAAAAAAATGTAATGTAAAAAAGTATTTATGGAGAAATATTGCTCTAGGTTAATATTAAATTCCTTAAAAACAAAAACACAACATAACGAACAACTGTTGTGATTATGCAAGGTGATTTTCTACCACATAGACAGGCTTGTAGGGTGTGTAAGAGGAATAGAGACGAGTGAATGAATATTAACGTTGCACTGTTCAGCTACACGAGGGCTTTTGGCGACGGACCACGTAATTTTGAACCATGGTCAAGTGACGTTGAGTACACCTGAGCTGGCACCCCCCTCGCATAACTACCACACCATACCAAAGGGATGGCGTTTGAGCTCTCGACAGATTTAACGTACATCGCTGCCCTACACGGCGGGTTTTTAGTGGTATTGGACTCGAACTCATGACAAGACCAGCCACGATCCAATACCTTGACCACTCGGCTACCGCGGCCACGGGAACTTAGATGAATCGGAATCATATAGGAATGAAGGGTCGCCAATGCCGTCGTAGCTAGCTATGACACAAAGAAGCAGAGAAAAAGAACAGAAACAGCAAAACATTAAGGGGACAGAAAACATTTTATTTAATGGTTGTACTACAACAGCTGTTCTAAACTATGAACAAAAGTCGTCTGGCAGGCCTGACAGCGGGGCTGTATGGAATTCCTTATATTCTGAAAGATTCCACAGGGCAGTCTTGGGGTAGATGTCGCTGAATGGGAGATTTAATGAAAACGGATCCTGCTGTTAGTCGTCATTTGTGATCGTTTCCCGAGATAGTAGGATGAACTCGTATTCAAAAGAAGAACTGGTTGACTTGCTGATCGTGTATGGAGCTGCGGATTGTAATGGGCATGCTGCTCGGTAGTTGTACCAGGAACGTTACCCAAACAGGCGTGTCACACGATTTTACCAAGTGTGAAGTGTTTGGAGGACGAGATGCCCGTTACTTCAGTTGAAAATCTCATCGATGTAGCTTCTGGGAGGATAAGCGACATTCCAGGAATTTTCGAGAATGGCAGGATCCGTTTTCATTAAGCCTTCTGTTCAGCGCCATCTATCACAAGATTGCCCGATGGAGTCTTTCAGAATCTAAGGAATTTCAGGCCTACCAGACGACTTCCGGTTGTAATTTCGAAGACCTGTTACAGTACAACCTTTCAATAAAATGTTTTATTTCCCATCAATGCGTTGCTGTTTTTGTCCTTTTTCTCTGCTTCTTTGCACCATAACTCAAATCTGTCGAGAGCTGAAATATTCTCCCGTTGGTGAGGTGTGGCAGTTAGGAGAGGGGGGTGCCAGCTCAGGTGTCATCAACGTCACGACCGTGGTTCAAAATTACGTGGTCCGTCACCAAAAGCCCTCGTGTAGCTGAACAGTGCGACGTTAATATTCAATCAATCAATCAAGCATCATAACTCACAAATACGTCATTTGTGATCCTGCATTCCTATATGATTCCGATTCGTTTCTGTACTTCCTACACACCCTATAAGTTGGTCGGTCTGGTAGTGAATCTCCCTGTATATAGAAAAAAAATTATGTATTAAAATTATAATAGGGTCAGTTTTTTCAGCAGAATATATGTTTCAAAATTTGGACAGACCAGGTGAAGGAAATCAAATTTGCATAATTTTCATACATCAAAGTATATGAAATAGAGTTAGTGACTACTTAAGAGTTCTTTCATATACTTAAGCGGTGTTTCGATAAGCTGTAAAAGAGATTTAGTGCTTAGATCTTCTGTTAGTCCAGAAAACTAGTTCAAGACAGTAGATCTACAACATCTGATATATAGCTAGCTCTTAGGTGAGCATAATCGTATATTCCAGCTACATAATGGATTTTGTCATGCATATAGGTGTCAAGAAATTGGTTTCCTTACAGGAACTTCCAGGTTTTAAGTTGTCTAGCGAACTTCGCAGACTTAAATAGAATTGCAAATGTCTGGGGGCTGTTTGGTCAGATTTGTGTTCGTAAATGTATGATAATTATTCCGTCTTGTTGATAGTAGAAGGTACTGCATATGGAACACGGAATCTCACTTTCTATTATGCCGAGAGCTGAACTATGTGCAAGAATTGATTCGGCATTAACATGCATTGAGTTTAAAATGGCAAAAATATAGGAAAATGAAAATTTATGCCAATGATTCAAATTATTTTATGTTTAGTAATGATATATAAATCTATACAATGCTATTTCATGGCTGATTTATCAGAAAGATGTAATTATTATTTTTATAAATATACCAGTAAAAGTGTGTTTAGAAAAAGGGTATGAGAATTAAATCAAAATTTTAATTTGTATTTTAGTAGAATTGCAATTATGAAAGGAGAAAGTTTAGCCTAGTAGTCTTAAATAAAGCTAAGGCGACATAACAGTTATTTATTTTTAATCGGAACATTTTTCTATGTATAATTTAAGATTTTATTTAAAATAATATGAAAATATTTTTGGAATAAATGTAATAATATGAAATTTAGATATAGAAATGAAACTGAAACAGTTTATTAATCGTTTATTAAAAAAACATTCATTAGTTATACCCACAATGTGTTCTGAATTGGAAAATTGAGAATTCAATGCAATATTATAAATTGGAAAGGAAATCCCAAAATTCAATGTGCAAAAAAATTTACAAGATTTTTTTTTAAGTGCAATTGTATCACATAAGTTCTAAAAGTAACTGCTTGATCTTCTTAAACTGATTGCGTAAGATGATAAAATACAATTTTCATAATATGGTGATAATTCTAGTGTCCCCAAATCACTGTTTAATACAAAAATTGATTGATCAGAATGTAATTTCTTTGAAGTAATTATTTACATTTATTGATTAATAATAATATTAAATGAAGAAATATTTAAACCATGAAAGGTTATACTTTTTTATAAGGCAATACAGCTTTACAAAATCGTATTACGAGTCAAAATACAATCGAATAAACAACTTTAAATTTAAGCGTGACTTAAAAATAAGGTGCACTATCAGGCAATTTCAAATTTGATCCATGGTTTTTATGCATATTCTTTGCAGGAATTTCATAAAATGTAAATCTGGCACCTCGCTCCTATGCAGTGGATGCCATTATTCAAAAACCATCCTCAACTGTTGTTTTCACAATAAAATAACAGTATCTGTCTCCTTTGTTTGCAAGAAAATACCAGTTCCATTGTTAGGGTTGAGAAAATTTAAAAAGTAAAAGAGACGAAATTTCAGATATGTAATTTAACATTTGTGTAAGTCCGGGCTTTTGTACATCTTACGAAAAAAAATCTTGCTTAAATTTCTTGCCAATTTTAAATTAAAATGAAGTATCTGCAGGGAACTATTTTATTAAGTGTTACCTTAAAGAAATATTGTTATGAATCACGAACCGCATATAAAGGAGAGTATTCTACATTTGTATAATCCAATTCGAAATTTTATTGCAGCATTTGAGATTTTAAAAGTAGCTTTCTGGCATTTATGTTTGAAAAATATGCAATAACAATTCAAACTAATATCATCAAAAAGACAAGACTCTCCCTCAACATGGCTTAGAGAGACAAGTTGAAATTTCTGCTTAAACTGGACTATTTTGAAGAGTAAAATATACGCAACCAAATGCTTTTCGAAATTGCTAATGTAATAAAATATTTATATAATGTTATTTTGACATTTTGAAATAAGTTTTATTTAGCGTATTTTTGCGTTAAGAAATTGATTTGTAGATTTTAAAAGCTTAGAATCAGAAAGATATACATTTGAAATATATAGCACATGCTAAACTAATAAACTCAAACATATATATAGTGGCGCAACAGCCCATGACGGCCAAGGCCTACTGTGTCCATTTAAGTATACGTGGCCATTGGGTGCTGAGGTTCACGAGCAGATGTCCCGATCAGGTGGTTAGTCTGAAGCGAGACCCCCAGTGTTTAAGTCCCCAAGAAAGCTTGGTACTTATTTATCGATCCACGCTAAATTAGTATATCACTGAAATTTTATGAAAGCAATGCATTTTTGGAGGAACTGGAATTAACTGTTCAAAGGATTCTTACGATTCTGGATAATTACATAAATAACTTAGTGGTTTAACAAATAACATAAAAATAGTGTTCATAATATATAGTAACTAGCCGTTATTTGTCCTCTTCGCTGGGTATTTCATGATATTGTATGGCTTTATATTGTTTTTTTTTAATTACTGATACCTAAATCCTAGCATTTAGCTTTCGAATTATTTCAAAAAATATTCCTATAACTTTCTCCTCTTGATTTAAAGCATGCAATATAATTTTTTTTAAAGTCAATTCCTACTTAGTTCAACAACGAAAAATTCTATTTTAGTTTATTAAATTTAATTGATGATTTAATATTTGTAAAAACTGCATCAACGTCAAGTGTCATTCACTACAAGTTTAAAAAATATATATATTCGAAGCCACGAAAAAATTAGTTAGAAAAACTTACTGGCGTGATCTGTTTCTGCTATTTCTAACTTCGTCAGCGAATGAATGAGTGAATATTAACGTCGCACTGTTCAGCTAGCTGCACGAGGTCTTTTAGCGACGGACATCGTAATTTTGAACTATGGTCAAGTGACGAGAATGATACCTGCTAACTACGTCAGAAATAACGCAGAACAAATTTAAAATTGAAAAATTAAATTTAATTGATTAATCGATATTTAAAAAATTTTTTTTTAAAAGCAAGTGTCCTCCACTACAAGTTAAAAAATGTATTTTAGTTTCAGTGGATGAATAAGAAGTATTTTAATGCATATATATATATATATATATATATATATATATATATATAGGGAGAGAGTTACCTAACATTTGTGGAATTGAAAAAATAATTTGTAAAACAGAGCTCAATGATTATATAAAAACTCTTCACCTCTCGTTCTTTGCAGTCAATTAGCACAAAACTCATTCTTAGTGGATCTCTGGTTAACAAGAGAAACATACCTGCCAAATTTCAAGTCTACTTCCAATAGCTCCAGAGATCTCATAATGAGTGAAGGAATCCCTTTCTCTGATAAATAGATAGAATATTTTTAAGTAATTCCAGGGATGGTGAGTTCGAATTGCATTTAAAAAATATAAATGGATGTATTAAACGAGTTTCACATTGAAATGTTTGCAACTTGAGATCTGACCTTTTAGGGCTCTAAATACAATAACTTGCAAAATATATGCATATATATATATGAATATCTATACATATAAACCCTAGCAATTGGTTCTAATTAAGTTCTTCAGGTTGTCTTATGAGATCTCTTATTTAAAACTTTCACGATTAACAATGTTAAATATAAGACTTTTTAAAGCTAATTCTCTTTCTTATGTAATCTGATATAAAATAGGTTAGAAGTGTTATTATAATGCTTAATGAAGAATAGCTCGTTGCATTTAAAGCTATTATTAAATCATTAGATTCAGAGCTAAATAATAAATCAAGTAAAAGCCATCATTTAAAATTTTAGACTTCTAATTAATCCTTTAAATAAGATTTTAGATTATTCTTTCAACAGTAAGGCTAATAAATCGATAGAAAATCGGATTTTTTCCCCAAGTGTCTTTTTGAAATTCCAATTAAAGTCCTAAAGACGCGTCAATAACATTCATTTACGATATGATTCAGCTTACTGAATGATGTAAGCCATAATTACTGAAGCAATTAGATGAATTTTGTTAATTAACTGAACATATGGTTTGCGGTTAAAACAGGTTAAAACAGAAAACAATTAAAACTTTTTTCTTCTTAGATTTCAGTTCTGATGCGTAGTTAATGCCCTGTGGTTCTAATGAAAATTATCTTGCCCGAATGATTTAGCCTCGAAATGATTTCACATTTGCTTTAAGCGTTATGACTGGATACCTTCGTTAATTATATCAATAGTCTCTTGTATGCGTAAAGAGTAACAGTGAGAATTTTCCAATAATATTCGTTAATTAGTCCTTAAAAGGCAAAATTCTCTCACAGTTTATGGTTCTTTACTTTTTCGGATTCTTTTACATGCCTTTTCAGCACTTCAAATGTACATTTCTTGAGAATGAAAACCATGTTCCACTCTTAATTTATTACATGTCTTTAGGAAATATATTCATTTAATAAAGTAAAAGAAAATGATTCTCAAAATGCTAAATGCATTTCGAATTATTCTTTGAGTAGAATTACGACAAAATTTGGAAAATCTTAGATTCAGCTTATGTACACATGAACAAAAATAGTGTACAGTGTAGAAAAAAGTGTACACATGTTCTATTCCGTAAAAAATTTTTATTCCATTTAACAGGGAAATTTTTTGAATTTAAAGTATTCTAATGCACAAAAAAAATGAAAGTCATGCTGTTGTACGCATTTTAAACATTTGTTTTTTGTTTAAATATGCTGAAGTTTCTTTTATTAAAGTTTGACGTAAAGTTTGAAAAGTAAAAAAGTATTTTACAAATTTTATATATTTAAAAGGATATTTCGTAAGTGAAAAACTGAGTTTCTTTTTATTTATAAAAAATTTCGAAAAATGGGATCAAATGGAACAAATATTAATAAATTTAAAGTCAGAGCAGAATGTTTAAAAAGTTCTGCAAGGTTCTGTAATGTTAACTATTAATTATCAATGATTTTAATAGTAATTGGTTTCCAAACAATCATTTGGAACAGAGAAATATTTTATATCGAATTGCTTGAATATAAAAATCTTTAGAAAACTTCTCAATTAGCTGAAATAAAATTCATTCGCAAAAAAAACAAATAATAAAATACAAGAAAAAGTTACCTTTTCTTAAAATATCTCACAATAGTTTAAATAAAATTTACTGAAAATAAATTTACAGATTATATATATTTTTTAAATAAAATTGCTTTCTATATACATTTTGTTATGAAACCAAGCAGGTTGGGGTTTTTATTAAAAGTATGTATTTGTTTCAGAGTAAGCATAAAACTTTAATTGAACGAAGAAAAAAAAAGGCATTTGGGAACTCAAAATAATGAGAAATTTCTTTGTTTGATGTATATTTCTAACAAACGGGAAGAGGTAGGTATTAACCAAGCACAAACAAATTATATTATTAATCAAAACAAAGAAATGGTAAAGTAGAGGCTTTTATTATTCTGTTTAAACAAAAAACTTGTTTAACACTCTCGAATAATTGATACATTTAATGAAATTAATTGAGACTCAACTTTTTGCAGTAAGAATGATCATTTGTTTCCCAGTTTCTTATTTTATTTAAAAATGAAAGCACTGAAAAAGTATTACACAAAGGGAGAGAACAAACGCGCTTACAAATTAATGTTATTGGAATCCTTTTAGCTGCTTAGGGGATTATTTGCTCTCTCTTCACTTTGGAGTGAACAAAATAAACACAAATGATATGTGTTTGTCTTTTTGTAGGGAATGGTAAATCAGTCAGCTGGAATTTAAAATCTAATAACGAAATCTCATTTAAAATGCAAAATATAGTTCCCACTGATTGTTAATGTGTAATTCAATACTCTATTTAACATATTCTCTAACTATTTCAGATGTGTATTGTTTGATGTATTTGAAGTTTAGTTGTATATTGTATAAGGATTATGCATTTCAAATGTTTTTAGAAACATTCATTTTCTAAACCTTGTGTAAATATGCAGGATGTCCTTTATTGAATAATGAATAATCTTTTGCTTATGATGGCATCATATCATGGAAATAATAAATAAATTTATTCGGTTCTAAAAATGATTATTACAATCTGAGTATTTATTCTGATTTAAATTTGTGTGTGTTAGTCGTTTGATTAAACATATAAAAAAAGAGTCTCAGAGAAAAAGAAATATTTCTTGCTGATTACACATTTATTTTTTTCAGTACTTTTTCAAAACTTTTGAAACATTGTTAAAAATAAGTTCTATGGGAGTCCGTGATATTTAGTTTCGATTTAGGAGAAAAATGATTCTTTGTTGAATGTACCACCTAAAGAAAATTTCAAACTATTGTTCAGTTAGTTAAAATTGTGTTTAATAGTTAATATTGTAATAACTTTTTTTAAAGAAAAAATTAGATATGAAGTTGTAAATATAAAATAAAATACAATAAGCGTATGAAAGTTGTGTGAATATATTATTGATCTCTGTAGTTACCTAAGTCCAAACTTTTACTTCGTTTTATATATACTGCATAGGCATCATGAAATCTTACTCTTCCTATTTATTCGGTAAATTAAAGTAAATATTATTCAAAGCTAAGATAAATTTTACTTATTAAGTAAACATAGCATTCAGCAATTTATATCCCACTTCAAGTTCGATACATTTAAAAGCAAATTATTTGACGCATTAATAGGAATTTATAGAAATTCAAAAAGTTATAAGCAAATCTTCTTTTGAAAATAACTTTTTTTTTACTTACCTTGCACTTAAATCATACCTTTCTCATATTGAAGCACGCTTTAGGAATAATAGACTTTTTTACAGTTTTTTCTTACTTAAAAATGCCAGAATATTTTTAAAAAATCAGTAAAGCCAATGAAGCATTGAATAAAGCTTTATAACCCAATATCTGAAGACAATATTGATAAAGAAGAAAATCCGGAGGAAAATTCCACTAAAAATTCTACAACGGTAGTGCATAGACGTCTTGTTTACGTTTATTTTTAGATTTAACAATGGAACTGAATATATATTTTCGAAACAGTAAAGCGTCAAGTCTAGAAATAGAAATAAGTTTCGCGTATAATTTTTTCGTGTCAAAAAACCACGAAAACTATTTTTATACATCACGGGACAAATATAGAAAGCTAAAGATTTGATGAAAAAAGAACACACATAAAACAAATTATCATATAAATCTGCTGCAGAGACATAATGTTTTTTATTATTTATATTTGGATTGAAAAGATAATTAAATTATTATTTTATATCTTCTATTCATATTTTCTTTTGAATCTCAGAGTGAAATTTTATAGCTTTTTGTTTTTGGAATAGCGTTTTGTGATGGAATTCAACAATTAAGTGTTTGGTCACGTCCACAAATGTCTGATAGAGATGCTACACGTTTCCATGGCACCTTGCTTACTGATCACAAAGCTACATTAAGACATTGGGGGACTGCTACAAGTTTAGATTTTCTGAGTCCTATAGTAAGCAATCTGGCCTTAGAAACATTTAAACTACATTGAATGGGATAAGTAGACTTAGTATGTACCCTAATAGAGATGACAAAATGACCATAAAGTTTTATTTATTTTGTTGGAAAGTGTAAGTGCATATATTTATTTATAGAGTTTTATTTCCTTATTCACACTAAAACAAAAATTCCTTTGAAACGTTTTATTTAAAATTTTCTATTTTCTTTTCTTTCTTTTTTTTTTCAAATAAACTTTAAAAACCCTTGCTTTGATGATTTATAATGTATGAATTTTTCTGTAAAAATCTAATGTAAAGAAATTCTTGCTTCCCATTCTAAATGTGCTTAGATTTTTTACTAACGTTATTCATTCACTTTATTTATTTTATTGGTATACGTTCATAAATATGAGCAGAAATGTATAAATCTGTAATTTACTAAGAACTGTAAAATTATTTAGAATTATGAAAAAATGCCAAGATTTTAAAACATTAAATATATAAGTAAAGATGTGATGAAATATAACCAAATGAAATATGTAATATTCTTCAGCTAAAATCTATTTCATCTTTATTAAAACATATAGTGATTAGTGAAAGTATGTAAATTTTCAATTTCAAAACTTCGTAGGTTCTTTCAAAACGTTTCAACTACTGTAAAATCTAGTGTATAACGCGCACCTATACTTTCAAGCTGTATTTTTTAATTCTGAGGTATATTCATCGTATAACGCGCACCCCCTTTTTTATGAAAGAACCTGCAATGTACGTTAGCAATGCTACTATTTTTTAAAGCCTTTTGTGAGAGGTATTATCCAAGGATTTTGAAAAAAGTATATTTCTAGAAAAACAACACTTTAAGCTCATAAGGTATGAATTTTCTTTTAAATAAACAGTGTTCCGATCTTTGTAGAAGTCTAAGTATTTTTTAGGCTCATCTCTTTTATTTTTGAAGCTATCATTTTTATACTCGATGTATAGCGCGCGCCCGTAAATTTCGATCTTATATTAAAGAACGCGTTACACACCGGATTTTACGGTACTTTGATAACACGTTGGAAAAAAAAGGAGAATTATTTAATAAGTTGAGTATATCAAGATTATACTTACAAAAATCAGATATTATACGACAATTATATTTAATTAGAAGAAATTTAGAAGGGATAACTAGTTTGATTGCTTAAAGTTTCCAGCAGGTTTAGGAAATGATTTGAAATATTACAGCTAACACTTTTAAAAAATTAAAGGTTCATTTTTAATATATTATTTTATGGAACACTTTTCTAAAATTAATTTATATTTATTGAAATTACATATAGTTAGATTATGTATGTATACTCTACTAATTTTCAGTGCACCTGCTTGAATAGTGTTGAAAAAATATTTCAAAAATTAAATTCAATGATTGTTTAAAAATAACAATGAGTGCATCATAAGAAATGACGCATTTTTTCAGGAGATATCATTTTGAAAAATGCTTAGATCACATTTTCCAATGTATTTTTGTTACGCTCGGCATTGGCTGATGTGATTTTTTTCAATAGGAATGGCATATTATAAAGATTAAAACGAAAAGAAAAAAAGACATTTTTACTCAAAAAATTTCATTAAATCAAATAACTATAAAATAAAATTAGTTAATATCACACACACATCGTTATTTTTTTTAATTATGACACACTTTGTACTAGGTTAATTTTTCTAAGAAAATAAGTATTGTAAATAATTGTTTCAGAAAACAACAAGTAAAAAATAAGGCTCAGGTTTCTTAAAGTCTTAAAAGATATGACATCAGAAAGCTCTGGACGTCATTGGATCAAAAATAACAGAACATGGTGATAGATTCAATAGTTTTCTTTATTCATTTCTAATAAAACATCAAAACTCAATATACGCATGGAGTAATATCCTTCACCGTAGTCTTAGTTCTTAAAGAATATAATACTACTACTTATCTCATGGTCTTTCATTGATGTCTCCTCCCAGCTAGACTTAAAATCAATGTACTATAATATTTTTAGGTGGGTTCACTCAGGAATCTTTCTACTACGCCGTATTACACCAATCTCATGTGGTCGAGATAGCCTAGGGGTCAAGGTAACGGACTATGATGAGTTTAAACCTACAGTACTGCTAAAGACCCACTGTGTTTACTCATTCTATCCTCCCAGTATACCTTTAAGAGTTTCTGAACGGTTACGTATCATTTTGCATTAATCTTTTTTATTCGCAACACCTTTGTTTACATAATAATGTTTATTTAAATACTTTGCAAGTCCTTCATAAGTAGAGGTTCTCGTATCAAACAGCATCATAAAGTAATCCAAAAGACAAGTTAAGAGAAATTCGTGCAAGAACCTACTACAAAAAGAGATTATATATAAGTTGTGAGGTTAGTATACGGGGTATAATACGTGTTTGAGATATAACTATAAGAATACAAACGAACTATATAACCTATAAATAAGTGTGGATGAATTGAATTAGACTACAAAACATAAGAAAAAGAGTAATTTTAATGTATATATAATGAATTGTAATACAATCTCTCACTTTGAAGTGAATAACAGTAGACAATTTCTATATAAAGGGAACAAAATCTAATTGTAGAAGGAGGGCACACGCAGGTTACAATTATAATTAAATTGTTTAATTCTAATTATGGATCTATTTCCTCATCTGATTATGCTTAAGGGACTGTATAAATTAATAGTAATATCTTCATAACACAGCTTAGATTAAGTTATTCTCTTATCTTTTCAATCGGTTGATTTAGAGAGAAAGATATACCTCATAAAGAAAAACTGGATCATCCAATTCACTTCATAATATATTTGCATAAATTTCAGGAAATAAACTCGGGCTCAATGAAAGAAGTTGCTTCGATAAAATAGAATAAAATTATACACTATAGGTTTGAATTAAAAAAGTGAACCTCACATTTTTTAAATTTTTAAAGACTCCCATCTTTAGTTAATAAAAAGGCTTAGTGTATAGTTAGAATAAATTGTTATTTCATTTAATAAATAAATTACATAATTTTTAACTAAAGCTTGTGTATTTATCAACTTTTATTTGTTCTGCACTACGAATTTAACTGTTATCATACTGTCAATATTTTTCAATAGATATTAAGTAGATAGTAAATTTGCCTCAGCTACCAACATTTAAACTCAAGATTTAAAAATAAATGCCTTTTTTACTCCTAACTTCTTAATTTTTTTTCAATACAAATAAAAAGTTCAAATGCATTTTTAACAACGTCCACAATAACTTCCTTCAAACAATGAACATTACATTATTTTCGGAAATTGCATTACATTCCTTACACAACTAATTATATTTTTATTGCTCCTAATAGAAACAATTTTTAAATCTTAAGAATATGAAAAAAATTATTGCTCATAAATATTTTATTCTTCTGTTTTAGACCAACTTTGGAACACTTACGTTCTCTTAAAATTAGAATTAACTATCTTCGCCCTGAACGAAATGATCACAATTTTATTAGCTTCTGAAGTTTATTATAGTATATTTTTTTATGAGATACTTGGGATATTTTACTAAAGATTTAAAATATTATTTTTCATATTTGTTTAAATATATTTAATTTATTTAAGAGAGGAATGCTTTTAATATAATTAATTGGAAACTAATTATAATAGCTGAAATTTTCATTTGAAGCCTTCAATACTTTAAATGTCTAATCGGTGATAACATAGCATTAGAGCAATAAAAAATCTCTCTATGTCTAACGATGAAATAAAATTAAAAAAAACTTAATTCATCTACTGTCTATATTTAAACATTAGTTATTTCTAACGTTACGTATCATTCATCAGTTATAAAATCTAATAGTTTAGAGATTAAATAGCTTTCATGCTTTTTAAAGTCTCCCCTAAATTGGTGAAATAATTTCGATTTTAAAAGTTAATGGTAGTTAATTTCTGTACTTAAATTTGTTTCGTTTAGTACCAAATGAATATAATGGGTCTTAATACAAATTCGAAATTTTTTTTTTCTAAAATAAGCTTCTAATTTTTAAAGCACAGAATCGCTTTTCTGAAGTCTAAGTCTTAATAAAACAGAGTTGATAATAAATAATTGAATAATAGTCTTGAAGTCATTATTAAACAGAAACAATAACTCGTATTTCAATATAAAAATTGGTATAAGATAATATGTATTTCCCTTTCACTCTAATGCAATTTAGAGTTTATATACCTTAGCTTAGTTTCTTCTTTATGAATTTATTTCCTTATTTTTAAATATAAGATGTAAAATTTCTTGCATTGTTAAAATCTAATTATGTTTATTTAACTGTGTCGTTCATACTTTAAGTAAGCTATTTACGTAATTTATATTAAATTTAATTTTGAAGTTTGACTAGGAATCAAAGTAGACTTTCAAAATAACTGAAAAACTGTTTCAAAAATCTAATTCATGTATTAACTATAAAAATTAGCTTTGAAAATGAAAAAAAAAAATGTTTTAGAAAAGTTTTTACGTTGGCTATTTTTAAACACAATTTTAATAAATACTTATTGTTAATAATTGTTCACTTTTTAGAATAATTTTGCATGAAAACTGAAATAAATTAACTAAATAAGTCAATTCGAATTGCATTTGTTTATCAGAATACAATTAAGAATAATTTCTTTGTCTTGTTATATAACTGCTATATGATAGCTTAGTAGCTGGTATACGCGTTCTTCGCATAGGAGAATTGAAATGAAAAAAAATATAACAATCAAGATGAAAGCCTAAAAAAATACGAGAGCGGTCAAATATTTAAATTATATTTTGAATTATTAGACGGAAAACGTCACATACCGATATCAAATTAGTGTACCTAAAACTTATAAAGCAAATCGACTCTTAGCTTAAAAACTTTTTTAAGCCTATAAATCAAAGCAATTTATCTCAAGATAGCCTTGCTTCGTCAAAATATCACAGCGTAAACTAGAATTCTAAGCAAAAACCCTAATGACAAAACAACAAAAATAAAATTCTGCTATTGAAAGAAGTTTCTTAAAAAATATTTATTAGTACAAGAAATTTAATTCTGTGTCAAAGAACAAAATAATGGATAAATACAGAAATGACTAAATATAATTATATTAAGAAGTATCTAACATTCCTCAAGAAAACTACATGGAAATTAAATGATAATACAAATATTTGACTAAAATAAAACAATTTGGATTGCAGTTGGTATATCCGTTTGTTGCACATCAAACAAAATACCTTAGAATACAGTTAAAAATTACAAAATTTGAATAAAGTAATTTAAACTATAATAGAACGAAAGTATGCCTTGTTTTTCCCTAATTTATTGTAAATGTATACAAATTATTATTTTTATAATTACTCCTGATTTTCAATTACAGTCACATGTTATGAAACCAATAATTTATTCTTCTAAAAATGTGTAATACATTTAAAGAAGTAAATAAGTTCGCAAAGGAAATTTTCATTAAAAACTCCACATAGATATTTTAAATATTGCAAAAGAGAAACAAATACTTCACTAAAAGAAAAAAAATGACCTTCATTACATCTTTACAAACGTTTCTCCTATAAGAATGCAGTTGATCGAAAGATAATGTATTCTCATTGTATCGAAGTCCCCTTCTGAAGAAAGAAGCATTGTTTTGGAGCTTGAGTTTGCTCGCTGTTTTGCTGAACGTGCTCACTGACCGAGATTTCATATGTGAACCAAAATAAAATTCCTCCTGACTTTGTTTCAAATTTATTGAAGTCATTGGCATAGTTGGCTTTTTTTTTTGTCTTTCTTATGGCTCTATCCTGAGCTGTAGTTTTATTCCTAATGTCGAATCTACATTACGAAAGAACAAAGAAAAATAAATTCTAAATGTGAAACGCCGCTATAAAGTTTTATGTCCTTTCTGTATTTCTTAGTGATTTTGTGAGATTCCTTCCGAAAACAGTTTAGTTGCGTCTCAAATTTATTTTCTTTGGCTCTCTTGTTACATTAGCAGACTTCTGTTATCCATAGGTGAAAGTTCAGACTCTTTTGGTTTCAAATTGCAGTTTGAAATATCTTGCAATGAAAATCAGAGAAGGAGATCTATTTGTTCGTGTTCACTTTAAGCTTCCATTTACTTATCTATTCTGTCTTTTAGAGATTTCATTTGTCTTCCATTCACTTTTTATCTACGTTATTGTTGAAAATAAAAACTTTCTTTCAAAATGGAAACAGATAATATACAAATCCAGTACAATTCGAAATATAGTTAGACATGATAAAAAAAAGCCTTTTGTAATTTAAATATTGATATGATGCAATAGCTTAAGGTATTAAATCTGAAAAATAACTTGTACTATGATACACAAGCACTTTTTAATATTCAAAATATATTTAGCATTTGCAATTGTACCTTAATTCAAAAAATGTAAATACTGAATAACTGCATAGAGTTTGTTTTTATAACCATGAAATCGTACATACGTTGCGACATGGCCATCGTTCGATAGCTATGTCGTGGGGTTTCCGCGTAAGTTAGAGGTGTGGGATTATCGGAATGATATGAGACATTCTATAATTCTTAATATGACTTTTATTAAGAATTTAACTTAAATTATTTAGATATTGAACAAACTTATATTAAGTGAGAATAAACCAAAGTACGCAGTTTTAACTAACTCAGATTGCGCAATTAGATCACTTATCATTATAAATATATTAGATCCGCCTAATCTCGTTTCAATAATATACTAGCGTTCAGAATATATTCTCCCTACCTTGGTTGAATACTCAGTGTCCAGGCTAATCCAAATCTTTCTCCTAGGGTAGTACAATGGTATGTACCTTGTATAGATTGGCGAGGTGGGCGTCTTGATTCTAAGCCGTCGATCCACACTCTATCTTTTCCGAACTGAGCTTTCTCTAAATTGCCATCATTGCTCACTAAACTTTCTATCCTTTTAAAGGTTATCTTATTTGCATCTATGCTTTGTTTCACTTCTTGGATTTGGGTTGGAAAAGTTTTGCCATTAATCGTGGCCGTCAAAGAACGTAGAGGTTATGTTAGAAGAAGAACGCGAGAGATGTCACAACGTCAGAAATTAACAGTGAAAAACTAATTTTAACGAAATTTCTAATATGAAATTTTAAACACCGAATTTTGTAATTCTTCTTTATTACAAAATCCTTCATCATATATTCGTATGGCATATAAGTTTTACACATTGTAGCTTTACTTTTTTTTTAATTTCTGTATTTTTTACATTTATAAATTATTTAAATTGGTAACATTTATTTTGATCATTATTTTTGTATATCTCTTCTCTTATTTTCTTTTTTCTTATTTTGTCTCTAAAGAATCTGTTCAAATGTTCGATAAATATTGGCCAATACTTAAGAGCAGAATTTTGTAAATAATTTGTTCATGTTTTATATTTACCCTGATTAAACTATTCTTCGTAAGTTCATATATCTAAAAATTAATTAAAATGGTTGAGCAGAAGCTTAAATCTTAATATTACGAAGGTTACAGTGATTACACACAAACAAAATTTATAAAATTTCTTGAAACACTTTCAGACTTGCTGCCTAAAGTAAGAAGTGCGCATCTAATGCCTTTACCCATCATCTTTTTAATCTTAACATCAGTTTTTCAATCTTAATTTTTGATAAATTTAAGACATTAAAATATCACTTATTTCCTGTTTGCATGTCAGATGAGAATAAGACATGTGCTCTAAAATCCAGTAGTGTATTTCTCAAGCATTTTATTCATTTTTCATGTATTTTTGTAATCCACAATATTTTCTTCCGGAAATTTTGGAAATCCTTTAGATCATCACTGAAACGCTTTCTAATTGAAAAAAAATGTCAAAATATTAAATCATATTGGTTATCCTACTTCTAGTTTATACTAATCATCAGTCTTGTAAACTACTCAAATCTCTTTTTCCTGACCTTATAAAATGGATCTATACAACTTAAATCTGCAGATTGGTATTTATCTGAGTAGGCGTTGTATTTCTTAACTAGTGAGGCTGAGTTAATTTTTTTCAAGATTATACACATATATATATATATATATATATATATATATATATAAGTACCTTTTACATGTCACAAACAGTTAATTTTGTCAATTAAAAACTCATAAACACAAACTATAACATATAGATATATGCAGGGAAGACCCTTAATGGTAATATTCATAGTTATAATGTTCCTGTACTTCTTAAAATATGTACAATTATTTCAAAAGTATTGCAAGTATGTATGTTTTAAAATGCAAGGTAATTTTCTAATAAAGTACTTATTCAATGAAACATATGAAGAAATTACGAAAATTCTTGAATAAACAGCAGACATATCTAAATGGAAAATGGTAAAATTAAAAATGAAGGTAATTCATATATCATATATATATTTTTAAAGTTTATAAAATTTAAATAAATATATATTAAGGAAATGGAGAAAACAAATAATAATTTGTAATCAATAGGGAAATATTGTAACAAAAAATGAATCCTGATTTAAATTTTCTTGAATGAAATGACATACATTAAACATGCAGGAATCGGCCAAAACTGTTTCAGTAATAAAATTATTACAGATTAACATTATTTGTAATTTAAGATTGATAAGTCATTGATAATTTAAAGAACTAAAAAAGGGGGTTGTGAAATACTGCAAAAAAATTTTCTAGAACTTTTCACACTATAATGATGTTATACATATTATTTGTAGTCATATTATAGAACATACAACCCTATCTTTAATTTGATTCGATTATTTGTAGCAGGCTTTGAAAATTATTGACAATAAATAAACTTATAAATTATTACCTTCCAGCATAAAAAGATACAATTACCTTCTTGTTTATATGATTTATGCCTCAAATAATATCACATTATTCATCATTTCTTAAAATGTGAGAAACTATATTTTGAGAGTAAAAATCCAATCCCTAGAAGATCAATTATTTTTCTGAAACATTGCACAAAACCTTGATAACAAAAAATTGAAAAGAAAGAAATTCAACTTGAAATAAAATGCATATCTTAATATATGAAACGCGTAATTGGCATTTCATACATTTTGTTTTGAATACCATCTTATAACTATACAACGTTAGAATAATAGTATAATGATTGTTCAAAAGAAACAAAAGTTGCTGCTTTGCAGAACTTATTATTCATTGGAAACTTAAAGAAGACACGTAAGGATTGAGTATTAATTATTCCATGGTGTGGTGAAGACGTTTATTTTCCTTTCAAGAGCTCATTATTAGTCTAGAAAGACAAGATAGAACCATAAAAGTGACTGAGTCAGAAGTAAAATACTATTTTAAAGCTCTTTTTCTGTTATATTAATAAATTTGGATAAAAATATGAGCATTTTCAGAACATCTGTTATAATATATAATATTTTGTAAATAAAAGCTTTAAATTTCTCTTTATCAATAAATAAAGACTTTTTTTTTAAAAAAAAACTAACAAAATTAAACAATTTTTGTAATTTGAATCCAGCAATTCATTAAAAACTTTACGAATGTATTCCTCCTTTTATTGTAAATTAGACACTTATTCCAATTAGAGTAAAATTCGTCGTATAATGCGCAACTAAACTTTCAAGCTGCATTTTTTAATTTTGGGATATATTCGCCGTACAATACGCACCCCCTTTTTTATGAAGGAACCTGATATGTACGTATGCAGTGCTAATATGTTTTAAAGTTATTTATTAGAGATGTTAATTCAGGGTTTTGAAAAAATAGTATACTTCTAGAGCTACAACCCTTTAAGTTCATTAGGTATATTATTTCTTTTAAATAAACAATATTCCGATCTATGTAGAAGCCTAATTTTTTGTGTGCACGTTTTTTTGTTTTATTTTTAAGGCTATCGTTTTTATACCTGGGGTATAACGTGTACCCGTAAATTTGGATCTTATTTTTTGTGTTAAAAGTGCGAGTAACACGGCACTTTATTTCCTGATACAATGTAATAGATAAATAATTCGATTTTAAAATTTTGATCTTCAAATTACAAGAAAAATGTAACTATCCAATTAATCTTTGGAAAAGAACGATTAAAAGTGTTGCAAAAAGTCAAAACTAATTTAGTTGTGTGAGTGAAAGTTTTTATTTAAAATTTAGGAATTTATTACTATAATGCGAAAAATATTGTTCCACACACATACGTATGACTTGCATTTTAGAGTGCTATTTTTTATGACTTTATTAATGTAAAACATGAATAAGTATTCTGAATTCACCTTTCTATCTCTTTTCTAACAATCAATGCGAGAATCCGTTAAGTTAAGAAAGACAAATACGGATGTGAAGTCAGTTATTTAATTAATGAATCAGCATTTGTAATTTAATGAACTAATTGATTAGTTTAAAAGAACAACTCTTTAATTACTATCTAAAGGCCTCATTCTAAATTATTCTAGTGAGTCATTTAGTTCTCTTAACTTTCAGGAAGTAGTTGGTTTATTCTGTGCGGATTCTATTACGGCTAGTTACAACGTATTTTTGTTTCTTATTCTATGGTGAAACTTAAAGTAAAATGATTGACAATGTTTTAGGTGAATGTTCTCTCAAAAGAGTGTATAATTTAATTAGCAATTCAAATGAATAGTAAGTACTCTGTGACACTTTGAGCAACTGTTACATCTAAATTTAATTTATTTGAAAAGTAAATTTTAAAATTCGGTTTGTTTAGATGTTTAAAATTTTCTAATTGTAACAATAATAAGATGTTATCTCTAATTGTATCGGAGATCTTGTGTCGTATAATCCCACTGAAGAATAAGATTGACTAGGAAGATAAATGTCACCCTTTGTTTTTCAGTTTAAAATTAATAATGGTTTGGAACCTTGATCAATCAATCTGTGCTATTCTGAATTCATACACAGATTCTTATTAATTAAGTATAAAGCCTCCATTTCATATGAACATTTTAAAATGCAGATTCATTAGAGATCAAAGAAATTAAAATAAAAACTGAAAAGAAATAGCAAGATGTTTAATTTAAACAATGGAATGTAATAATTATTCAAGCCTCTTTACAAAGTTCATTTAAACCGGGAGATATCGGGCACTCGATACTAACGTTAGTGGTTGCGCGGCGTGATGCAGTTACTCCAGTCATTTTTTTATAAGTATTTTTATTGTACACGATAAAAGTCGTAACTGCAGTGAATAATTTACCTAAGAAAGTATACTTACCTACTTTTAAGGAATTTACAATTTTTCTTTGATAATTTGAGAAAAAACTCCAATTAAATTGAACTAAAATGTTTCAAATGTGTGTGATTTTAATAAAAAACACACATCATAGACACCTTTTCGCTAACATTACAGGAATGATATTTGACGAGAAAGCAGTCATATTTTATTCAAGTTATTGCAGTTTTATTGTCTTTCGGTGATCGACACATAGCATATTGAACTCTTCCTTGATTGTGACATGTTGACAGAGAGCGGTGTGTATTGTGATGCACTTGTGGTTTCTTGTCTGTTTTGATGAACCTTTTTAGGTAGCACTTGCAAAATCTTCCTTTCGACACCAACATTTCATGTACATCGCTTTTCTCAAGTTTACTTTCACTCTCATGATTACTATCCATTATTTCATCAGGTTCTTTCCTTGCTTAATCAGTTTCTTTTTCCACAGTTTCAGCTTCATTTAATAGATATAAAATATGTTCCATTTCCTTTCACATTCTGTTAATTTGCATTTATAACCATAATGAGTCGCACAACACAGCAATCAAAAACCCTTTCGCAGGGAGACAATGTAGCCTATTCATAGAAAATATTTTGGAACAAACGGGGTAGTGCATGGAACTCAAACACCCCAAGTACCTTGGGACGGGGCTTTATCGGATTTTCATACTAATCCTCTTGGGGAATCTTTGGGGCCATAATTAAGTTATTTCATATCCAATCCTCTCAAGAAGAAACCGCGATATGCAGATTAATTAATAGATGTATAATGGAGCTTTAGTATTCGCGTGGTAGAATAGAAGAAGGAGAAAGGAAGCTGAGATGCTGAACACCGTGAGCTGTTGGTAAGATATTAAATATAGAAGCGTAATTATAAAACGGGCTTTAGCGTGTTACGGAATCTAAGACAGATAAATATTCTTAGGATAACTTCTAATAAAGATAAGTGGTTAGGATTCCAGGGGTTGGGCTCTGAATAAGTTTCAGATCTACTTAGGTCCACTGCCAGTAAAAGTGATAACAAGTCAAGCGGCTCTGATCAGGTTGACACACGGTAAAAATTTATCCAGCAGAATGATAATGTAGATGTTAAAACTAGCTGAGTTTAATGTCGAATGGGAACATCGTCCAGGAACTCAAAAGGCGGTGGCAGACATTTTGTATAGAAATCCGGTTGAGAGTATAGTGAGGAAAAATGTTGCGTGTGCAGTGATTAGAGATTTGGTACTTTCATCCCGGGAGCAATTAATCGAGGAGCAACGAAGGGATCCTGAGTTAGGACATATATATAGATATCTTTAGAATCCTAAGGACAGCTCGGTTAATGCGACAATCTGTGAGAACTGGGCTCGTGTTTTAAAATTGTAGAAGGCTTGTTATTTTATGCGAAATACGCACCAACTCTTGGAGAACTAAGATTGTATATTCCGCAATCATTACGAGGTGAAATAAAACGCGAATTTCATGACAAGCCCATAGCAAGTTATTTAAGAAAGAAAAAAAAAACGTATTTAAAACTCCATGATGTTTGTTATTTTCCCTATACGAGAAAAGCCGTTAATCAACATGTTTTGACATGCCACGTTTGCCAGACAATTAATTATAAAAACGTGTTACCCTTTGGTCGTTTAATACTGGTTGTAACTAGTTATCCGAATGAGATAGTGACATTAGATTTGTTAGGCCCTACTCAGCGTCGCAAATAAAAAGAAATCGCTATATTTTAGTAATCACTGATCACTTTTCGAAGTGGCTTGAAGTGATACCCCTCAAAAAGGCTTCAGCCAAAATAATTGCAGATACCCTATTTGAGAATTATATATCGCGTTATGGAGCTCCTGTAAAAATGATAAGTGACAACGGTCCCCAATTCATATCCGAAGTTTTTGAGCATTTAAGTAATAGATTAGGCATAAATCATGTCAGAACAGTTGTATATAGACCTCAACCTAATAGAACGGAAAGAGTGAATCGGGATCTTTTGAAAATGATTACAAGTTTTATAAATGATAATCACGAGACTTGGAACTAGTTCTAAAGAGAGTTCGCGTACGCCTTGCGAACGGCAGTTCATGAGACCACAGGGAGAACCCCAGCAGAGTTATTTTTGAGTTGAAAACTTATTACCCCATTTCAAAAATTGATGATGGTGTCCGATGGAGCAGAATTTACGGTGGGCAATATTGAAAAATTATCTGAGGAGGCTAAACAAAATACTAAAGTTAAACACAAAAAATGGACGAAGTATTACAATAGAAGGAGGCGAGATGTTAATATTAAGGTATATGATTGGGTGTTGTTAGAAGAGCATCCCATAATCTCGGCAACGAAGAAAGTGGTCGTGAACTTCAAACCAAAATGTGAGGGTCCCTACAGAGTCTTAAGCGTACAGAATAATAATTTGGTCATTTAAAAGGCAGGAAGAACAACAACGGTTAATATGGATCAAGTGCGAATTTATCATAAGAGAAAAAGTGATGAGAGGGTTGTGACGTCTCTCGCGTCCTTCTGCTAACATAACTCCTATGTTCTTTGACGGCCACGATTAATGGCAAAACTTTTCCAACCCAATACCAAGAAGAGAAACGGATCAAATATGTAAATGAGATATACTTTAAAAGGATAGAAGCTTTGATGATAAGATATAGCGCGGCAAGTTTAGAGATAGCTTAGTGTGGAATCTTTCAGATCAAGAGTTAGCAGTCCGATAGCTTTGGAAGGAATAGAAGCCCAATATAAAGAAGTTGGAATCGTCGTATATAAAGTGAATTATAAATATCTCTCTATAGGTGAAGGAAGGAGATCTGCAAAAGGTAATATTTGACATAGGTAGTTAGATGAATCGGTTTATTTATTATAATTAAGATAAAGGATCTAGTTGCGTGATCTGACTTAAATACAAGGTTTAATTGGGTGTTAACTCTCACTTTAAATAAAGTTGTCAAATTAGAATTAAGTAATATAAGTTATTCTTAATAAAAGTTGTATTAAGAACTACTATGTCTCATCATTTTGATAATCCCACACCTCTAGCTTACGCGGATCCGGAACGTCATAGTCATCACAGGAAGGCTATGTCGCAGGGTGATAGAAGCTGGAAGTTCAAATAGCGGTGGATCAGATTATCAATCGAGTAGTTTCGAGGAGGTTAGACCTAGATTCGATCAGTCACAAAGTGTTAGGAATAGTGAGTCTGTGGTGAACGATGGTTGAACAAGAGAAAAAGACAAAGTCTTACTGGGAATCAGGATGGTAGGCGTAAATTGGAACTAAATAAGCGCAAAAGAAGCATATGTTCAAATGAATCATTTATAAGACAGTATAATAAAATTAAAAAAAATCTAGACATGAGGTGACGGGATTCAAGAGGAGGAACCCTTCATCAAGGTCCGAAGGAACGCAAAGGAAAAAGAACATAGGTCCAGAAAGACAATTGAACAAGAGACCGTCATCATCTAATTCAAACGGTCCTTTGAACAAGAAACTCCGACAATCCGAAGCGTCACTTCAACAAAGGGAAACAGGCCCATACCACCTGCGTCCAAGAAGTAGAGTTACCAAGGAAGCTGGTTCCAGATCCTCAGGATGAGAGATGCAAGCCCAAGGGGGACCAGTCCAGTCCAGAGGAGAACGATGTAAGAGGCCCAGCCCGTACAACAATTGTCAACAATCCATACAGAAGTCCAAACACCGGGGTCGCCAACAGCCGGGGCAGGAGCCAAGGAACGGACGATCCAGCCGTCAAAGTCCAAGACAAAGTTGGCAGTCCAGACAGCAAGATCGCTAGGAGACGAATGGAAGGTCAGCGAGTAAGAGGACCGACCGCATCGCTTGGAGCCCTCATTAGAGATGTCAAGGACAGGAGAAAGAATTAGCCAGGTTGTATTGTTTCATTATTTTTTTTTACTAACAGGCAGTCAGGTGAGTTTTTGCAAGAAGCCAGTCTGGTTTTGTTAAAGTTATTATTGTACAAAAGTTTGACACTATTTTGCGGTCCATTTTTCTGGCTGGTTAAAAATAAACTTTTGTATGTGTAAATTTATTCCAAAGTGTGGAAAGCAATTGCATGATTACATTTGTGTACTACTGATTAAGACTTCGCTGGGATGCGAGAATTCCGTGTATTGTTTGTTTAAAACGATTATTGTAAAATTGTTTGTTTAAAATGATTATTGTAAAATTGTTTGTTTAAAATGATTATTGTAAAATTGTTTGTTTAAAATGATTATTGTAAAATTGTTTGTAATCGTATATTGTATATGTTTATCCATTGATAGATATTAGTATATATCTGGTTTTGAGAACGTGACGTATATATAGATAGGAAATTAACCATAACACTCTAATAGCTCTGGGCAATTGGAAGGGAGTTCTTTTTAGAAAAACCACAAATGGTGTGTTATATGTTTAAAATATGTGTACAAAGTTAATGTTATATGTATGAATAATGTGTTGAAAATATTTTTGTACGTCCATTGATCCATTTCTCATTTCAGGTTGGCTGACCCTGATATTTAGAAGAATTTTCAAGACGGATTTTTATTGTAGCTAGTCCTGATGTTTTGAAGGAAGTAAACCTGCGACAGAAGAAGAAGTATTATGTTAAAATATTTAAGTATCAGGTTGTGTACGGCCAGGTTTTTGGTCCTTCCGGTAGGGAAGGTTTTTCCTCGGTCCTTACCCAAATGGGGTACACCTTTATGGATTTTGTACAGGGAGAAGGTCAGAAGTGATATAAAAGCTGATAATTGTAGTTTCGGAGTAATTTTTTTAGTGTAGTGTAGTAATTAATGTTAATTTCGAGTTATAAATTTTTATGAAAATTAAGTGCAAAGTTTTCAAACTAATTTCTATCGGGTCATTACGACCCTCAAATAAATCACGTTTTCTTCTTGGAGGGGTGTGACGGGGCTTTATTGGATTTTCATACTAATCCTCTTGGGGAATCTTTGGGGCCAGAATTGAGTTATTTCATATCCAATCCTCTCAAGAAGAAACCGCGATATGCAGATTAGTTAATAGATATATAATGGAGCTTTAGTATTCGCGTGGTAGAATAGAAGAAGGAGAAAGGATGCTGCGATGCTGAATGACGTGAGCTGTTGGTAAGATATTAAATATAGAACGAGCTTTAGTGTGTTAAGGAATCTAATGCAGATAAAGATTCTTAGGATAATTTCTAATAAAGATAAGTGGTTAGGATTCCAGGTGCTATTTACTTAGAATTTAGGAATACGTTATATCAGTGCTTCTCAGACTTTCACAGGTGGCAACCCAATTTTCAATCATCATTTTTATCCCCCCCCCAAATAATAATGTATTTAATTCAATAATAATGCACTTTGGCGCTAAAGCTACAATACGATCATAATTATAAGCGGTCAAATTAACAAGATGTGATATGGCCCCACCCCCCTTTGGTGACCATGTCTTTGATTCTCAGCGTGAGCTAGAGGTGTGGGGTTTTCCAAATAAACAGACATTTTAAATTCTTAATATGACTTTATTAAGAATATAACTTAAACGTCGAACAATTTAGATAAATTTAAATAAGTGGGAATCTAGAATGAACGGACACACAAAAAGATAGTAAACCGAATCGCGTAACTTAGACCACTTTGTCTAAATAGTTATATTATCCGCCTACTTTCACTTCTAATAATATTACAAGTCCTAATATCAAATAATCAGTCCTACCTTAATCCCAAACTTAACTTCAATCTTTAAGGGGACGGTAGACCATTAAAACTAATCGTTAGCTTAATTAGCAGAAAATGGAATTAGTATAGTAAATGATTAATATATATCAGAATTTTTAAATATATTTTTTTTTAAAAAAACTATTTTAAACTGTTTTTTTTTTTTAAAAAAAAAATTTAAACTTTTTTTAAAAATGTTCCTTGCGCATTAGTTTTTAAGATATGTACATAATTTTTGTTTTAGGTATAGATGAACTACAACAAAATATATATGTGCAAGGATTTTAAATTCAGAATAAATTTTAATGAAAAAAAGATAAATTTTCCATACTATATGAAATATTTCACCTGTTATCACCCATTCAAGTTATTCAAAACAACACAAAATAAGATCCGTTAAATATTTCAGAAAACTAATGCACAGATTTATGAATTATATCATCTTTCATAAGTTGTGAAAATTTAAAAGAGGTATGACGTAATTTGAAACGCGAGGAGCATTTTCCGTAACAATGAAAAAGAAAAAATTACGAACTAAGAAAAGTGCATTTTGAACATTTGTTTGAGTAAAATAAAAAAATAATTCAGTAATTATTAATCAAAATGATAAAATTCTTTGACAGAATTATTCTATGAAATATAAGGACTATTTTTAGTATACCAAATCGCAATCGCAAATTTGATCTAAATTTGACATTGTGAAGGTCCACCATCCCCTTAAATGGAAACAT
The DNA here is from genome assembly GCA_019973955.1 of Trichonephila inaurata madagascariensis. NCBI lineage: Eukaryota > Metazoa > Arthropoda > Arachnida > Araneae > Nephilidae > Trichonephila > Trichonephila inaurata. The sequence goes on from BMAV01010208.1 coordinate 252,920, forward strand.
CTGGACACGCGTGCAATGGTATGCACCTTGTAGTAATGGCTAGTTTTCTAGGTAACTTTACGATAGGCTGTCAATTCACGCTTGTATCTCCTCCAAACATAACATTCATCAAATTGCCCTTCTGCTTACTGAAACTTCTGTTCTTTTAAAAGCTATCTTATTTGCATTTCTTATTCGCATTTCGCTTCTTGGGTTTTGGTTGAAAAAGAGTTGCCATTAATCTTGGCCATCAAGAACCCAGAGGTTATGTTAAAGAAAAGACGCGTGAGCCCGTCACAAAGATAAGTATTAAATTTTGTATATGTTACTTTTAAGTAATATATATTATTTTTTTTTTACTTTTTAGTTCGATTCACTATAAAAGAGTTTTTTTTAGTTTGTTTTTAAACTACAATTTATTTCATAATTATTTTTACTATACATGATAAAAATCACAATTCCAGTGAATAATTTAATTAAGAGAAAATATATTTACCTACTTTCAAGGACTTTTCAATTTTTTTTTTTTTTTTTTGATAATTTGAGAAAAAATCCAATAAAATTAAAGAAAATGTTCCAAATGTGCGTGACCTTAATAAAGGACATAAATCACAGACACTTTTCTCTAACAATACAGGAACGTTATTTTCCAGCAAAACTGTCATATTTTGTTCACGTTAATGAAATTTTGCTGTCGTTTGTTGATCTACAAATAACATTTTGAACTGTTTCTTCCTTGTGCCTTTTTGACAAGGCGAAGTGCTACATTTATGGCTGCATAGTTTTCTTCATAGAGTTCTTTAGGCAGCATTTGAAAACTTCAATTCAACTCAAATATTTCATGTCTATCGCTTTTCTCATATTTACTTTTGCTATCATGATTAATATACATTATTTCAACAGGTTCTTCAATTGCTTGATCAGTTTCAACTTCCTTGAATAGAGATCACATATGCCAATTTTTTTTATATTCTGCTCATTTACATTTATAAAACATAATAAGTCGTACAACACAGCAATCAAAACCACAAAGTTGTTCACAGGGAAAAGTATGGCATGTTCCTAGAAAATATTTTTGAACAAAAGTGGTCGCGCAGTGAACTCTATCAAAACAAGTAACTTGATAGTAAAAAAAAATTTGCCACTCTCAAAAAAGAAGCATATTTATGACAAATTAATTTTAGTTCCCATTAAGACTGCCTAATAGGAGGGTATCATCAAGATCATTGTTAACGAACAAGCAGTTTTCCCAGAATTAATGATTTCGTGAGCATGGGGTTACTCTGTGCCTCATGTGACCGCTCCCATGTTAAAAGTGTATTCGATATAAAAATATCGATGTCAGTTCTAAAAAATAATTGTGTAAAACCTTTTTCATTATGCATTATATGTTTCAGAATACTCATAAAAATACATCTTGGCTAAATAACCCTTCAAAGTGCTCAATATGCTTATCCATATATCATAAAAGTCATTCACATGGAAAAAAAGCAACAAAACAATATTATTTACAACTTTCCTAAAAGAAAAAGAGACGGAGTGAAACATACCAGTAAGTTTGAAGGTCAAATATATTATAATCAAAAGTAGTATTTTAGGGGTTAAAAGAAACGTAATAAAAAAAAATCTCTCATCGTGGGATTACATCAAAGCAAACAATATTTTTTTTTATTTGGTTATAGGGTCAAAGATAGCTAATGAGTGTTTGAAGTGGAATCTTTTATTTTTGATGATCACCTGATGATATATATAAATTATATCAGTGTAAATGTGTATTTTTTATTATGTCAGAAAGCATATTGCTTTACTTCATTCCAAAAAATTATTTTTTTGAAAACCTTTTATTTTCAATGTGCTCGCGCCCCCTCTCAGGTTTATTGCGCCCCCCACAGTTTGAGAAACGCTGCGTTATAACACTCCTGATTGCATCCCTATAGTAAGTTGTGTTGTTTGGATCAATATATTGGAATAATAATAAATTAGTTTGATTATGGTTAACTTGATGAGTGATCAATCATTTCCTTCTACAAATCTAGGTTACGTAGATGAAGAGATGGTATCCCCGGGTTGGGGAGTATCACAACCTTAAGTTTGTAAAAAACGATTACCATTACCAAAAGAGAGGAATATATGTGATAAACACCTTTTATTTTCTATTAAGAGTGTCTTATAATGGAATACTGACAAGGTCATTGGTAACAAACAAACAATTTTCCTAGAATTAAAGATTCGTGAGCTTGGTGTGACTCTGTGTCCGCATGAATTCAGCCGCTTTAACTTATTTATTACTTATGATGCAGGCTTAAAATAGAGGACAAGATAAATGAATTGTCCTAATAAAAAATTAACTATAGAAATTTTATGATAAAGCACTTAGTCAAAAAGTAAAAATTAAAGAACAAACGACAGATCATTACTTTCACATTAAAATAAATATTTTATCTGATAATCCATAATGTAAATTACAAAGTTTATTAATAAATAAGCATGCATTTCGAAAGCAATTTTTTCATATTTTGAACAATGTGTTTATTTACTAAACAAATCTGTGAAATCAAGAGAATACTAAAGATTGAAAATGAAATTTTTCAATACATTAAATTAATTTAAAAAGAGGGGATATCAATATAAAAATATAAAAATGTGCTAATAAATGTTAAAGTATCACCAGCTCTCTACGGCTTTTCCAGAGTTTAACAGGTTTATACAAAGTATGTATTATATAGAACTTATATTATATTTAATAGAATTATTATTTCTTAGCCTAAAATGCACACGGTAATATAGTGTGCAGGTTTATTGCGCCACAACCAATTTTGGCTTAAGAATACAACAAAGCAAAACACTTTAAATTTGAAAGCCTCCCAGTCCGGAAATTTGCAAATTTAGAGTCAAAGGCGATAATATAGACTATTTGAAGCGTGGAATGTGACAAATTGCGAATATGCGCATGTTAAATTAAATTAACTAAACAATTAATAAATAAAAGGAGAAAAAAACAGTCTCCGCGCACAATTTAAGGCCAGAGTAGAATACTAATCGCCAATAGATTGACCCTGATGTGATTTCTACACGAAACCATCAGATCTGGAGTCAAACGCACTACCGTAGCGCAACCCAGCCACGTTAACACGTTCATTTCTGAATATTATATTGGCAGGATCAGGTATGATATTTGAAAACTGTATAGTACTTTCGCCTTACATAAATGTAGAATTTTATAACTTATGCATATTCATCATCATCCACTTCCTACGGAGAGAGCAAAAAAGTACCAATGAGATTAAGTCGAACAGAATTGCAACCTGCGTCTTATACATCTGGATGAGGATGCCCTATGTTTACGGTACGAGCATAATGCTATTTTACTCCTTCCATGATTTGATATTTCACATGAAGTTCGGGCAATGGAGTACCAGAAAATACGTAATTAGCAAGGGCTGATTTACAAGATATTTTCTTGAATAATGTTTTGTACAAATTGATTTTAAAAGAGAAGACCAAAAGTAACGGGCACACATTGACGCCGAAGTGAATCGACCACGCCACCATTTCATCTGGAGTCAGACCTTCTACCATTACGGGAAAGAACCACACGCACAGAAATCGTAAAAATAAATTTTACACAACAGAAAATAACTCAAACTGTGAAACATTGTTTGTGAGTATATGTTGTCCATGGTGTAAGGAGTAAAAGCCATAAAGATACTATCTTAACACGCACAATGAAGGAAATGCTGGAGGAAAATAGAAGCAGATAAAACTTGCTTCGTCGTGTAAATATCGATTAATCTATTAAAACTCTCCCTTAATACTTACAACGGAATAAAAGAGATCCACATGAATGCCACCAAGTTCAAACAAAATGAGTATCCAAGTTTTACGCGTTTATTTCCTGGACTGTGTTATTCAAGGAGCGATCTGTAAAAGTCAATATGGAATCATTTATTCACGAGGGTTTCAGGGATATTTTCGAAAAACGTTTGTTCTGAGCTGTCTAATTTCTTCTGTCTAAACATGACTCGCGTTACCCATCATTCCACAAAAAATTGTTTCTATTAATGCTCAGTCCACACGTTCAAAGTCACATGCATAGAAGGTTTCTTATGCTCGTAAATAGTGACGAACTCAGCAAACGTAGGTCGATGGGGAATTCTTGAAAAACTATTAGAAATATATATTACACTCGTGTTTGATTTTTCTCGAGTAATACTTGTTGCATTCTTGCATGGATACTGTCATCTTCAGGCAGATACAAAAAGCACCTTGCGACATGGTCGATCTTCGTTGACTATATCGTGGGGTTTCAGCGTAAGTTAGAGGTGTGGGATTCTCGAAATGATGAGACATTTTAGAATTCTTAAATGACTTTTATTAAAAATTTAACTTAAATTACTTATAAATCGAGCAAACTTATATTAAGTGAGAATAAACCAAAACACGTAGTCTTAATTAACACAGATTGCGCAATTAGATAACTTTTCAATATAATTATATTATATCCGCCTACTCTCAATCTCAACAATATATTCGCGTTCAGAATATAATCTTCCTACCTTGGTTGAATACTCAACGTCCAATCCACTTCAGATATTTCTATAAGCCGGCGTACAATGGTATGTACCTTTGTTGAATGGCTAGGTTTTCGTGATTCTAGGTTAGCCGTCAATCAGCACTTCTATCTTCTCTGAACTGAACTTTCTCTATAAATTGCCATCGCGCACCCTAAAACTTCTGCCCTTTTAAAGGTTATTTTATTTGCATCTATCCTTCGTTTCACTTCTTGGATTCGGGTTCGAAAAGATTTGCCATTAATCGTGGCCGTCAAAGAACACAGAGGTTATGATAGAGAAAGGACGCGTGATATGTCACAACCTCACTTTGAGACATAGCCATCCTGTGATGACTATGTCTGGGGTGATTCGCGTAAGCTAGAGGTGTGGGATTATCTAAATGATGAGACATTATGTAATTCTTAACACAACTTTTATTAAGAATAACTTAAATTACTTAATTCTAAATAACAACTTTCTTAAAGTGAGAATCAGCCAACAATTAAACTTTAAATTCAAGTCAGATCGCGCAACTAGAACACTTATCTTAATTATATTTAATTAACTGTCTAATCTAACTTCCTATACAAAATATTACCTTTTATAGAGTCACCTTCCTTCCTAGGTTGAAGTAATTCCTATTATGTTAATTGTAGGAGAGATTACACAAGCTTTCTTAATCCTTCTTTTTAATGGCGATGAGCGTATCCTTCTTCCAGAGCTGTAGGACGTCTAACCTTTATTCCTAACAATTCCGCACTAAGTTATCTCTAGGCTTGCCGTCCTATCTCACCAAACTTTCTATCCTTTTAAAGTATATCTCATTTGCATATTCGATCCGTTTCTCTTCTTGGTATTGGGTTGGAAAGGTTTTGCCATTAATCGTGGCCGTCAAAGAACTTAGGAGTTATGTTAGAAGAAGAACGCGAGAGACGTCACAACCCCCTCCAAGAAGAAAAACGTGATTTACTTAAGGGTTCTCAATGCCCTTAATAAATTACGTGCCTAAATTTTTATTTCTGAATCTCTTCGCTTTCTAAGTTTTATTTAAATTTTAATCTTGAATCCTCGTTTTAACTTTTATAATTTCCAATATTTATCTTGACTTTAATTTTCATTACTCGTCCTAGAATTAAATTTAATATTCAACTTAATTTTAAATTTAAACTCTTGACAATAAATTTTACTCCATTAACTAGGCCAACATTAATAATTACTGTTTAAATCTTGCTTACTCTCACTTTTTACATATATACTCTTAAAGTAGCTATACACTTAAATTTTCTAGAACTCTTCCTGGGTGCGCAGACCCAAACTTTGCATCTGTATCATCATTTCATATGGAGCTGTCTTTTCTGCTCCATTTTTTCCATGTTGAAGTTATCATCTATTACTACAATTTTCAGGGTCTGTCTCCCTGAAATGAAAACTTTCTAAGTTACTGTTTCCAATTTATGTTTACATAATACCAATAAGTTTTACAATTTTTATGCATTATATATTATTTGTAAATTACAATAAATTTTCATCTTTATCCTCACATCTGGTTCCAAAAAACTCCCAATGAGCCGCGCAGTGCCGTTATTATTATTGTTAGTGCCCTGACTACGCCGCGTTTCCCTGAACCAGATGTCTCATAATACGGAACAATACAACAACATCTATATATACACATATTATACAATTACAAACATTTTTCAATAAACCATTAAAACAAATAACCAAAGGAATTGTCGCCTCTCACGAAGTCATACATCGAGGCAAACAAATGTGCAATTACAATTGTTTTCTCCAAAAGAAAAAAAAAATTTAACAAGTCAAAAGTTCAAAAATAAATATACACTCATTGTAGTGTCAACTTTTGCTTGGCTTATAACTTTTAAACACCGCCCGAGACTTCTTTCTTTGTAATAATTCTTCCGACCACTTGTTGGAAGATCATAAAAAAATGAAACAATACAACCTGATTTTTATTTTCGGTCTCCCACCATGACGTCCAATGATGAGGTGCTACCACTGTTCTTTCCTCTTCTCTTTCCTCGGCTGCACTGGAATTCCTTATGTTGCCTGCTGTAGGGCTTGTAATCTCCTTGTCGGCTTTTCCTTGTTTTCCTTGTTGCTTCCTTGGCTGGTCGGGACTCCTGATCGTTTCTTTGGCGTGGACGTAAGCTGTATCTCGGTCCATCTTGAACTCCAGTTGTCTCCTTCTTGTTCTTCTTTCTACTTATAGAAATAGTACTGGATGATAAAGGTCTTTTGTTATTATTGTGTCCCTTTTTGTGCCACTTTCTCTGTGGTCCACTTGCCCCTGATTTCTGTGATCTCTTTATTCCCTTATCAAATTTTACCTTTTTACTTTTCCTTTCGTTCTTAAATGAACTAGGAAGCGATCTGACCAGTGATCTGCGTTTATCGGTCCTATCTGTATTTTTATATTGTTTTGATTGGCGATTAATCCCTTTTGCCTCTAACTTACGTTTCACAGCAGATCTTTCTTTCCCATAGTGTGACTCATTTAATTCTTGATGTACATTTTCCGAATTACTAGTTTCCTGACGTGATCTGATACTATTTGGGCTACCTGTTCCTAACTCGACCTCGTCACATTTCCTATGACGATATATTCTTATTTGATCAACGTTAACCATTAATCTTTTTCCTGATTTCCATATTACAATATTATTGTTATTTCTTACTTCTAATACTCTATAAGGTCCTTCAAATTTTTGTTTAAATTTAGCGCAGACTTTGTTAGCTGCTGAACTTAAAGGGTGTGTTTCTAATAAGACCCAATCATTTACCTTAATTTTTATATCTTTTCTTCGTCTATTATAATATCTTTCCCACCTTTCCTGTTTAATTTTCGTACTTAGTCTAGCTTCCCTGAATAACCGCTCTATATTTTGTATTTTGAAGTTTGAACTTTCCGAAATCATAACTAATTTTTGAAATGGGGTAATCAATTTTCGACCCAAAAATAATTCAGCAGGTGATTTTCCAGTTGTTTCATTTACCGCCGTACGAATAGCGTAAGCAAACTCACGTAAGAATTGATCCCA